>JARHVA010000003.1:2935000-3392500 GCA_037957365.1 Torreya grandis | reverse complement strand
GTGGTTGGACGTGTCTGAGATTTCTAACAGATATCAAGGCATGCCCTTACTTTTCAGTTAGAGGCCATGCCATTATTTTTTGATCACCAATTGATTGATTTAGGATCCACCATCCCATCCAACACTTTCCATATATCACCTTTTGATTGTTTTATAATTGTCTCATGTATATTCTTCGTTATGGCCTACCAACCTTGATTTACCCTTCTTTGCCTTGTGCTTCATGATTCACAAATGATCTTTCATTTTGCACTAATATGGGCTTGTCTTTTAGGTGTTATGATTTGGTTGAGGGTTTGAATTTCTTGATGAGGACACATATCTAAATCAATGACTTAGATTGAAAGATGAACCCCACAAGATCAAAAGAAATGGTCAAGCATAAATCCATTGAAGAAATGACAAGGCAAAAAGCACTAAAATGATTGAATCACAAATAGAGATGCCACAATTAATTTAAACCAAATGTGAGAAACAAATAAAATATTTTTATATTTGGATATAGACATTCACATTTGTCAATTTTCAATTTAAATACATGCCCTTCTATATGCATCAAGCATGTCTAGATATTATTATTAATTTAAAACGAGCATTTTAAAATGAAATAATGTTATTGTGAAGACCACCTAGCCAATGGAAATTTGATATTTAATCGACCAACATCCCCCTTGGGTCCTCTATAGTTTTTAAGTTTAGGACAACCATCAAATTTAAGCCCATTAAGTACCACGTGGCACATCCTTATTAGCTCAGAGGTTCAAGGTTCAAGGTTTGGTGATAGGTAAATGCTCATTAAATTTAAGCTTAAGGGAATGTTGACATCATCAAGGTGCCATGTGACAACCCCTCATCAAGATGGGTCAATGTTCTAAGTACACGAGATCATCCTAGGTGGTATCATCCTGACGAGCTAGGCCTTTGAGCTAAATATTGCAATTAATTTCATCTCTGTGCTCTTAGGCTCCCAGGAAGTCACCATATGGTGACCTCTTAGTCCCTCGAGATCATGAGACTATTTTCCTTCCTAGAGTCTCTCATCGACCTAAGCTCTTAGGCTCTCTACAAGTTGTATGTTGTGTCCTTTTGGGCCTTCCAAGGCTTGTAGCCTTTAGACTATTAATTAATTCCTCATTGGCCCAAGTTATCAGGATCATGCCATGCAACATGATCTCAGGGACCCAGGGGGTAATTTAACTTAGAAACTTTTTGGATTATTTTAGAACTTTGGAATAACTTGATAGTGACATGTGGAAGGGTCAGGGGGGATCGAAAACTCAAGGCCCAGATTGAAACAAAGAAAATGGCTAAGGCATTAAGCTCAAATTTTTAGACTTCATCATCTCGACTTGACTGACTTGGACATAACACATCTTCAATTCACTTGATCTGATTTTTCAGACTGGGAACTTGGTAGAACTTGACTCGAGTGACTCGAGATCAAGGGACTCAAGCACGATGAATAAGGGCTCAACTGAGCTGATCTTGACATAAATAAAATACCACAAAGATCATTTATGGGCTAAAATATGAATAATATAATACCCCAGGACTAAGCATCTTAATAAGATAAAGTCAAATAACTAAACCCATCTTGGTCATAGTAAAAAATAGGGTCTCTCTTTTAAAATTGAAAATGGGGCATGTTGTGCAAGCAAAAACAAATGACAACTCCTGCTAGGAGATACTCCTAAGTATCTCAAGAATTTAGAATATCGAGTTCTCACCTAAACAAAAGCATTGGCTACAAGCAATCATCTAATGCAAAATCAAAACATGAAGGCACAAAATTATGCTTCAATATAACATACTAATATGCAATTCTGCCTAAAGACCATCTATGTGTGAGCTATGTGATCAGTTCAATTATTTTGCATGCACCCACGCTAAATTAGATTTGCCTAAATGATAAGAATTTATGAAAGAAGGAAATATTTCATAATTTGGATTAAGGGGGGAATGGCATGGGAATTGCTCTGCTGCCAACCAGGCATTCATAGCCCTGACAAAGAAGCCTCTGATCCCTTTTGAAGGCCTTGTTCTACTGCCAATTAGGCTAATAAACCTATGGTGGAGGTTGCCAAGATCACCCTTTTGAGGATAATTTTGAGTTTCTCCATTCTATTTCAACTTCTTTTGAAAGATATTTTACTTTTCCATTTGTGGAGGGTCGGGGACCAAGCCATGAATTCGAGGAATGAATCAGAAAGCTTGTGATAAATAAGGCATATCAGAATTAAAATGGTGCTGCATTTTTTATATTCAAATATTTCATGTATTGCATTTAATGATCTTTAAACCATAAAAGAGGCATTTCTAAATCCATATGTTTAGTTACAAGTCATTGGCCTTTAGTATTCTAAAAATACAAGGAAAATACAATAGTTTATGTAAGTGTTCATAGAAGAATTTTCACATTAACACATAGGAGTGTCATTGGTGATACTTACAATCCATTTATTTATTAAATGTGGACAAAGTAGGGGAACCCTCAAGTCAAAACAATAGGTTCAACTAAAAAAATAATGACACATAGATGGACCAAGCATCAAAAAGTAAATCAAACAAATAGAAAATAATGAAAGAAAACCTAAACTAAAATAAGGGGCAAGAAAAAAAGTAAACCAACAAAATGAAAAGAAACAAGAAAGTATTTACAGGATGTTCTAAACCAATTCAGGCCTAGAAGTAATGTTGAGGAGTTATCCATTGATGGGAAATGGTGTTGGAATAAATGAATGAGAGGTGGGGGGGTTGAATAAGTCTTCAAAATATTCTTATACAATCTTACTTAAGTAATCATAGATCATTTAGACAAGCATGTACATCTTAGTAAGCATAAACACCAATCTAAAAAAGCATAAAACACATAAACACAATATATATGTGGAAAAACCTCAAGGGAAAGAAAAACCAATGATAATGCACATATTTATTTATCCTATAGGACAAACACCAACTTTAGTGAAATACAAATTTCATATGAAGCACCAACTTCACATGGATCACCAACCCCAACTAGCTAAGCAACAACTCAACTAGGCTTTAACAAACACTCACTTGTAAGGAGGCACCAAGCCCCTAGATGACTCAACACCAAATCAGTCACCTAAAACACTTGATCACCTTCACCTTTTTTCTCATAAAACAAATGATGATCTCCTTCCTCAGCTCTTCACACACTTATATCCCTCTCAAAACTGGTCTCTAGCCTTTTTTGCTCAACTAATCCTCTTCTTGACTTGATTAGGTCAGATGACCTTGATTCTCATATACAAAACCTATATCAAATGTTTATCACTGATCCTTTATCCTCTTATTATGGTATACAAAACCTCCTTATGATCTAAACTATATATTATTTTTCACTTACTCTCTTCATGCAAAAATAGGCCTAAAATTGCCAAGTATTTATACAAGTCTTTTTTTTTTCATATCCTTTTTGGTCATCCAAACACTTTTATCTTCTTAGCTTGGCCATGGGAATGGATATTAAGACATCTCATAGACGTGTATCAATTTTTATTTGAGTCCCTTTAGGTCTGACCTACTTCAATTATTCCTTTTCTCTCCTTTAGGTCTCATGGAGACCTAATCCCATTAGGCCTACTTAGCACATGTTACCATTTGATCTTCTTGGATCACATTAAAAAATTTCACAAGAAATTAAAATATCACATGTCACTCTAATATACCCCTTATAGTCTCATATAGGCTCCATAACACCTTTTATCTTCATCCACCACTCAAATCACGCCATTAGTACTGTTCACAATTAGGCATGTGCATACTGAGAAAGTCTATCTTAAATAAATAAAACATAAACTCAGTTTTGAAAAAAAAATGGAAAAAAATCACACATAAATAATATCCATGACCTTAGGGTCATCAACATGTTAATTAAACTTCCTAACTCAAGGTAAAAAGACTCAAACCCTTCTCTGCAAGCAACCCACTCATAACTGCCAACTGATCTCAAAACATAGTCATGTAGACTTGAACTTCAATCCCTGAAAGAATAATTCATTATATATATATATATATATATATATATATATATATATATATATATATATATATATCACTCTTAATTACAAATATTACAAGGTCTAATGCCAAATATTAATCTTGTAAATTAATCTTTTATCTTCAGTACACACAGTTAAACTTGAAATAGTCAACCCATTTTGGCTTCACTATTTCAATAACTTTTAATAACTCTCAAACATTATAAAAATTATGGATAGGACATATATTTATTAAAAAAAAACATAATGTGCATTATATGCTTCAACTCAGGGCAAAGAGCCTCCAACTTATCACTTTAACTTACTTATTCATATATGTCAGTTTACCTTTAAACATAGTCATGGTGATAATGACCTTCAACACCTGTGTAGACACTTTCAAAGAATATTTATGTATGTGGATGTTCTTATGATATAATTAGGTAACTCTCAGATAGAAATATACCATGGTCAAGTGACAAAATTGATCTTGTAGACCAATCTCACAACCTTACACCTTCACTATCTCATCTACACAAGACATGAACTTATGAGAAACAATTTCATCATATATAATGACTTAAAAAACATATATCCAAAATTAAAATGTATTATATGTCTTTAAAAACTTCTCTATGCACTTGGATTCATCTCTAATCCATGATAACACTTCCCTGATCAACTTCTCACTCCTGTCTAGTTTTCTCACTGTCTGCACGACTAGGTTTGTTCGCAATTGGTCAAATTGTATGACTAGTTTAACACCCCTAAGGGATGGAAACTACTCATAAACCACCATGCACATAAGATATAAGTCTCAAGGTTCAACCTTCATTTAATTATCAACTTTGACTTGGTCAACTTTACCTGCTACATCAAATATATGATAAACAAGGCCCTTTCTGTAGGTTCCACTCACTCTCTTAACAAAAAAATCACACCTAAATATGCCTAAGAGAGTTTAATTCATGATAAAATAGATAAAATAGCCAAACCAATCCATTCTAAGCACTTTAGAATAAGTTCTTTGACATCAGGTCACTACTAAGGTTTTAGAGAGGGTTAACACTATTTATGGTGTTAATGATTGTTAATAAAGATTAGCCCCTCATTCCATAAACCAATGCTTGGAATTTGAGCTAGGACCCTTACCCATATACCATAAATAGATTATGTTCCCATATAGAGGTTACACATTCCAATGAGTACTTGAAAGTTCTTATCGAGTTGAGAATCCTTCATTCTGTGCACGCAAGATACCTAAAAACACATTTTCTTGCCTTAAACTTCAAAATTTGACCTATAAATGGGTCAACATATTTGAAACAACATGCCACACCTATTTCAATGCTCATGTGTGAAACTTTCTTTGAAAATTGATCATGATACTCCATATGATCACCATTTCTCTCTTTGCTCTCTAGGCCTTTGACTTACAAGTCACATTAGGACTTGAAACCGAACTTCTAACCAATTCATAATATCTTAGCACATCATGTAAATTCCATAAAAACTCATTTCATGATTAACCACTATAAAAAATTCTACATATGTCTTGTCAATATTTCATGACACCTCATTGGGTTAGACAAGGTCTAGAACTAGTCTAGTTGCATGCTAGGTCTATAGGTCTTACCCCTGTAGGCTTCCTCTGAGACACTCATGAGTTTTCCAATACCTCATATGCATGATAAACTAACTTGATGCAATCTCTTATGCCTTTGTGTATCCATTTCATCAGACCACTAAGCTCATAGCTTCTCACAAGGTCTCTTCATGTAATGACCAATGTCATGACTAGGCTTCTTAATCACTTGAAGCTTGACAACTGACCTTAAAACACTCCTTGATGATTATATTCCTTGATCAAATGAATTTCATGCTCCTTAGATAGTATCATATATCTGTACATACCTCTTCAAGTTCATCATGCACATGCTCATGATATGACTATGTTTTTTATGACTAGGTTTCACAAGACACCTAATACTTAAAACATGCTTACCTTGATTTGATCATCAAACCTCTTTATGATAACATTGACAGTCATCAAGATGACCTAAATCATGACATTGACCTTAGAATAATCATCAATTTTCCTTCAAATTCTCTCTCAATAGAAAGAGATCAGGTTGCCTTCAAATAATCTTTTGTCACATGGCTTCCTTGTCACATACCACTTCACCATGCATCTTTACTAGATGTACCTTGACATCAATGACATCAACCTCGACCTTGAAATCAATGACACCAATTCTCAAAAAACTCCCCCTTTGTCATTGATGGCAAAATATTCTTGAATTTGAGTAGTCTCATCTCTCCCAATATGGTCAAACTCCCTTTTTGGACTTTCTACCCCTTTGACATTAATGACAAAGGGTACTTCATAGATTGCCATATAGAACCATATCTTCTTTCTACATGATCCCAACACACAAAATATGAAGCATTAAATTAACATGTTCCCCCTTACACCATGCATACATTATTTAAATGAACTTAGATTACAAGACCACTTCTCAACACATATCAATCTCAATCAACCACTTGAATAGATCCCCTTGAAACCAAGAATCCACCATGATTTTTCTAACTGAAGAGTGTCTTTATGAAGCCTAATGAAGTCACTCTTTTCCATAGAGCACTAAAGCAACACCAGTTCATAAAATTCCCATATCTCCATGCTCTCACAAAATTGAAAGCACTATAGGCTTGATCTCTTCATCAACCATTTGATCATCAATGTAGGCTGACAACATGCATTCCTAACTTGATTTCACATTTGAAGCGTGATCTATCAAAACAAGTAGTCCGCGTGAGCTTGTAGACTGATCATGACTCATCTTCATTATCTTTGGTTTCCATACATTCATTTGTCTTCTCTTTAGTACTCTAGAGGCTTCAAACCTCCTATTTTGACTTGATGACCTTCTAACCTTGTTAGGATAGAATCTTGCAATGTGTCTTACATCATGACAACTATATCAAACCACATTATACATACCTCTTGACTGATGTAAGCTGTGACTCCTTCCATAGTCCCATGAGTACTCATTCTTGGAGGGTTTTCTACACTCTCTTACTCTATGACCAAACATATTACACACAAAACAATAGCCATTGAATTAATTGTCATACCTTATAGCATTGGGTTGTGTGATAGGTATTTTCATGTTGACATTATTATCTTCAATAGTCTTCTCCTTGACTTGAGGTGCCTCCTTTTGGTCTTCTTTGAGACCAAGACATGTTTTATCACTTGCAAACTTTTGACTACTCAAGATATCATCTAAAGCCACAATGTTCTTTTCAAACTTCACAAAGGTCCTTACCTTGCTATTTGATTGATTCAACTTACCTTTCAAGGATTCTATTTCAATTTCATACTTGATGTTTTCTTCCTCTTTAGAATTTTAGGCTTGCATTGACTACCTCCATCTATGCCTCAATTTGATTGATGATCTCATCATATTCCTTGGAAGCGTTACTTAACCTTTCCTCAAAAAAGCCAATCTGCTCCTCATAGTCTTTAACTAATGATCTTAGTCTATGATTCTTTTTCCTTTGGAACTTTAATTCCTCTAGGGCACTTACCAATTCTGCCTCAAGATGTAATTCAACTTCTTCTTCATCTAATTCCACATCAACCATAATGCCTTTCCCACTTAAACAACCCTCATCGTCTGATTTTATGGCCATAAACACAATTTTATTATTGTCATGTTCAGGTTCATGACTGACTTCATCACTATCAGATGCACTTGAGTCACTTACATCAGAAGAGTTGTCTTCTTTAGTAGAGAAGCTTCTTTTGTTCTTGAAAGTTCTTTTTCTACCTTCATACTTCCTTAACTCATTATTATCAAGATTATAGATCTTCTTGTCATCTCCATGATGTTCATCATGTTATATATTATGTTCAGATTCATCTTTTTTAGTACACTTGGATGCAAAGTGACCAATCTTGCCATAATTGAAACATTTGAAGGGCAACTTACCTTTGTACTTACCATATCCAAACCTCAAATTTCTTACAAAAATGGCTATCAGATGATCATCATCAACATCTGAGCATTCCTCATCCTCGACTTTATTGGATTTTGACTTCTCAACTTTGAAAGTTGCTTCCTTCTTGGGAGGTCTTCCTTCATTAGTTATCATCTCATAAGTAGTCAAAATGCCATGAAGTCCATCCATCTCTAGCTTGTCCAAATCTTGCATCTCTTTTATTGTAGACAACTTAGAGTCAAATTTTGGAGTTAGTGATCTCAAGATATTTTGAATAACTATAGATTATTTCACCTGTTCTCCCAATCCTCTAATGACATTGACAACTTCATTAACCTGTAATAGGTAAGATGCAATTATTTCATCTTCATTAATCTTCAGACTTTCAAATTGTCTTCGATGGGTCTACAACTTGGCCATCTTCACCATGATGTCTCCTTTATAGATAGTTTTCAATTTGTCCCATATATCTTTGGCTGATACACAATGCATTACCTTCACAAGCTCTACCTCTGATAGGCCACAAAGAATGACATTTATTGCCTTGGAGTTGTTTTCACTAGCCTTCTTACTTGTTACATCTGTTGGTGGAATAAGAGGAGCAATATAACCATCTACAACTGACTTCCAAATATCATGTCCTCATGACATCAAATATATCTTTATCCTGAAATTCTAAAAGTCATAGTTATATTCATTGAACAACAGAGCTTTACTTGTAGAGAAACCACCTTGAGCTTGCTGATTAACCATCCTTGCTTATAGGATATCCTTTAAGCCTTTAGACCCACTTCAAAGGGCCAAGCTCTGATACCAAATGTTGAAAGAAAAATGACTAAGAGGGGAGGGTGAATCAGTCTTCAAAACTTTCTTATAAAATCATACTTAAGCAATGATAGATCATTTAGACAAGCATACATACATCTTAGCAAGCATAAGCACCAATCCACAAGAGCATCAAACACATGAACACAATATAAATGTGGAAAACCTTTAAGCGGAAGAAAAAAAATTGATGATGTAAATAGAATATATTCATATAATACAAACACCAAATTTAGTGAAGCACCAACTTCACATGAAGCACCAACCCCAACTCAGCTAGGCTTTAACAAGTACCCACTTGCAAGGAGGCACCAACCCCCTGGATGACTCAACACCAAATAATCTACCTAAAACACTTGATCACCTTTATAATACCTTGTTTCTCATACAATAGATGATGATCTTCTTCCTCAACTCTTCACACACTTATATCCCTCTCAAAACTGGTCTCTAGCCTTCTTCGCTCAACTAACCATCTTTTTGATTTTATTAGGTTAAATGACCTTGATTCTCATATATATAACCTATGTAAAATGTTCATCACTGATCCTCTATCCTCTTATGATGGTATAAAATACCTCCTTCTACTCTTTAATAAATATTATTATTTGCTTACTCTCTTCATACAAAAATAAGCCTAAAATTACCTAATGTTTATACAAGCCTTTCTTGTTCATATCATTCCTAGTCATCCAAACACTTTTATCCTCTTAAGTAATCCATGTAATGGATATTAAGATATCTAATATACATGGATAAAATGTGATTTTAATCCCTTTATGTTTTATGTACTTCAATTATGCCTTATCTCTCCTTTAGGTCTCATGGAAACCTAATCTCATTAGGCCTACTTAGCACACACTACCCTTTGTTCTTCTTAGAGCACATTAAAAAATTTTACATGGTAGGAACATATCACATGACACTCCATTATAACTCTAATAGGCTCATATATGCTCCATAACACCTTTTAGCTTCATCCACCACTTGAAGCATGCCATTAGTATTGTTCACAATTAGGCATATGCATACTCATAAAGTTTGTCTTGAATAAATGAAGCATAAACTCAATTTTTCCAAATAAAAATGGAAAAAAATAACACATAAAAAATATACATGACCTTAGGGTCATCACCATTTTCATTAGACTTCATAACTCAGGGTAAAAAGACTCAAACGCTTCTCTACAAGTAGCCCACTCAGAACTACCAACTAGTTTCAAAACACAGTCATGAAGACTTGAGCTTCAATCCATGAAATAATACTTCCTATGACCTATGACACATTAAATATATTATTTTACACATATATATCACTCTAAAGTACAAATATTACAAGTTATAATGCCAAATATTAGTCTTACAGACCAATCTTTTGTCTTCAGTACACATAGTCAAACCTGAACCAGTCAACCCATTTTGGCTTCACTATTTTAATCACTTTAATAAATATAAAAACTTATTAAAAGAATGGATAGGGAATATATGTTCCCCAAAAAAATATAATATGCATTGTATGCTTTAGCTCAGGGCAAATAGCCTCCAACTCATCACTGCATCTTGTTTACTTAGATTTGCCAGTTTAGCTTCAAACACAGTCATGGTGATAATGACCTTCAACACCTATGTAAAAAATTTAGATAATATTGATGCATCTGGATGATATTATTATATAATTAGGTAACTCTCAAATATAAATATACCATGGTCAAGTGACAATATTGGTCTTGAAAACCAATCTCACAACCTTACACCTTCACTGTCTCATCTAGACAAGATAGGTCAACTTATGAGCAACAATTTCATCATATCCACTGACATAAGAAACATATATCCAGCATGAAAATTTATTAAAGGTCTTGAAAAACTTCTCCATGCACTTGGATCCATCCCTAGTCCATGATAACACTTCCCTAATCAACTTCTCACTTCTACTTGGTTTTATCACTATTTGCACCACTAGGTCTGTTAGCGACTGATAAACTTGTATGAATAGTTTTAAAAACATAAGGGATATAAACTAATATAAAAACACCATGGTAATAATATATAAGTCTCAAGATTGAACCTTTATCCAATTAACAACTTTAACTCAATCAACTCTACCTACTACAACAAATCTTCAAGAAACAAGGCCTTTCTTGTAGGGTGCACTCACTCTCCTAAAAAAATCACACCTAGAGATGCCTAAGAGAGTTTAATTAATGATACAATAGATAAAATAGACAAACCAATCCATTTTGAGCACTTTACAACAAGTTATTTCACATCGGGTCACGATTAGGGTTTTAGAGAGGGTTAACACTGTTTATGGTGTTAACGATTGTTCATAAAGCTTATCCCATTATTCCATAAACAAATGCTTGAAACTTTGATATGGGACCCTTTCCCATCTATCATGAATATATTAGGTTCCCATGAAGAGATTACATGTGACAATGAGTATTGAAAGTTCTTCTCGAGTTGATAATCGTTCATTATGTGCACATAAGAGACCTCAAAACACTTTTTCTTGCCTTAACCTTAAAATTTTGACATAAAACTTGGTAAAAATATTTGAAAAAACATGACACACCTCTATCAATGATCACTTGTGCATAATTTATTTGGAAACCAATCTTGATACTCCATTCAATCACCATTTCTCCATTTGCTCTTTAAGCCTTTGACTTGCAAGTCACATTAGGCCTTGAAACTGACCGTCTAAACACTAACCAAGATCTTATCACATCATGTAAATGACATAAAAACTATTTTAATTATTAAACACTATCAAACATTTTACATATTTCTTGGCAACAACACATGGCACCTCATTGGGTCAGGCAGGGTCTAGATCTAATCTAGTTGCATGCTAGGTCTATAGGTCTTACCCCTGTAGGCTTATTCTGAGACACTCATGAGTGTTCCAATGCCTCATATTCATGCTTAAACATCCTCATATATCCTCTTATGCCTCTGTGCATCCATCTCATTAGGTCACTAAGCTCATACCTTCTCACAAGGTCTCTTCATGTAATGGCCAGTGTCATGACTAGGCTTCTTAATCACTTGAAGTTTAACAACTGGCCTTGAAATACTTTTTGATGCTTCTTATCCTTGATCACAATATTTTCATTATATTTAGACAATATTATACATCTGTACACACCTCTTCATGTTTATCATGCACATGCTCATGATATGACTATGTTTGCTATGACTAGGCTTCACAAGACACCTAGTACTCAAAAGATGCTTACCTTGATCTGATCATCAAACCTCTTTGTGACAACACTGCTAGTCATCAAGCTAACCTAAATCATGACATTGACCTTATAAGAATCATTAGGTTGCCTTCAAATTATCTCTCAACAGAAAGAGATCAAGTTGCCTTCAAATACTCTCTTGCCACATGGATTCCTTGTCACATACCACTTCACCATGCATATTTACTAGATGTATCTTGACATCAATGACATCAACCTTGACCTTGACATCAATGACAACACTTCTCAATAAATGGGACATCCTCACTAGTTAGACACCTTAGGCAAAAATCATTCTCACCTAGGATTTTAGAAATCAGATAGGGACCTAACCATAAGGCGTCAAATTATTTATGTTTCCCTTTTGTTCGTGAGCCTTATCCAACATAAGGACAAGGTCTAAAACCCAAGATGATTTTGATTTGGATCATTTATCAATCCAATGTCTGACAATCCCTTGGTGTGTATTGAATTACAATAAGACTGCATCCCATTTTTCATCCAAGTGCATAAGATTTAAGAGGCAGGCATATACTTGGTTATTTGTTCCCAAATAATTGGCCATAAACTACAAGATAGGAATCCTTAAGTTAATTGGAAAAATAAGGTGTTGGCCATAAACCATGTGGTAAGGAAAAGTGCCTGAATTTGCTTTAGTCCTTGACCTATCAGCCCACAATGCAAATTTCAAGATGTTATGTCAATTATTAAGATTCTTTTCCAACATCTTCTTAATTATGTTTATCAAATTCTTATTGGTGGATTTGACTAGTCTATATATCCCGAAAGGAGATATATCCTAATGTGTTTTCTTAAGTTGGCTAGAAATACAATCATGATTTAATCTATTTGTGTTCCTCCCAAGAGCAATCAAGTGTCGATAATATTCCACATAAAATGTGGGAGAGGAAAGTAGTTGAAATCACCATCTTATAAAGGTTTGATAATGAAGTTCTCCTGGTCATGTCTTTAAAAAAAATGAAGACGATGATTACGAGTTGTAACTTGAATAAAAAATCTAATTTAGGTTGCATAAGCATTCAAAGGATCATTAATTGTGTTAAGAGACATTTCCTTACTCCATTAAGGTTCAAATCCTCTCTAGTGTAATTCATTATATATATATATATATATATATATATATATATATATATATATATATATATATATATATATATATATATATAGTTGGAAGGATAAATATTTTGTTGGTATTAGGTGTACAAATAAGTCAACTTTCTTCATTTTAGCGTCAAGTATTAATTATTAAATAGGTTGGTGTGAATGATGGTAAAGTTCATTATCACACCATACATTAAAGTGTAAATCCTAAGAAATATAAAAAAAATGAGGTTGAATTTGAGTCCCAAATTATACAAACTTTCTGAATTACAAACTTATGTGAATTCTATAGACACTTCTTTGAAAGGTCTTCGTATGATGAAACTCCATCCCCAACATTCCTAGTTAATTGGTTATATTTGGTATGCTTTTATAAGGTTAAAAACATATAATGGTTTTGTTGCACATTAAGCATTTCAATGTTTATTAAAACTCTTCATAAACTTAATTGTTTGGAAAAGAAATGAGTTTTTTATTTAAAAAATATGTATATGGGGTCTTAGGTTAATTGATTTGGAGTTGTATAAGTCAGAATGTTATGCTCTTCACTCACAATCAAATCTGTCTAAAATATAAGATCTCCATCCCAATTTCTTGGAATCAGATTAAAAACCATAGGATTTAATGTAAAACTAAAATCTTTGTATGTATTATATAAAATTAGATTCACACAAGTTAAATACGGACTATAAAACATTGAATGATAATCTTCCTTTCAAAAAAAAATATTAATAAAAATAAAAACATATAATAATTTAATTGTTAGTTACACATTTAAATATTTAATAACTTCAATGTTTATGCAATCCATAATATTAAAAGCACAAAAACTAACTTCAAAAATAGCAAACAAGTTCAGAAAACTGGTCTTTTACCCACCCACAAACACAAGCAAAACAAAAACATTTCCTTATATTTGGTTTATAGATCATTCTTATAGATGTTATAAGAAGCTTATTAAAGCATAGTAATTTCGTTATATGTTTAAACTTTATATCTCTCTTTATATATTTTTATATTAATATTACTATTAATATTTGTGTATAGGTTATTCGTCAATCCTTTCAACAATCACACTATATTATGGAATGTTTGGCATATCAGTGTATGAGCTAGTTATTTGAATAATTTATAAAAGGTGTTTATGTTTAATCTAAAAATGTTTTCTATTAATAATAGAAATTATATACTGTTAATTCATATAAAAATGAGTGTTATAGTGTTATATTGTAATGTATCAAATCAATTTTTAGAGTAAAGTTGGTGGAGGTAGAAGATCATTCACCCTATCACCTTAATACTAGCCACTACTAATATGTGTATTATTTGTATGAGGGACCGACTTCCACCCATCATTAGATTTGTCTTTATTTTCATCATTTGTTGGCTCCTATTTAAGCAAATAAATGGCTAAAATCAACTCAAAGCCACTTTTCTTCTTGTTACACCTTCCATCCACTTGTGTCTGGGACATTGGCGAGGAACGTCAAGAACATAATGAAATAGTTCATTCCTTGCTTCATGAACGTCACCTACCACCAGATCTAAATCCATGACCTCGAGAAGGTGACCATGGACAAGGAGAATCAAGAGGGACTCGACTGACTCCACAAAGAACACTCCTTCGATGGTCTAACAAAGTTTAGGGGTGCTCCACCTCTAGGGAGACCTTCTCGAATCTGTAGTATTACATTAAATATAGCTTACACTTTAATCATAATGGAAAAACAACCATTCATAAAAAACTTATTAAATATTGCATTGTTTTTTTCTTTCTATAAACAACTAAAATTTCATAATAAAAAATATACCATAAATGGTTGTATTGTGCATGTATCATGGCCAAATTCCCTAAGTGCACCATTTTTAAGGATAATATTTCTGGACAAAATAACTAACAAAGAGTATGATTCTATTTGCACGTTCTTTGAGCATACTTCCAAAATAAAAAAAGATGCTTGAGAGACTCTCTTTGTTGGCAAGATAGACATAAGGGGTTAGCCATACCTAGATGGACAGGGCGGCTATTTATAGGGAGACATTAGTGTAAAATGTACCAAAGGAAATGTGCAAAATTGGGTTTAATAATTGCTTTTATAATGTGGGAAACCATTGTCCCCAAGTCTTTGCAAAGGAATTGACTTTCTAGCAAACATTCAGAGGATCCATTTGAATCTGTTATGTATAGAATAATCGATAACCAAATCAATTTTTGTATTGGTGGGAAGGTGTCTCGACAGGTACTTCCAGTCACTCCATCTGTAGAATGTTTGAACTCCAATTTTGTGGAGGTGTTGATCAAGGATAGCTTTGATAATCTATGGATCTTTGAAAATGTAAATATAAATAAATTGAAGAATATTTGATTAGAATTATCAATGGGAAAATAAATCTTCAAAAACACAACAACAACAAATATTTCAAATCTTTTTTTTCAACAATTTATCACTCCTTGATCAATACGTTGTGCTCGTGAAATCCTATTGTCCATTTTGATCCCGTAAACTTTATTAAAATCTCTATCTATCCATAAATAACAGTAGTCTCCTTTTAATATACAAATTAATTTCTAAGTTGATGAAAATTGAGAGGACAAAGCTACACTTTCTATATCTACTTTTTGTAAGGGGTTACATATTTGTCACGGGAAGCATGTGGAAAAGAAGTTGCAGCTATTAGTCAACTTCTACTGGTTTAGCAGTGGCGTAGTTGAATCTAAACTTCTTCGAGGACCGTACTCTTCCTTCCTTTATTAAACACTAAATTACATATGAAGTTCTTCAAGGGAGAGCAGTGCATCACTAAGTCTTTGAGCATAAGGGCTGAGCTTGCGAGAAACCACATCAAGACACTCTCCAAACTTGAGCCTGAAGTAATTCACAATATCATTATTCTATATAAATTAGAAAGCAAGCTTTGAAAATGCAAGTTGAACAAGGTATGGAGGGTAGCAAGATTCTGGTGATAGGAGCAACAGGTCACATAGGGCGTCATGTGACCAAGGCCAGCATTGAACAGGGTCACCCCACATTCATCCTTGTTAGGAAAACTCCAAATCCTGCAAAACAAGAGCTTATAGAATCCTTCAAGTCCATGGGTGTTACTGTCCTTTATGTAAGTGGTTGCTTAACTACTTTTTATTTTTTGGATAGCAAATTTTGTGAAGCAATATGAATGTACGTGTGTTGAAGGGATCACTCCAAGATGAGGAGAGCAGCCTTGTGGAAATAATAAAGAAAGTGGACGTGGTTATCTCCACAGTGAACGTCCCAAACTTGACAGAACAAATCAACTTGTTCAATGCCATCAAAGCTGCAGGAAACATCAAGGTATGTGTTTGCCCTAATTCTACCAAACTAGTTTTCATTTCATGGTGAGTTGATAATTTGTTCATGGTTGGGTTGATATTGTTGGGTGAGGGTAATTTCCATTTTGATTATATTTCTTGAATTTAGTTGGATGACCTCTTTCATGAAAGAGGACAGTTCAGACTTCTCGAGTAGGCCTGATGGTGAAGGTTTGTATACTCTATAAGAGAAATATAGCTGGATTGCAGGGGCAGGGTACAGTAAGGGTAGGTTATGGACATCTGATCTTTTATAATAGTGAATGGTCTTGCAGGATGCATTCCCACCACTTTGTCTCAGTTCTCATTTATGATAGTGAATGGTCTTAGGGAATGCATTCCCATCCCTCTCTCAGTCCTTATTTCTATGCTGTTTTTTTTGGGTTAAATATAGTCCCTCTCTGAGTTTCCATCCTATTTTTTTATTCAAACCCAAAAGGGGATGGAAACATTTTAGTTATAAGAATTAGGGAATGATCTTAAGGATGTATTCTCATCCTTCTGTCTCATTCTTTATTTCTATGCTATTTTCTTGTTTAAATATAGTATATGTTCAGTTCCCTTTTTATTGTCTTATTCAAACCTAAAAGATAACAGAAACATTTTAACTAGAAGGATTAGTGAATAGTCTTAAGGGATGCATTCGCACCACTCTCATTCCTCATTTTCATGCTATTTTCTTGTTCAAATATAATCTCTTGTGGGTTATCTGCATCTTATTTTCTTATATAAACCCAAATAGTGACAGGAACATTTTAGTTATAAGCATCAGTCAATTGTCTAAAGGAATACAATCCCACCTCTGTCTCATTCCTTATTTCCTTGCTATTTTCTTGTGTAAATATAGTTTCTCTTTGGGTTTTTATCTTATTTTCTTATTTAATCCCAGATGCGGACAAGAACATTTTATCTATAAGGATTACTGAATTGTCTTAAGGATGCATTCCTGCCCCTTTCATTCGTCATTTCCATGCTTTTTTTTTTCAAATATAATTCCTATCTGGTTTCTGTCTTATTTTCTTATTCAAATCCAAAAGAGGATGAACCACTTCATCTATAAGGATTAGTGAATGGTCTTAAGGATTGCGTTCCCACCTCTCTATCTCACACCTCATTTCTATGTTATCTTCTTGTTCAAATATAGTCTTTGTGTGAGTTCCCATCCTATTTTCTTTTCAAACCTAAAAGGAGACAAACATTATAGCTATAAAGATTAGTGAATAGTCTTAAGGGATGCATTCCCACCCCTCTCATTCCTCATTTCTATGCTATTTTTTGGTTCAAAGATAGTCTATGTATGGATTTCCATTTTACTTTTTTGTTTAAACTCAAAACACGACAGGAACATTTCCCTTCTCATTCCTCATTTCTATGCTATTTTTTTTTCAAAGATAGTCCCCGTATGGTTTTCCATTTTATTTTCTTATTTAAACTCAAAAGGCGACGGGAACATTTCAACTATAAAGTTTAGCGAATGGTTTTTAAGAGACCCACGGTCAAATTCATCATTTCCATGCTATTTTCTTGTTCAAATATAATTTTTATATGGATTCCCATGCTATTTTCTTATTCAAACCCAAATGAGGACAGGAACATTTTAACTATAAGTATTATGACAATACTGCAATATTTTCAGAGATTTTTTCCATCAGAATTTGGCAATGACTGTGACAAGTCCCATTCGGTAGAGCCTGTGAAAACAGTCATGGAGAGAAAAGCAAAACTTCGTCGGATGATAGAAAGCCAAGGAATTCCTTACACATATGTTTCATGCAACTGCTTTGCAGCCTATTACATTCCCAACTGTTTTAAGCAAGGCTATTTCGTCCCTAATAAGGGTGGGGATCAGGGTCTTCCTCCTCTTCCACAGGACACCATGTTAATCCCTGGAGATGGCAATGCCAAAGGTAAGCTATTATTTTCTTCATCTGCTTGACTACCAATTACCAGATATTAATTAAGACTTACAGTTGATCAGTGTTAGTTATGATATTCCTGCAGCTGTGATTGTGATGGAGGAGGACATTGCAACATATACAATAAAGGCTGTGGATGATCCCCGCACCCTGAACAAAACCCTGTACGTCCTCCTGCTAACATAGTCTCATACAACGAGCTCCTAAGCTTGTGGGAGAAGCAAAATGGTAAAACACTGCAAAAGATCTATGTGCCAGAACAACAATATCTCCAAAAAATTGCAGGTATAATCAGTCTAGAAGGCCCTCTTTATAATTCTATGTCTAATATGTTCAAATTACTCTTTATAATTCTATGTCTAATATGTTCAAATTAGGATATGTCGTATCAGATATCGGCTCCCACCCATCATTGTTGATAGATGGTGCTTTCAAATTAAAAAAAAACTATAATGGTCATGTGTATTGTTGCAGAGACACCATTCCCTGGAAACATTGGGCTAGCTTTTGGGCATACCATACTATTGAAGGGAGACCAGACCAATTTCGGGATTGGAAGTGAAGGTGTGGAAGGCTGTCAGTTGTACACTGAAGTTGGATACACAACCTTAGTTGAATTTCTTGCCAAATTCAAGTGAAAGTTATATTATTTTGGGTGCTGGCTTGAGAAGTAAGCAACTTAGGATCTGCTGTGCTCTTTGAAGAAATTGAGAAAAGCAGTGAGTGCTACATTGTGGTGTGCTCAAAGTGAAGGTTTTGAGTCTTCAATTGAAATAAGGTTTTCGAGGGTGTCCATTGGTTTGGATTTCTATTGTTGACATTGTCTAAGCCTACTTCTTGAACTATATATATATATATATACTAACTATCGAAGAGTAGATATTAATCAGCATTGAAATCCTACACCAGGGATATCATTTCATAAATTTTAAATAAAAGAAGCCCAAAATGGGTGAATGTCCAGGTGAACAAAAACAAACATCTATAGATCTACCTTTTTCTAATTCAACAACATAAACTCTGCAAGTCTCACCAAAATATAACACAAGCAATCTGTTTAAACATTTATTACTTCAAGCATTGAAACAAGCAATCATGAAAGAAACTAAAATTAACATCTAGCCCTTTGGATTTTGAATTTAAAATTCATAATCCACACAAACTAATCTCATCAAATGAGAACTGAGAGTATGGAACAAACAAACATTCCATACCCTTTACTACTACACCTATTTCATACCCTTTACTAAAATTAACATCTAGCCCTTTGGATTTTGAATTTAAAATTCATAATCCACAAACTAATCTCATCAAATGAGAACTGAGAGTATGGAACAAACAAACATTCCATACCCTTCAAATAAAAGAAGTTCAAAATGGGTGAATGTCCAGGTGAACAAAAACAAACATCCATAGATCTACCTTTTTCTAATGCAACAATGTAAACTCTGCAAGCCTCACCAAAATATAACACAAGTAATCTGTTTAAACATTTATTACTTCAAGCATTGAAACAAGCAATCATGAAAGAAACTAAAATTAACATCTAGCCCTTTGGATTTTGAATTTAAAATTCATAATCCACAAACTAATCTCATCAAATAAGAACTGAGAGTATGGAACAAACAAACATTCCATACCCTTTACTACTACACCTATTTCCTAGTTGCATATTGCAGTTGTCACAACTTCCTACTATTTTTGGTCTAGGTGTTCACAAATGCATTTGGTTCTAGTGGTGTTTATTGCCCCACCCACTCTTTCCTGTATCCACATTAGGTCATTTCTTTCTCGCTCTTTCCACCTTTCATGAGGACGACCAAGAATGTACTGCATGCTAAGGTTGTGCTTATCAAACACATAAGTTGGAAAATAATTAAAAAATGTTAGTGAGAGGAGGTTGGAGCATGGGGCGAGAAGGTGGCAGAGGAGACGCAGCCGAGGGTGGGGAATGTGGGACCCACCAGTTCATGTCAAATCCACTAAGCACATGCATGTTTGGTAAGCCAAACAACTAATGCCAACATAAGGGCACGAAGTTTGTTTTAAGTGAAATAGATGGAGAGTAGAAATGAAAGGGTTGTAAGCCCTATTGGTGAGGATGATGGTTGCTTATAACCATCCACTAGGGTACAAATCCCTCTAGATACTCGACATGGAGAGTTGAACAGATAGGGCCAAGATCATGCCCTGGGTGATTTTGACGGCGTGGATGCCCCCTAGTTGTGGCTGATTAGCCAAGAAGTTCACTGATTTAGATGTACGCTACTTAGCATAGTAATATGCTCTATGTTTACTCCAAAATATGGGCAGAGATGCCAACATTATATGTAATTCAGTGAATCTAGATATGCTTGAAGCATTAAAAAAAATAGATGGAGATAAATTTTCCTAAAATTTTTCACCACCACAATATGTTGTCCAAGTGAGGAGGCAGAGGTTTGGGGATGCAACCAATCTATCAATACCAAGAGATTGTAACAGGTCTGATTTGTAGAGGGAAAATAAAGGTGTTGAAGACAATGGATATTTGACTAGATCATCCCCCATAAATGGGGCATGCAAACCAAGAACCCTCATCTAATGGATCATTTGTCTCCCCAACCCAAGAGGAAAGGCCAACCTACAATTCTCATTGATGCGGAAGAGCTGTTAATTGTGCAATTGTGTGGTGAAATCGTTGGCTTGAGTCATGGAATGGAAATCATCCAACTTACAACATATGGGCAAATATGTCAAATTTGGCTTACCCCTTCAAGGAAGGTCTGCCTCGATAGCAGCCATGAATGAATTATGGAATGTGTCTAACGTCTAAAAAGGGTAGCAAAATTGTCCTACTTATAATTAGGAAGAACAGAAAATGGATTAACATTTTGTACTATTTATTTTTTTTGAATAAAACATTCCTGATTCCCATCAGTTTAAGGAGAAAATTCACTTGAAGAAGTAATTGAAGGCTGTGAACCAAGTGCTTGTATGGAATCAAGACCTCATGCATGGATGATCAAGGAGTTCTTCAATTAAATGTATCACTTTGGCATGTCTATACTAGGTGGTATCTCTCTAGCACATATATTTTAAATACAATCCATGAGCCAAGGGGCTTGGGGATTGATATCTTGGCATTATTAACAAACACTTCTCACAATCTCTAGCCATTACATGGGGATGTCCTTTTCACATTCAACTATTCAAGAGTGAGAGTTCAATATTGATTCTCTAGGATTCATAAATAAGGAAGAAATAAATCAAAGGGATCAAGCAAAGGAAAACATAACAAATGGAGAAAAGGAAAGCAACACAAATTCTTGCAAGAGAAAGCAAGGATTGGTAAAAGTTTGACAAAGAATTGTAAAGATGCAAAAGAGCAACAAATGTTGTTTCATAGGTAGGAGCAAAATAAGGAGGGATGAAAGAATTCAAAGGGATAAAAAAGAAGGGAAAAGGAGCTTGAAAGGGTAAAGAGGGAGTTGGAATGGTAACGGAAATATTTAGTATGATGCAGGAGCATCTTCGGTATTGAATTGCAATCCTACATCAACCAAAAATAATACTCGATAGTCAATAACCAGTGACCTTTATGCGGTAGTGGGTGTGGCTTTGAAGTCTAAAATGGTTTCATTCTTGGAATAAAATATATGAAGGCATAGTGAAGGTTGGAAGGTTGTAGGAACCTTCGTGACCTCCCAACGACCTTTTCTAATTGGATTTTGCTCTTTATTGCATGTGCCTCATCAAACTTATGTTGGTGCAAATATTTATCGTACATCTTTAGCTAAGTTAATTTAGGGAGTTGGATTTTCCACTAAGGCTAGTTAGTGGGTAGTTAGGGTGTGCATATGCCCACTATGCATTTAATGCTCACCTACTTCATATGTGCCACCATTATTAGATGCCACCTTTATTGTGGTCAATAGGAAAGAGATGCAAGTCCTTGACTTGGCTATAAGTACTCTTCTCCTCCTTTGTATTTTCATTGATGGAATAGTGGTTTTACACATCAATAATACATACATAGATGTTAAATCTTTGAGAAATCTTATTGGTTTTCATTTTAGTTCTCCTCTTCTCACCTCTATTCTGCATAAGTTATGCTTCAGTTCTTCTTCGATCTTGATTAGACTAGATCTTAATATCATATCAGAGCCATTAAAGGCTAGGTCCGTACCTTAGGATTTGTTTTTAAGAAGTAAATTTATTCTATGGCATTCTTGAGCAAAATGGGCACTGCCATTACATTTAAAAGGCCTCAAAACTTAGGGATTGATTGTAAACATCCAATAGATTTCTAACAAGCAAACTAAATTTTTTTTAGGGTAATCAATGTGCACTTAGGGACAAACCATACTATATAAAATCTATAATTTTACTAGGGTTTTCACATTTTTTGGGGTTTTCAGTTATTTTTCAAAGAAAAATTTGGTCCACACAACCCTTATGGACTTACGACTTGTTCATGTTGTGATGCCATGTGGCACCCTCCTACATCATTTGTCCCTGTTGATGTCACCTTTTGTACCCACATGTGACATCTTCTAGACCTATGTTCGCTCTAGGAGGCATATCTCATGATCTGTGAGGCCCCCTTTTTTTGCTAGATGCCTATTTCCGATGTAAATGTAGAGAATATAATATTAAACATTTTGGATCCCTGAGTGTTGATGGAACAATATTTATTGCAACAGAACCTTGTGAGAGATCTCCTTCGGGGACCCTCTTGGGCTCATATCTTGAGTTTTGTTTGGAATTTTCTTGGCCTTTTTTGAACTTGGATATTTTTTCAAGTTCTACACAATGATGCGGTTAGTTATGCATTTTGCTTTAGAGGATTTTTTGCATGGCACTTATATTACACTTAGAAGGTACAATTTTCTTCTTAGCAAAATGTTTATAAAGTCATTTTTATTGCATTTGGAAAATGCAATGGCAAATATCTTGTGCTTATGGCACATTCTTCTAGATATTGTTTTGTCAAACATCAGAAGGTGGGGTCTATTCTAGTAGGGGGTCAAACCCCCCAATAAAATTTTACAGTTTTTGTCTTTGTTCTATCTTCTACAAGCCATTGGCTTTGAAAATGCACTTCTTTTTCTCTCTCACCTTGTGAAGGGTACCTAACATGGCCTCCTTGTTGAGACCCTAATGCAGAAATTTATGTCTCTTTTTTCATGGCACTTTTTTTGGAAGACTTCTATATTTGGAGCATGTTCAAGTAGTGGATTTTGGGCCACTCGTGCAGACAACTCCTTAATTATTTGTATTTTTTGATACTTCGACATGATGATCATTCTTTGTGACTTTTGGTATCCCCAACATCAATTGATTTTTATGTGTTTGAAATAGTGGATTTTGGACCACGTTGTTCTCCTATCAGGCAAAACTGGAGTTGGATTGTTGAACATGTTTGCACATGTAATAAATTTGTAATTCAATATGCTTGGTTCACTTATGAAATACTAGATTACGAACAAGTTTAATTACACATTCATTGTCACAATTCAAGACAATAGGTTGCTTTTTTGGAGCACCCAAACCTTCAAGTATATGACATAGTCTTATTGTTTCGTAGACAGCTCCTCTTACCGCACAATATTCTGTTTCAGTAGAAGAACGTGAAATAACATTTAATTTCTTGCTCTCCCATGATATTGGACAAAAACCCAAAAGAAGACATATCCAAATGTGGATTATCTATCATCTAGATTTTCAACGTGGTCTAAATCCATGTATCCTATTAAGAAAAATTGGTCATTCTTCTTGTACTCTAGGTCGAAGTCATTTCACTCTTGATATATCTGAGAATCCACTTAACTTGAGAGATTTATGATTTAAACTCTACACCTCCTCTTGGTTGAGTTTTAGCAAGAACATAAGTTACCAACTCCCTTATGCACCACTTCAAGCATATAAATGACCAAATTGCTATTTAAATGTAAAAAAAGGGTAAAACCATAACCTTTTTGGAAATACCACAGGTTTGTGAAAAGTTGTGTTGCTAATAAACTATAGTAAAGAAAAGTTTGGAAGGTAGTTTGGCATGGAAACTCCAATGCAGCCTATTTACTGGATCTTGTTGATAATGGCCACATAGGCTCAATGCAATTTCAAACACAAGTCTTATTAGGACATGAATTTGAAAGTTTGGCTTGAAGCTCTTCCAATGATGTAGAAAAAAATCAAGCCTTTTCTAATGCAGACTGCATAATAAGCATCGAGTTAAGTTCTTAATTTTTTGTATGAGATAATGTAGCTCAGTGAAGACACACACTGGCTATTACAAACACCCCAAACACTGTTGTAAAGGTCATTCTAATGGCTATGGTGAATATTAATCAAAACTTTTCAACATTGTCAAAGATGTATCTCCACAATACTTGCCATAAACCACCAGGTTTGAGTTGTAGCTTTGATAGAAGGATGCACGAGGACAAGGCAAGCTTAACCAACACTCACAAACTAGTTGATTTTAGTTGGGCAACCAATCAATTTTTTTTTTTAATATTTAACATTTTTTGGTATGGATTCATTTGATTGGTTGAGATTGTGGTCTCCACGAGTTTGTGAGTGTTGGTTAAGATTCTTTGTTAGGACATTGTCAAAAAAAACTTGCCAATGGAAAACCAACGCTATAACGTGAATTGTCACCTACAATGCATTCAAATAATAGAAGACTCAACACAGTCTATGTAACAACCCCATTGGGTATGACTTAGAAAAATGTAGTAATTTTTTTTAAAAAAAATTTCAACATATTTTTTCATTAGAATTCATCACAAGAATCTAATTAGTGATCTAGATATATCACTCTAAGCATGATACTTGCAAATAAGCATGTGACATCTATACGTCACTAATCACTAACAACATATGAAACACATCATAACCAAATAGGAAAAGTAATTACAAATATGTAGCCACGATCAATATATTGATATAGTCTTTGTTGTCCAAGTACAGATAAGTAAATAATTACGTCTTATCAAGAATAGTGTCTCAATAATAATAAATACCATATAATGTATAAGATACAAGGCTCCATCGAGCATGAGTTCTTCGAACTCTAGTATCTATGGTAATCTCAAGTGTCATCTTCAAAAAATTACTATTGTGAGGAGGGAAAGCATCATCCGAGCATTTTTTCACACCAACAACAGACCATCGATCTCTCATATAATCTTTATCAAGGAATGACTCTCCCTTCACAGATGAGTAAATAGTGATGGTACGAGAATCTAGAAAGACAAGCTAGTACCTGTGTGCTGTATGATTTTTAAAAATATGTAGTGTACCATAAAGAAATTCGTTCCAACATGATATCGTACAAACATGTAAATCATACACATGAAATGATAATGTTTAACTAACATTACTTTGGCCAAAAAATTTAATAGTTGTTGATCTCTATGATCAGTCAATTTCATACACATGACTTGATTGAATTACCTTTATTTGAAATTATGATGCTAGTAAGCTAGTGAAGTCCATCTCACTACTTACTAGTACCAATAATACAAAATTTGGTTAACATATATATAACCAACCTATCCATACATATTACTTCCTACAAGCAATCACAAAAGATTTTAAGCACAGAGATAATCACATGCATATATTTAATCCATTAAATGTATGAATGAATCTTCACAATATCATGTATTACATAAATAATAAGCAAACAAGTGCAAATTATACTAATCAAATATAATATATATTAGACTGCGTATTCTAATTTTTGTAAGTAGACACATTACAATAATTTCTACTAATTGTCATAAAATATATGAAATGCATACATTTAGTCCGTCAAACATATGAATGAATCTTTACATAAAAATTACAGAGTTTGTACCACCCAAATATAACATACATTTAGATTATAGTTTTCAAATATAATAACTCTATGACATCTCATAATATCATAGTTCATTGTTCATAGGCACAACTACTCAATTACAAACAACCAATTTTACAATTTAAAAAAATAATTGTCCTATAATCCTAAATAATAATCAAACAAATATAATCTATACCAAATGGATATATTCTATGTTTAAACTGCATACTACTATAACTTATAGGCACACATCACGATGCACTAATATATACTATATATGTCTAAACACTTGTACATTTTAATTTACTCATAATATGTATCGCTCATCAATTTTCATATATATATATATATAGTCAGTCATGATATTTTAAAGAGTCAGATAACTCATAACTAAGTTATACCTCGTATGAATATAATTCAAACAATTTATTACATTTTTAAGAAATTGTATTCATATGGTTATAGTTTCTTGTCCCTCGAACTCCTATGACTTACGTTAACTATCCGTTAACTTTAGATATAGACATATGATCCAATTCACTCATATATGTTATATATTCATCTGAATACTTAAATCTATATGTAGATATATTCTCTCTCTCTCTCTCTCTCTCTCTCTCTCTATATATATATATATATATATATATATATATATATATATGTTTATATATATATATATATATACACACACACACACACATTTAACTATATTCATTCTATGTATCACATATAAGTAATCAATAATATATAAATATTGTAGACATCAACAGTCATCTAAAATTCTAATCAATGATTTCATAGGAATTCAACAAATATTATAACTTTCTTGTTCTCAAAATATATTGACGATTTTTATAAGATAAGAGATTCAACACTATAATTCTCCTTCATGATTTTTATCTCTAACTAAATAAATTTTTAACCTGATATATTCAAAGCATATATAATTATGTACACAAGTTCTCAAAACAATAGAGTCTTGGTTCGCATATAAGTATTCGATAATATAAAAATTGTTCTTATATGATACACTAAAGTTTCATTAAACATTCAAATATATGAATTACTAAAACCGTGACAATATACAAATTACTCTTATAATTTACTCATATATTGTCATGAAACTGATTCTTCATTTCTATTTTAGATATGTCAATCTTTGTTTCTCAAATATCAAATACATAAAATGGTAATTCATTCTCAAACTTCTGTGCCATTCTTTATAACATGATCATACACATAAACCAGTCATAATAATCAGGATACTCATGATGCACAATTCGATTAAATTATATTATATTGGATTTATCTTTGCCAGATCTCCGTACAAGCTTTTATAATGTGTCATTTTGTTACATCCATTTGATACTTTGATACACGGAATACTCCTATCCATTTTGTTAAATGGAATAATGATTATGTATTCATAAACATGATAATTAATCCAAATATTCATAAATGGAATACATTATTCATAAATGAAATAATGTGTATGGTAAAGTTTATATTTTTGACCATGATTATTGTTCTCTATATACTGGTTGCATAGACATGAATCTTTGTAGCTATACATAATCATTGATATATAATCTGTATATATCGATTCTTTACAGTATGTCCTATATTGATTCTTTATATTGAAAATAATTTATTCATTACAATTTATTCTTTACATGTAACATAGCGTAGTCTCATTACTATATTCTTTGTAACATGTAAAAAAATCAACGCAAATATTTATTTTTTCTACACTCTGAGATTTCTTATCATAAACTTCTGATATACATTGTAAGCATAATATAGTATGTCCCCAATAGACTCTTACTCTCTAGATAAGTAAGTCCCCAATATACTATATAGAGACTTTGAGTGCTTTAAAACTCTTAACATATGAATCTGTATTTACAACTATATAATACTAGAGTGTATTAATAACGATTTTATAGAGTCATCATTTAAACGATTATATGCTTATTAATAGTTATTAATACATTTGACGTTATTATATTTATAAGCATTAGAGTTTATATCAAACTCTAATAGTACATTTGGGCTCTGTAATTGGGTAGATAATCTATATTTAATGTATATCAAATGTATAATGTTACTAGAATCTGAGAACCTAACGTCTTATTTAATCATAGTTATCGAAAAATAAATATTTATTGTAGCGATTTACATACCTATATTCAATATTATATTACAATATATAACAGAATCTTTATATTACAATGATTTACATACATGTTTCAATATTATATTATAATGTAGTGCAGAAATATTATATAGCGTCGGTATTATCATAAAGCATCTTATAATACCAGAATATTATACCACAATATAATATAGCGCATAAATAATATAAGCACAACTTAGTTTAATACATATATGGCCTTGTATACAAATCGATCCCACCTAGACTATGATAAACATACAGATCACAATTTTTAATATATATGAACCAGTGTATGGTATAAATAAATTGTTGCTATAATTACTCATAATAGATCGCCTCTCTCTACCATAAATAAACTGGTATATATATATATATATATATATATATATATATATATATATATATATAGTGTATATACGATGACTTATCTCTCTACAACGACTTATATGTCAGTAAATAAATATATTAAATTAAGTATATATTATTTTCTACATTATTTTTTCTATGATTTTTCTATTCAATAGCAACTACCATATATATATGGTAGTTGCTATTGAATAGAAAAATCATAGAAAAAATAATGTAGAAAATAATATATACTTAATTTAATATATTTATTTACTGACATATAAGTCGTTGTAGAGAGATAAGTCATCGTATATACACAATACAATTGCTATATAAGACAAACCCCTTATTTATTAAATAGATGTTTAAATCAATTCACTTTATTGTAAAACAATAGTTTACTGTATATATGCATCTATAACAAGGGAATTACTATTTTTTTAACTTACAAATCGCTCTTAACCATTTGTCATTCTTTGTAACAAAACAATCACAAAATATTAAATACACAAAAATTAATTGCATTACCTACTTGACAATATGCTCAGTTGTTCATTTTTGCTTCCTTGTGTTCTCCCCTTCTTCTCCAATCTCTCTCCTCTCCTTTACTATGCCTTTTCCTTTATTTTTTTCTTCCCTTCCAAGGATATGGTGTTGTTTTCTTTTCACTCTTCTTGTTCTTTGAATGAGACTCTTTTTTTTCTTTAAAGCTATCTTTTCCTTAAATACGCTCTTTCTAATTTGTTTTATTTATTTTAATTCCCTGATTTTTCTTTTTTCCTTTTTTTCTTTTATTCATTTAAAACACTTATTTTGTTTTATTCTTATTATTTGTTTTTACTTCTTATTTTTATATTTTCTAATTAAATTAATAATAAATAACTATTTAATATAAATAATTAGTTATAATGATTTAATAAAAATACTACATAACACAAATATATAAGATTAATTTCACATAATCATTATATTAAGCTAACCATGCATAAATAATTTTAAATGTAGTCAATCATCAAAAACATATTAACATTTACAATTTTATTATGCATTTAGTATGCACTATTTAATGTAGTGTATGCAGGGTACCATTCCTCTGTTGTCCCCTAGGAGATCAATCTACATCATCCTATCTGATGATGCTCTCCTTTCGTTAGACTCTGAGAGATGAATCTCTATTGCATCCAACTCATGACAAGGAGGTAATTAATCTATAACATCATGCCATATATACATATCATAAATATAGTTGAAATGATAACTCATCATGATCATACTATAAGAATATACACTATAACTAATTCATAGCAATGTAATCAAAACAATATTCAACTATCTCATAACAGCATATAACTTATAACTTAACTAATAATAACTAAATCAAATTTCTAACTATAAATATCTACAAATAAACATGTAAGTTTGTTTAGTAAGAAATCAAGATGTAACATCTTTCCCTCTTAAAACTAGTCATCGTCTTGGATGACACTTATTGAAACATAAGTTTTGAATTAAAAACATTGTTTAACAAAAAAATAACATAATATGAAGCATCAAGTCAAGTAAATAAATATGTAAATCATATGTAGAACTCATCATAGTCCTCCCAAATAGCACTATCTTTGAAGTATTGATCCCACAAGACCTTGTATTGTGACATCTTTCTATTATGTAAATGAAGTTTGCAAGTGTTATTTACTCTGATTGGTTCCACCATGACCACTTCAAGATCTATAACCTGCATAGCATTCTAGTCCAACATATGTGAAGGACCAACTATATACTTTTACGATAAGCAACATGGAAGACTATATAATAGAGCTAGTCTGGTGATAATGCAAGCCTATACGCTACTGGATTGACCTCTTCTAACACCTTGAATGGTCTTGATTACAATTTAAATGACTTTTTGAATATAATATTTAGTCAAAGCACATGAAATCATCACAAAAGTCAAAACAAATGGCTAGGGAGAGTTTCATAAAGTCTCCTAGCCCCTCTGCACATCTCTTTAACCTAGAGAGTGTTTTTTCATTCCAGAGAAAAGTGTTTAGAGAACCTGGAAAGAATGATGTGTTTGAGTCAATACCATCTCTACTTCATGTAGATTATGATAAACATGACGATGAATAGGAACTCAAAATAATATAGTTTCTAATATATAAAATTAAAGAATAAACATTCCTCAGTATACATGCATGTGACCATATGACTGAATTTGACAAGTCTCGCTTGCCAAATCTTGGATCCGACAAGCTCCCCTTATTGGATCCAAACTCTGTAACTATCAAGTTAATATGAGACTGATTAGGATCCACTCCATCTCTTACTATTCATGTTCCTAATTCACTACTCATCCCTTAGGTTCCCACGACCTAATGATCTCCAAAATGTTCACATGGTTTAATGAATCATAAATCTATATTCATAGATCTTAGAGTGCAATGATATATGCTAAATAAATCAAGATGTATCAATATCCATCATAGAAAAAATCATACCAACATTCCATAATTGCATTAAGTTATCAATAGTCAAACATAACTAGTATCAAATTCCTCAACTAACTTATCTCTGTTATATTCATAGTTAAGGGGAATTAATGTTAAAATTAACATAACAACAAATACCAAAAGTCACACCATCCTTAAAACCTTATAAAAAAACAAGAGAGTCATTGCCTCCTTGTTTGCTCAGTTTGTTAAACAATAAATTATAAGCTATCTCAACCCTTTAAACTAACAAGATGTTCTGTACATCCTATTTTATACTCGCTCTAGGTGAAAGGTACATAAATGTCTCATCAAAAAACATGTTTTTAATAAAGCTGAGTATAATACCAATCTAATCAAAGGTGAATCATAACATAATGATTATAATCAACTTATAAAGCTCAATCTAGAACCAATATATATTCAAGGTTTGCCTCTCCACGTGGTCAAAGTTCACAAGTTAGATAAATAATCACTGGGAAGCATGACTCTAAAAAGCTACAATAACAAAACTCCTAAATACCTTCACATGATATAAATAGATTACTACAACCAAAGTTATCAAAATCACTACACACTTATTAAATATGTAAGTGTAGTATTACAACTTGTTTCCACAATCGAAAGGAAAAATATTAACCACATAGATGCATCAATCCATTCCATTCCCATAACTTCTCCATCAATAAGAAGTAGAATACACTATCCCATGAACTCTAGGTAATATTGTCAAAACATCATTACAAAAACAAGTTTCCAATTAAAGAAACACTAAATCAACATCATGAAAATATGAATTCGCTCAATGGGCTTATAATGATGTCAAATGAGGGTGAGAGAGTAACAACTCACCTCTATACTAGTTATGTGAGATGATACCTCTTTCCAATCCACATAAACATATGAGGTGTTAATCCATGAGTAGACTCTTAATACAAAGGAATCCTCAACAAAGACAACTACATTCCACTACAAAGAGAATTCCCACTGCCTTAGGTGGTGTGAATCCATAAGCGGTCTTTTAGTATTGTATCCCTAGGGTTAATGTACATAAGACACAAAACTCTATCTAAGTGCACACATTCTTAAGTGAATCCTCCCTTGTTTTTTTTTTAAATGCTCACAATACAAAACACAATGGCAAAGGGGACTTGATTACCAAGTAAGGATGTAATCATTCTCAAGGTGTTCGATCTAAATTATCTAAACTAGGGTAGGAATATCTTATTCATAACTCATGAACTATGATGTGCACTCACTTATCCAAACATCATATGCAACCATCAGCATCAAGACACTCAATAAACCAACCCTTTAACAACTCAAAGAAGGTACGAGTGCTCTTAAGAGTACACACTCATTGTACCACACAATATTTCAAGGAGGTCTATTACTTACAATAGTCATCAAACCATACTTGAGGATCTACTAAATATCTCAAATCCAATCATGGTGTAGCATGATTCTGCATTGAAGCACTGCAAGTCCAAAATACACTTCACTTAACCAGTATAATACTACATGCCACTAGGTTCTCCATGCATAGGTACAACCTGTGCTCTCACATCCTAAGGGTTTTTCTACTCAATAGAATGTTATTTAGGGTATTTTTTTATGTTCTTCCTCTTCATGGCCATGAAATCCATGTTCCAGGGCTGTAATATGATCTTTGGTCTCATTCATGGCTATGAGAATCTGATCTAACTTTATTGCTTACTAAGTAGCAAATCAATTAAAATCAAACATAGGGTTATTGTCATTGACATTTGAAAAATTCTCTCTAGATACTCTTGTTTTCACCATCCTCATTTATTTTAACAAAAGGATATGAAAATCTTAGTGGGCTCATTAGGTCTTAGAGTTCAAGTCATAGCTTTGATACCACATGCAACAACCCTCCAGGTTTGACTTAGAAAACTGTCATAATTTTTTTAAATTTAATCAACATATTTTTTCATTAGAATTCACCATGAAAATGTAATTATTGATCTAGATATAACATTCTAAACATGATAATTTCAAATAAGCATGTGACATCTATATGTCACTGATCACTAATAATATATGAAACACATCATAACTGAATATGGAAAGTAATTAAAAATATTCAACTATGGTTGGTATAACGATACAACCTCTATTGTCAAGGTACAAATAAGTAAATAATTATATCTTATCAAGGATAGTGTCTCAATAATAATAAATAGAATATAATGTATAAGATACAAGGCTTCAAGAAGCATGAGTTCCTTAAACTCCAGTATCTATGGCAATCTCAAGTGTCATCTCCAAATAAGTACTGTTGTGAGGAGGGAGAGCATCATCCGAATGATTTTTCATGACAAATATGGATCATCTATCCCTCACATAATCCTCATCAAAAAATGGCCATCCCTTAATAGATGAGTTGATATTGACATGTTAAGCACAGGCTTATACTGAGAGGGGGTGAATTAGTATAAGATAATTTTTTTAATATTTTAAACTTAATCAATCACAACAACCATAAAAATTCAAGATCTAAAAGTTAATAACACAAGAGAACACAAGATTTACATGGAAACCCTTTTGAGATAAAACCATGAAAAAATATTGCTTATATATATATATATATATATATATATATATATATAATGTTTGTAGGCACCAACCTACTGGAGACACCAATTCCTAAAACAAGCACTAACTTAGTCAATTTATGAGCACCCACCCATTAGAGACACCGATCCCCTTTGCCAAGCACCAACCTAGCTAATTTACGAGCATCGACCCACATGAGCACCAACCCCTAGACTATGAGGCACTGACCCCAAGCTAAATCAATTCCATCATTTGTGATTGCTTCTTCAATCGAATGATGGATTTTCGTCATTTACTTTTTCTCCCTCAATAATTTTCTTATATACTTTATGCTCTCCTCTCTTTCAAAATTCTCAAATAATATTATTCATTAAAATAAATCTACCCTTCACACTTCTTTTCTTAAGAGATATTCTATGTCATTTTTTGCTCTTCCTCTCTTCCTTCTCTCTCACACTTATATGATTTTCACTCAAATCTAATGCTTATAATAGTTTCACATCTCTTCTACCTTATATATATTTTAAAGGATGTGTCCCATCCAAGAGGTACCTCTTCACCAAGAGATGTGACTGTTGACATTTTTGTTGGCATTTATGTTGACATTTATGTCAATATTTCCATTCACTTCCATCAACATTTCTATTCACTTTCAGAAATAATTTTGTTTACTTCCAAAAATAATTTCGTTCACTTTAGATAACAATTCCATTTGACATTTCCATTCATATCCATTACAATTCCTTTGACATTAATTATAATTATTTCAATAATCTCCCCCTTTGTCATTGATGACAATCCCCATGAATTAGTATATAAACTCTCCCTATCTTCAATTCTCCCCCTTTGACATTAATGGCAAAGGGTTGTACACCTTTCTCCCCCTGATGATGCTTCCTCTCATAATCACTAGATGAAAAAGATATTATCTTCTTCTATTGTCTTCGTTGCCATTTCAAATTTATTTGATACCACTTATTGTATTATCTTCTTTTATTATTTCTCTTCGTAGCATCTTTCCACTATGCACATCACATCTCTCTTGCTTCAACATGGTCTTCACTGTCATTTCTTCTAGTGCTATGTGCTCCATCATGGCCTCCCTATCATTGCTCCTTATGTCTTTTGCAAAAACATATATTACTCCTTTTAATTGTCTAGTTATTGCATTCACTTCCAAACTTGCACAAATTCTCTTTTGAGTTTGGTTTGGACATCCTCTTTCTTGTTCTAGTCTATAGGATTACTTTCACATTATCTAGTTATATGTCCATACTTATTGCAATTATAACATACAATGTCTTTTGACAATGGAGTAAATGAATTTCTACCTAAGAAACCATATGAATCTTTGTTTCCATTCCAACCATTCTCATTCCTCTCACATCCTTCACTTGTGCCATAGTTCCATGCATACTCATTTCTTGTATGCTCATTCTTTATATATACATTTATAACACTATTTCATATGTATCCATTCCTCGCATTTCTCTTACACTCCTTTGCTCTATAACTAAAATTATTGCAATTAAAGCAATAGCCATAAAATGATTCTTGGTACCTGTTAGACTATTTTGGAAAGAATGATCTTCTATCATGTCAATGGTTCTTTCCTATTCTTCTACTTGTGGAACTTCATTCTTTGAAAAAGTCTTCTCTTCTATCTTCACAAGTTTAGCAATTTTGACATCCTCCTTGGTAACCTTTTGTTCATCTCCATAGCCAAGACTTGACTTGTCGAATAGTGACCTCTAATGATTTATAGTCTCATCTAGAACCTCGGTGATTTTCTCAAATCTTAAGATACTTGTCAATTTAGTGATCATCTTTTCTAAATATTTTCTCAAGGCAAAAACCTCAACGTCTAGCTTCTCACAATCTTCGTTCTTTTCCTTTAGTTCAATTTTAGTCTCTTCATTTATTTTCTTCGCCTCTTCGACTTGAGCATTTAGACTCATGATGACCATTTCTAACTCCTCTCAAATTTTTGATAACTCTTCTTTATCTTGATCATCTTCTTCATGTTTTTGAATCTGTCACTTTTATTTCTGATTCTCTTTCTTGAGTATTTTGTTTTCATTCAAGGCACTTAAGAGTTCTCCTTCGAGATCTACTTCTACTACTCTAGCTTCTAAATCACTCCAAGATTGTCCTCTAGTTATCTAGTCATCACCATCTCAATCTTCTATACCCATGAATAAAACTTCACCTCCATCACTATCTATAACACCTTCAATCTCCTCACTTGAGCTACTAGCCCTTTTTGAATAATTTTTTTTTTTTTATCAAATCTCTTTTTTTTCTCATATTTATATAATTTGTAGTTTTTCTTTCTCTTGTGATACTTTCTTTATTTCTCATCATGTTCCTCTTCATCATCACTACTCCTTTTGAATGTGGACATTTATTTGCAAAGTCTCCAATTTTTCCATAATTGAAACACTTAAAAGGTAACTTACCTTTATATCTCTCAGATCCCTTTTTCAGATTTCTCACAAATAGGGATTCTTCTTTATCCGACTCTTCACTAGTGTTATAACTTGATTCATGTTTTTCCTTTTTCACTTTCTTTAATACTTTGAAAGCTACTTCATGCTTTATTAGCTTTTTTGTTTACATCCTTATTTCGTGTGTTGTGATAATTCCATGTAATTCATACATCTCCAATGTGTCGTCCTTCATTTCTTTAACAGCCAAGACTTTCACATCATATCTTATAGGAAGTGACCTTAATATTTTCTATACTATCATCGATTCTTTCATTTTCCCACCTAGCCCTTTGATGGTGTTAACTATCTCATCCACATGAAGAAAATAGGTTGCAATGTTTTCTTCATCTTTCATCTTAAGACTTTCAAACTGCCTTATATGTGTTTGAAGCTTTGCCTTCTTGACCTTGTCATCACCTTCATAGATATTCTGAAGTTTGTCCCATATATCTTTTGCTGACATATAATGCATTACTTTTACAAACTCTGACTCTAATAAGCCACATAAAATAACATTCATCGCTTTCACATTATTCTCACATGCCTTCTTTCTAGCTTGAGCTATTGGCTAATTTATTGGTGCTATGTACCCTGTCGCTACTGATATCCAAATATCAAACTGTAGATCCATAATATATGTTCTCATCTTTATATTATAAAAATCATAGTTTATTTCATCAAACAATGGTGCTTTGTTTGTGGAGAAACCGTCCTAACTTTGACAACTACCCATGTGTGCTCCTAAGATCTACCTTCCAATGGTTAAATTAATCATGAAGGAACCATTTTGATATCAATTGTTAAGCACATGTTTATACTAAGAGGGGGGTGAATCAATATAAGATAATCTTTTAATCTTTTAAACTTAATCAACCATAACAACCATAAACATTCAATATCTAGCAGTTAATAACACAAGAGAACATAGGGTTTACATGGAAACCCTTTTGGGAGAAAACCATGACAAAATATTACTTATATATATATATATATATATATATATATATATATATATATATATATATATATATATATATATATATAACTTTTTTACAATGTTTACAGGCACCAACTTACTAGAGACACCAATATGATCAATTTATGAGTACACACCCGCTAGAGACACCGATCCTCTTCGCAAAGCACCAACCTAGTCAATTTGTGAGCACCAACCCACAAGAGCACCAACCCCTAGACTATGAGGCACCAACCCCAAACCAAATTAATTCTACCGTTTGTGATTGCATATTCAATTGAATGATGGCTTTGATTCTCTTACACTTTCTCTTTCAATAATTTTATTATATACTTTCTACTCTCCTCTCTTTCATAATTCTCAAATAATATTCTTCATTAAAATAAATCTACCCTTCACACTTCTTTTCTTAAGAGATATTCTATTTTATTTTCTACTTGTCCTCTCTTCCTTCTCTCTCACACTTATATGATCTTCATTCAAATAGAATACTTATAATACTTTCACATCTCTTCTCCCTTATATATCCTTTAAAGGATGTGTCCCATCCAAGAGGTACCTCTTCACCAACAGATGTGACCATTGACATTTCCGTTGGCATTTCTATTAACATTTCCATTCACTTCCATTCATTTTTTATAACAATTCTGTTCACTTCCGAAAACAATTCCATTCACTTTTGATAACATTTCCATTTGACATTTTCATTCATATTTGTTACAATTCTTTTGACATCAATGATAATTATTTCAACATGATAGTACAAGAATCCTAAGAGATAAACTAGTACCTGTGTGTTGTATGTTTTCTAAAAACATGTAGTGTACCATAAAAAAATATATTCTAACATGATATCACACAAACATGTAAATCATACACATGAAATGACAATGTTTAATTAACATTACTTTGATGAAAGTTTTTAATAGTTATTGATCTTTATGATCAGTCAGTTTTATACACACCACTTGATCAAATTACCTTTATATGGCATTGTGATGCTATTAAGCTAGTGAAGTCCATCTCACTACTTAGTACCAACAATACGAGATTTAGTTAACATATATATAATCAATAGATTCATACAAATTACTTCCTACTAGTAATCACAAGACATGTTAAGCACAAGAATAATCAAATGCATATATTTATCCCATCAAACATATGAATTAATCTCCACAATATCATTTATTACATAAATAATAAGCAAATAAGTTTAGATTATACCAAACAGGTATAATATATGTATATTAGACTGCATATTCTAATTTCTATAAGTAGACACAATACATTACTTGCTACTAGCTATCATAAAACATATTAAATGCATACATTTAGTCTGTCAAATGTATGAATGAATCTAGACATAATAATTAAAGTTTGTACCACCTAGGTATAACATACATTTAGACTATAATTTTTAAATATAATACACTCTATGATATCCCATAATATCATAGTTTATTGATTATGAACGCAACTACTCAATTACAAACAATTAGTCTTACAATTTCAAGAATTAAATGTCCTATAATCCTAAATAATAAACAAGTATAATTTATACCAATCAAGTATATTCTATGTTTAAACTGCATACTACTATAAATTATAGGCACACATCACGATGCATTAATAAATGTTATATATGTCTAAACACTTATATATTTAAATTTAATCATAATATGTACCTCTCACCAGTTTTCATTACTATTGTATATATATATATATATATATATATATATATATATATATATATATATCAACAGTCAGTCATGATATTTTTAAGGAGTCAGATAACTCATAACCAAGTTATACCTCATATGAACATATTTCAAATAATTTATTACGTTTCTAAGAGACTATATTCATATGGTTATAGTTTCTTATCCCTCGGACTCTTATGACTTATGTTAACCATCAGTTAACTTTAAGTATAGGAATATAACCCAATTCACCCTTATATGTTATATATTCATATAAATACTTAAATCTATATGTATATATATATTTTATATATACACCCTTGTACATATTAATTGTATTCATACTATTTATCACATACAAATAATCAATAATATATAAATAATGTTAATGTCAATAGTCATCTAAAATTTTAATGAATGACTTCATAGGATTTTAACAAACATTATAACTTTCATATTCTCAAAATATATTGATAATATTTATAAGATCGGGGATTCGTCATTATAATTCTCTTTCATGGTTTTATCCCTAACTAAATAAATTTTCATCCTGATATATTCAAAGCGTATATAATTCTATACAAAAGTTCTCAAGACAACATAGTCTTTTGTTTTATGGTTCACATATAAGTATTTGACAATATACAAATTGTTCTTATATGATACACTAAAGTTTAATTAAACATTAAAATATACAAATTACTAAAGTCGTGACAATATACAAATTACTCTTATAATTTATTCCTCTTATATATTATCATGAAGCTGATTTTTCATCGCTATTTTAGATATGCTAATATTTTTTTCTCAAATAGCAAATACATAAAATGGTAGTTCATTTTCAAAATTCTATGCCATCCTTTATAATAGGGTCATACACATAGTCCAGTCATAATAATCAAGATACTCATAATGCACAACTCGATTAAATTATATTATATTAGATTTATCTTTGTTGGATTTTAGTACAAGTTTCCATAATGTGCCATTTTGTTACAGCCATTTGATACTTCAATACACAGAATACTCCTATCCATCTCATTAAATGGAATAATTATTATGTATTCATAAATTAGATAATCCAAACATTCATAAATGGAATACATTATTCATAAACGAAATAATGTGTATGTATTGTAAAGCTGGCATTATTTATCATGATTATTGTTCGCTATATACTAGTTGCATAGACATGAATCGCTATAGCTATATGCAATCACTGATATATAATACATATATATATTCTTTACAATACATCCTATATTGATTCTTTATATTGAAAATAATTGATTCTTTACATGTAACATAGTGTAGCCTCATTACTATATACTTTCTAACTACTATATTCTTTGTAACTACTATAATCTTTGTAACATGTAAAATAATTGGAACGTATATCTATTCTTTCTATACTGTGACATTTATTAATCATAAACTTTTGACACACACTCTAAGCATAATATAATAAGTCCCCAATAGACTATTACTCTCTAGATTAGTAAGTCCCTAATATATTATACAGAGACTTTGAGTGCTTTAAAACTCTAACATATGAATCTGTATTTACAACTATATAATACTAGAGTGTATTAATAACGAGTTTATAAAGTCATGATTTAAATGATTATATATTTATTAATATTTATTAATACATTTGACATTATTACATTTATAAGCATTAGAATTTGTGTCAAACTCTAATAATACATTTGGGCTCTATAATTGGGTAGATAATCTATACTTAATGTATATCAAATGTATAAAGTTACCAAAATCTAAGAATCTGGTGTCTTATTTAATCATAATCATTGAAAAACAAATATTTATTATAGTGATTTACATACCTATTTCAATATTATATTACAATGCATCACAAAAATATCATATAGTGCAGGGATTACTAGAAAGTGTCTTATAATATCACAGGAAAAATAATGTAGGAAATAATATATACTCAATGTAATATGTTTATTTACTGAAATATAAGTCATTGTAGAGAGATAAGTCACCTTATATTCACAATACAATTGTTATATAAGACAAACCCTGTGTTTGTTGTATAGATGTTTAAATCAATTCACTGTATTGTAAACAATAATTTACTGTATATATGCATCTATAACAGGGATATTACTATTTTTTTAACCTATAGATCACTCATAACCATTTTCCATTATTTGTAACAAAATATTTACAAAACATGAAATACATAGAAATCAATTGCATTGTGTTGAAGAGGGATAACAAACAATCTCTCACTTTGTCTTAGTTTCACTATTCACTCTTAGGACCAAGGTTATAGTTTCATATGCACACTAATGGTTATTGGACTCAATGCTTGTTTGAATGGTTCTTAACATATTCTCCATGCTATTAATGGTCTCAATATATCTCTTTATCCATTGTACACACCTTTCAAAAGAATATATCCACTTCATACACAACTCTTTACACCTTCACAGACAAGCTAGTAGCTTTTTTTATAGAATCTCTACTAGTATAGAAGTGTACGGATGAAATTGAGGATTATAATATCATATTCTAATACCCTCTATCCAAATGCTTCTCACTATGAATTTTTAAGTGATAACTCTGCTCCTTGACCACTCTTTTGTCTTCTTATAGGTCATTGTTAGGCCTATTAGGTCTATCTTGCACATATACTCACACAGACCTCTATAAATGTACCCTTCTGTAGGGAATCAAATCAAAACAATAAAAATCTCTTGATAAACATTTTCATCTAACTAATGACCAATTTTGAACAAATTCTACTAGTGGATTCACTATTTACAACCATTTTCCTTTTAAAGCCCTATAATAGGGTTATATGAACATTCTCAAGCCTAAGAAGAGTTATCATTTGTTTTCAAACATTTAAATGATTTTTGTGACATTGTGATTGATTCAATAGGTTTATGCTTCCATCCCCCATCCTCTATAATGGTTAAGCAACCATATGACAACATATGTTCCACATTTCTACCAAAAACTTTGTCTAACTACACACTCAGATTTAATCTGCAAGGTTTCTATGCTCTGTTATGAGATTTCATGAAGTTTCAATGGTTTCCTAGCCATTTGAAAGTCCTTTAGGCTTAGTTCTAATGTTAGAAAACTATTCAAAGAATTAATTATTCATCAAGGGTCATCTACTCCACACTTTTATTACTTGTATTTTTCCTATGAACGCACAAACACAGTCTGTAGGTTATGACTTGAGGGGCTTAGGTCTCAGAGGGGATTTCCAAACATTATCAATAGATGGTAAGTGATAACTCTCCCTTAAATATATTTTAAAATCATTAACATACCATTGGTGTCTTGGTTATACCTTCTTGCCACATTTTGTGAGTTGATTGTCTCTGCATACACAGTCTCTACAAGGGTATACAACCTAGTTTGTAATGTGTAATGGAAACAAACACTTGAACCACTCAACAGATTCAAATGAATATGAGTAAACTCACGAATTTACATTTAACTTCAAAATCATAGTTCTTTTACACCATTCTTCCTAGAGCAAGCTTGTCACTATCTATAAATATGGAAATAAGCAAGGTTTATGTCTGAAGTCCTTCAACAAATCCTCACCAAACACAATGAAGAACAATATTCATTGGCTATTAGGAAAATTTTAGATTTTCTAAAAAATTCACCACACATCTTAAACATATACCAAAGAATCTTCCTTTGCAAATCATAAACTTCCTCTATGCATATAGAAATACAATCATTTGCCACTTTACACACAGTAATCGACAGTCTATATTGCATTCCTCTTTCACAAATATGAAAACAACTTCATGACATAGAAATAAATTCAGCAACATAATGAAATCAACTTAATAATGGTTCAAGATTGATAAATACATGTGTCTTTAACCAAGTGCTCTTATACATTCTTGCTTGCATATTCAACCTCATAGCACACTTAGGAAATACAGAGCCTGTCAACATTTTCTCTTCAAAACAAAAGATATATATTCATTTTCTCAGGGTTTTATTTGTTTACACCTTCAATTCCAAACCCCACCAATTCTCCTACCTTGAATGACTCATTACAACAAAACAACTATCTATTCAAAAACTCCTATAACTACCTCAACTAACTACTAACTCCTCTTGTACATTGATCTTAAATACCTTATCCTCCTAATAAGTAAAAAAAAATGCAAAATTCTTAAAGACTCCTAATATATAAAGTCATAACTTTTAACCTTTCACCAACATCACAAAATTAGAGAAATAACACAAAATATTTCAAATATATGAATTGGCCATTTAGGCGGGAAAATTCCTAATGGATCCAAATTCAAATTTGACCAAGACCTAGAATCTAATATGGACTCCTACAGACCTCCTATGGCTAGATTGACTACCTAGTGACTCATAACATGTGAAAAAGATTAATATGTACAATGGGGTAGTGATGCTCCTGCATCACATTGCCTATTTGGCAATATGCTCGGTTGTTCCCTTTTGCTTCCTTGTCTTCTCCCCTTCTTCTCCAATCACTCTCCTCTCCTCTATTGCGCCTCTTCCTTATTTTATTTTTTTCTTCCCTTCTAGGGATATGGCGTTGCTTTCTTTCCACTCTTCTTGTTCTTTGAATGAGAGTCTCTTTTTTTTTAAAGCCATCTTTTCCTTAAATATACTCTTTCTAATTTGTTTTATTTATTTTGATTTGTTGATTTTTTTTCTTTTTCTATTTTATTCATTTAAAACACTTACTTTGTTTTATTCATTTTTATTTCTAATTTTTATAATTTCTAATTAACTTAATAATAAATAACTATTTATTACAAATAATTAGTTATAATGACTTAATAATTATACTACATAATACAAACACATAAGATTAATTCCACATCATCGTTACATTAAGCTAACCATGAGTAAATAATTCAAAATTCAAGTAACCATCAAAAACATACTAACATTTACAATTTTACTATGCATCTAAAATGTACTATTTAATGTGGTGTGTGCAAGTATCTATCCGTTCCTCTATTGTCCCCTAACAACTCTATCTATATCACCATCTTAGATGATGTTCTCCCTCCATTAGAATATGAGGGATGAATCTCTTCTACATCCAACTCACAATAAGAAGGTAGTTAGTTCATCACACACACACACACACACACACACACACACACACACACACACACACACACACACACACACACACACACACACACACACACACACACACACATATCATAAAATATAGGTAAAATAACAAATCATCATGATCATAATGTAAGAATATACACTACAGCTAACTCATAACAATGTAATCATCTAACCAAAGCAATATTCAATTGTCCCATAACAACATATAACATATAGCTTAGCTAATAATAACCAAATAAAATTGCTAACTATAAATATACATGGATAATCATGCAAGTTTATTTAACAAGGAATTGAGATGTAACAATCTACCTGCTACTCATAATTATGGCCTGATATAACCTGTGGAAAGGAGATCTACAATAGAGTGATGCTTAAGGGAGTGGGAGTTCACGGGCTTCTTATTTTATCCTCTTTCACTTCAACCATATTCAGAGATCCATGGCTTTGATAGTAAATGATAAAAACACAAGATCAAAAAGTTTTGATGAACACCAAATCTAATCTCTATATTATTGAAAGCCAAGCTGAAATATTTATAGATATTGAACAATTATTTACAAGTGAGTTACAACTTTAGTCAGGTCCATGATGAGTGGCAAAAATCACTCAACAGATAGTGATAAAAATTATCTATAATAAACTACCTAAACACAAATTTAATATTGAACAATTAAACTAATGTGAACTAAAGATGAACTACCACTAACTAACACACTAAACACAAGTGCTTTATTGAGCATAATGATGAATTATTATATCTAATTTTACATCTCTAATCAAATTTTTACATCGTATTAGCATTCATTGAGTTGTGGGTTGTGGATTTTGATCACCATCATTCCCATGATTATCGTCACCATGTTCTCCAACTTTTGAATAGATCACATGTCTATATTTTCTATACGTGAATCAATGGAGGGTGTACTTGAAGCACCTTTCTCATCAAACTCAAAATTCTTGCTTATGTAGATCACAAACTATGCAACCAGAGTAAATATCATTTTGTTAGTCTTGATTTTAATTATGGAAGCAAAAGTTTCCTCATAATCAATGCCTTTTTTCTAGCATATCCCTTTGCTAGGAGCCTTACCTTGTGCTTATCAATGCTACCATCTACCTTATACTTGATTTAGAAAACCCACTTGCATCCAATTGGATTCTTTTTTGGTGGAATATCTACATGTTTCCATGTGTTTTTCTTCATCAGGGACCGATATTCAACCTCTATGGCTTCTTTCCAAGGTATTTGACTCAAGAGCTTCTTGAACCTTAGTGGGCTCATTTGGTTCAACAACTCTACTCATTAGGGCCATATTGACCTCTTCTCAATATTTGTTACAAATTATTGGTCCAGGAATAGATGTGTTTGGAACACCACTAATTTTGCATATTTAATCAATTTGTACACCATTTTGGCATACATTGAGTTGTGGGTTATAGAGTTTGATTATCACCATCATCCCCACCATTATCTGCATCTTCCGAATAGATCGTAGGTCTATCTTCTATATTTTTTAGATGTGAATATGTGGAGGGTACACTTGAAGAACCTCTCTCATCAAATACAACATCCTTTCTTATGTAGATCTTTCTTGTCTCTAGATCCAAAAGTTTGTATCCCATTGATTCTTCACTGTACCCATGAAAGATTAAAGGTGTGGACTTGTTGTCTAACTTAGTTATTTTTTAATTGCGAACTAACTTGTGTGCTTTGATTTAAAAAACATGAAGATGTGCAATTGATGGTTTCTTACCTAACCATTCTTCCTTTAGAGTCATGTTATCAATTGGAAATGCCAATGACTTGTTTAACAAGTATATTATTATTTATGTTTCTTATGCCCAATATGTTATGGTCAAACCTACATCCTTGATTATATAATGCACTATTTCCATGATAGTGTGGTTTTGATTCTCAGAAACACCATTCTATTATGGATTATAGGGTGCAGTTAATTGTTGGTGAATGTCATGTTCTTTAAAATAGGTTGAGAATGCATTACTCTTGAATTCCCCCACTCAATCTGAGCAGAGTACTTTGATTTTACAACTAGTTTGATTTTCAACAAGAGCCTTGAGCTCTTAAAGGCTTCAAATTTTTTATCCTTCATCTTAAGTAGATATATCCACATTTTTCAGGAATAGTCATTAACAAAGAGCTAAAAATATTGATATTCATTGGAGGTTTGAGTCATTTTTCTGCAAAGATCGGTATGAACCATGTCTAGTGTGCCTTTAGCTTTATTTTGATTCTTTGGGAATGGTGCTTGATGTTGCTTTCTTGCTAGACAACTTGAGCATAAATGTGTATTATTTTTCAAGTGTGGCAATCCTCTAACCTTATTATTTTGGCTGAATGAAATCAAGTATCCAAAACTCACATGTCCATATTTGTCGTGTCACAAGTTGTTAAATTTTTGATATTTTGTAATGAGTGCCCGATTATTGTGTGGAACAAAGTCAATTTGAAACATCTTGTCAATGTTTGATGCATGGGCAAAAATTATAATTCTTAAGTTTATATCAAATTAGATGCTCTTTTTTTCCACGTTTACAATCACATTTAACCTTTAGATTATGATCTAGTAATTGATTGATTGAGAGAAGATTCCTAGTGAGTCCGAGAACATAAAAGACTCCTGTGATAGTGAAATCATGCTTTTTATCTATCAATTTTATATAAATAATTACTTGGACTTGGTAGAAAGTGTCATCACCTAATGAAACATGATTTTTGGTGGGTTAAGGTTGTAAATTGATGAACTAGTCCTTTCTTCCAATTATATATCATGTAGCTCTCTAGTCAATATACCGGATAGAGTTTTGTGAGATTAATTCTTCATTTTATTTTGAAACATATAGGACATCATTGTTATAGTTTTCTTCTTCTTGAGCAATAAGGCTGCCTTGGTACTTTTGTTTCTTTTTCTAGTTTTCATTTTGTTGTCTATAAGACTTTTGTTGGTTATTATATGATTGTTGTTGATTGAGATTTTTAATTGAAGAGCCTTGTGTCAAACCATTGTACCAAAAAATTTGATGTCACGCCCTTTTCAAAAAATAAGGTAGGGTTTCTTTTTTTTGGACCCTTGTAATTTTTTGGAATTCTGCGAATTTCCTTACTTCAAGGAGAACTTTTTCTTATTCTTTCCATTGAAATTGGAAGTAAATACATGGTATTCATTATTTGACTCATTATGCATGGGCTCATTTTGTTGTAACATGTTTAAAAATTATTTAAACATTGTATTTTTGTCTAGAAGGTTTAGTGTGGTCGAGCTTTTTTTTAGGATTGTGGCAGTCCTCTCAAGACAATGAGTATAAGAGAGGTATCTATCATGGTTCACCTAATGCTAGGAGAGAGGCCCTAAAGGTTACAACACATCTCAAAAAGGCTTCAATTGTCTCATTTGACTTGAGTTAGAGACTATGTAGTTGATTTTGGAGATATAGGATGGTATTTTGATTCCTTGCCTCGTACACTATCTTGTGTTTGTCCCAAACTAATTTAATTATGTCAGCATCTTGGATATGAGGTTGTACCTCATATGTTACTATGAACATGATAATGAGCTTTGTTTTCTAGTTTTATCAAACCTATATTTTTGGTCAACATCATGGCATGCCTGGTAAATAAGCTATCAATAACATTATAGATGTCCTCATATTCCAAACAAATCTTGATTTTATTTTTTTTGTATTGCATAGTTATCTCCATGTTGTATTTGTGAAACTAGTAAAATAATTTAAAATCATTTTCAATTGTGTGCACAAAGTATGAGGGATGGATTTGTTCCTTATCAATCTAAAAAGGCTCCCTTCTCTATATATGAACAGTCCAATATATCAAACCTCTTGACATACATGCCCTAACTATATACATGCTAGTATGTGGAATGAGTATGTCCTTCCTATATACTTGGTGATACATGAAAAAGATGTTAATATACATAAGAGAGAGTGAAACATGGTGCCAAGATAGTATATGAGAAGGATTCATCTAATCAATAGCACCTACTTGGAATGAAATCCTTGTAAGTGGGTGTAACTTCCCTATATTCTCAAGTTTTAAAATTTACACTAATTGATCATGGTGAATGGGTAATAGATGGATGGTTTAATAAAAATATGTGAACCTTATTTACCCCCAATAATTTATAGGGTCAATGCATAGACATTATTATTGTAGATATGTTAGTTTATGTATACAATAGTTAATAACATGATGACTTACTCGTAAACATAAGCCAGAACCATCACTTGAATCGAACATTGTGAGTTATGCAATATGCATTGTTTTGTGTTTTTTGATGTTTGAATTTGCCAAGAAATTAAAATTTTACAATGTATTATGAAATTTAAAATATTTTTACAAAAAAAAATAACAAAGGAAAAAATAAGCTCCCCTTTTTTATTTGGAAGTAAACTAATTCATTTTTAGATTTGTTTTAATGAAAAAAATGGTTTAAATAGCCCCATTTTTTGTCTTTTTTCCTATTTTGTCTTTTTGTATAAATACAAATTTAACTAAAATGAGAAACTTTTGGTTTGAACTCTAGGCCTCTTCTTGGCTAGGTTTTAACAAAAATGTAAGCTACCAACTTCCCTATGCATAACATCAATCTTGTAAAGGAAAACATTGCTATTTCAACATTTAAAAATAGAAAAACTATACCTTTTTCCAACACCACAAATTTGTCAAAAGTGGTTTTGTTTGAAATTTATAGCAAAATAAAAAAATACACTTTTCAAAGCGGATTTGCACAACGTAAGGTGGTTTTGACAAGCACAAGACAATGCTTGTAGCAAAGGGGTATGCTCAAAGAGAAGACATTGATTATAAGGAACCTTGTACCCCCATGGCCAAAATCAAGAATATCATAATGATATTTGCTCTCAGTGAACAGTTTGGATGGAAAGTCCACCAAATGAATTTAAAATTTGCCTTTATCAATGGTGATCTTCAAGAAGAAGTCTACACAATTCAATTAGAACGTTTTGTCCTACCAAATCAAGAAAAAAGGGTGTGTAAACTCATAAAATCATTATATGGTCTCAAACAGGGACCCCAACAATGGTACATCAAAATTGATGTACATCTCATTAGAAGTGGATTTAAGAGGAATCTTTATGTTCCCAATCTCTACCTCAAACAAAAAGAGGGGGAATTGGTGATTGTTGTAGTATATCTTGATGATCTAGTAATCATTGGAAGTTCATTGAGTATGATTGATGCATAAAGACAAATATAAAAAGATCATTTGACATGACATATATTAGGTTACTCCATTATTATCTTGGATTGGAAGTTTGCCAAAAAAACACATTTTTTAAAGTCAAATGAAGTATGTCAAGACAATGCTCAGGAAATTTAGGATGATGGACTACAAACCTATTACTACACCTATGGAGACAAAGCTTCAGTTGTCTCAATCAGATCTATCACCTCAAGTAAATGCAACTCTCTATCGAACATTGAACAAGAGTCTCATTTACTTGACCTATATGAGGGAAAATATTAGTTATGCAATGAGCTATCTCTTAAGATTCATGCAAGATTCAAAAGAAATTCACTAGAAAGCAGTGAAATTGATTCTTAGATATATCAAGGGTACAATTGACTTCAACCTAGATTACAATGAGAATGACCATTTTTTCTTGATAGGATACATAGATTCAGACCATGCTAGAAATCTAAATGATAAGAACTCCACAAATAGATATATCTTCTCTTTGAGTTATAGTCTAATAGTATGGGGGAACAAGAAACAAATTTTTATTTCACATTCTACTAAAGTAGAATCTTGTGTCATAGGAGTTATCTGTGAAGTGACATAGCTGTTAGGAATAAGTGATTTAAAATAATAATAATCATGCAATAACATGCAACACAAAATTTATTCCTCAAAATCACAATAGTTGAGACCTATGAAAGCAAATTCAGATCTAAGCAAATACACACATAACACCGATATAACGTGGTTCACCCAATATGGGCTACATCTACCAAGAGGCTCTCTATAATATTATAAATAAGAGTAAAAAACAAATCTCAACAAAAACCTCTTACAAAGATAACTTTCTCCAACCTGAATTCACACCAAAATTCTCGAGATACTAAGCTACATCTCAAAACTCGATCACACCAATCAAAGAGAGAATACAGGGCTCAAAAATGAGATGCAAAACATAATGAATAATGTGTTACCCCTCACTCCTATTTATACTTTTCAAAATTCCTTGAAAAATGTGTCATAACCATAGATATAACCATATCCCAAAAAAATTAGGAAAAAAATAAGGGAGGTTATAACCACATAATCCCCTGATTCTCTCAACACCTTAGATCACACCCACTTCTCCATAAAACATGCCACAAATGGGGGAAGTGGTTGACACACTAAAAATGCATCCCACCATTTGTGAAAGTAAATATTTCATGTTAAAATGTATCGATAATTTTATTTTTACCTTAGGAGTGAAATGGACTCCACATTTAACAATCTCCCACTTGGATTTTGTTTCTCCTTGAACAAAATTTAACACTCTTCCATGATCTTCACGAAGACCAACTATAGCTGAACATAACCTCAACATATCCAATGTGACTACCTTGGTCATCATATCCATAGGATTATGGCTTGTATCTTTTCTACCTTCACCATGTTTTCCTCTAAAGCTATCTTGATGAAATGATACTGTAGCTATATGTGCTTCATCCTCAAGTGGAAAGCAGAGTACTTGGCTAAATGTATAACACTTTGAATATCACTATGTAATCCCCTAACTTCTTACTTATGTCCCAACTCATTAAGTAATTATTGTAACCAAATCATCTCCTTGCTAGCCTCTATAGTAGCAACATACTCATCGTCTATGGTTGATAAAGCCACAACCTTCTGTATTTGATAAATCCAACTACCATTGTATCCCTAATATTAAATACATAACCTATTATACTCTTCTTTATATCAACATCCCCACCTATATTTGAGTCCATATAACCACGTACAGTGGTGTTTGATCCACCAAAACACAATGTTGTATCCATGGTTCCTCTCAAATATCGAAGAATCCACTTCATTGCTTGCCAATGCTCATAACTTGGATTACTTATGTACCTAATTACTACTCCCACTTCATGGGAAATATCTAGCATAGTAAAAACCATAGCATACATTGGGATGCCAATGACTAATGAGTAAGGTACTTTGGACATCTTTAGCTTTTCTTCTTTTTTCTTGGGACATTGCTCCTTTGATAATCTAAAATGCCCTGTCAAAGGAGTCCCAACCAGCTTAGCATCCTACATACTAAACCTCTGCAAAAATTTCTTCACATACTCTTCCTGGGATAAGATCAACTTCCTCTCCTTCTTGTCCTGAGTTATCCTCATACCAAGGATTTGCTTTGTTGTACCCAAATCTTTCATAGAAAAAAATCACCAAGTTGCTTCTTGAGTACTTGAATCTATTGCATGTTCTTTCTTGCAACTAAAATTTCATCTACATATAAGCATAGAATAATATAATTACCATCCTCAAATCTCTTGATATACATGCAATGGTCAGAATGACACTTGGAGTAACCCTGTTCTAACATAAAACTATCAAACTTCTTATACCATTGTCATGGAGCTTGTTTCAAACCATACAAGCTCTTCTTTAGTCTTCACACCAATTTCTCCTTTCCTTAAATCTCATAACCTTGTGGCTGCTCCATATATAATTCCTCCTCCAAATCACCATGAAGGAACATAGTCTTCACATCTAATTGTTCTAAGTGTAAATTCTCTACTGCAACTATACCAAGCACAATTCTAATAGAAGTCATGTTAACAATAGGAGAAAAAATCTCATCAAAATCAATACCTTTTTTCTATGCAAATTAAACATGTCCAATATAAACATCATAAATATTTTAGTTTGGTTTTCAATAATAATATAATCAGTTTTGGTTTTATCGAAGCTTGTGATCTTGTGTTTTTTATCAAGTTTACCCTGCCACTTCCACTCATGCCATTTATTTTGAAATAATTGAGGCTGATTTCTATGTGTCTTGTTGCATTTTCTAAGAGAAATTATTTTTTACAAATAAACACCTTTGTGTAGATGTGTGCTTTCTTTGTTTTAGCATAATAATGAGTTTGTTTTCCTCGCGTGTACATGGGTATCTTCTTAGGCACTTTATTTATTAAAACCCGGATATAAGGATTTTAGTATGTCTTATCTTTCGATATCATTCTTTGGTGTACTCTTTTATATTTTTAACATTTTTATTGACAGTATGAATGTCTCATATTGTAAGTGACATTTGGTATCCCCATTATCAATCAGGATTCAAAATTACCCATAGGTAACCATCTTTGTTGGTATCAAAATTCAAAAAATTGTCTTTGAGCCATCTTGGTGGTATCAAAATTCAGAGCATCATCTTTGATCTAATATTATTTGATTGTATCAAAATTACCACTATATTTCAATGTTTACAGTATTAGATTCATATCCCTCATATATATATATATATATATATATATATATATATATATATATATATATATATATATATATATATATATAATGAGTTTTTCACTAGGTGTTCATTTTTGTTCTACACAACATAGTCTAAGTGTGAATTAGGCCACCTTGTAGTCTTGTGAAGCTCACCACTATTATGGATCATCCCCTAATTCATTGCATTTCCATCATCTCATGATATACATTCTTTGTTGTTATCATCTTCGTAGGGGATGAGTATGCAATGCTTCCATGAGTCCTTACTACCCAGTTTATTGAGATCAATGTTTTTTTTGAGTGAGCCTCATACAGAACACCTATTCCTAGTTTGAATTGGTGATCATATCAACTCGACACCCATATATTTTGGTATGATGGAATGATGACTATACAGACAATTGACATCTCACTTTATTTTCTTTTTATTTGCACATAGGTAACTTATCAGGGATTACTATCAAGACTTATTTTTTGAGGATTCTAAGACTTTTGTTTTTTGTCTTAGACCTCCATAAGTTACACTTATAGAGGCATTGGTGCAAATATTTATTATGCACTTTATATTAACTTAGGTAGTTAGATTTTCTACTAAAGCTAGTTAGTGTGTAGTTAAGGTGTGCACATGTATAAATTTGCATTTAATGCTTACCTGCCTCACATGTGTCGTCATTATTAAATGTCACCTTTAGTGTGGCCAATAGAAAAAAGATATAAATCTTTGATTTTACTAGAAATACTCTTCTCCTTTATATTTTATATTGATGGAATAGTAGTTCTATGCATCAGTAATACATACACACAGATGCTGAATATTTGAATAATCTTTTTAGCTCTTGTTTTAGTTCTCCTCTTCTAGCCTCTCACTTTTGTGAACTATGTTTCAATTATTCTTTGATCTTAATTAGACTAGATCTTAATAACTTGGTGGTAAAAGTGTCCATTTCAGATTTCACTTGGTTTGCCTTAGAATAAGATCTCTTGGGAACATTGTAAGCCATGGAGGTGGGAAATGTGTTTAGGGAAATTGTGAATTGGTTCACCTTGTGTGTTTTATGCCCATAATCTAATTAAACTCTGAAACACATGGGTCAACTGTATGAATCCATTTTCAATCCTTGGTAGCCATTTTTTGTGGTGTTATTGTATGAAATGAAGAGTTTGCTTTGCAGTGAGGAAAGGATTCCCAAATCTATTGGAAGACCATTATGACCCTCAAGCATAGATAATGGAGAGAAACCAGTTGTCCATTGATGAAAAATGTAATTCTTCATGTTTAGACCCTTTTTGGTTGTTTTTGTGGCTCATGGTTTGAGAAACCAATTAGATATTCTATTTTGGTTTTTCAAATTATGGAAAAATTATCTCAATTTCCAATCCAACTCCATGCATCTTAAGATTTAATAAATACATCATATGAAATATAAATATTGTACATAAAATATTAATCAATAATATTATTCATCTATTATTTTTCGTATTATATATTCAATTTGTTAAAAATATAAATTTTAAATTAATTTATTATAAAATAAATTAAAATGAATAATTACAAAATAAATTGGTACTAAAATATATAAATAAAATTTTAACATCAATAAATATTTATATTTTATTAATATATTAAATCTCACTATAAATATTAAATCCTCTATTCTTTTTTGCTTTTAGGATGAAAAATCCAAATACTATAGAATTCAATAGATTAGGGTGAAAAAATAAATTCAAATATGCAAGACATAGTGAAACAACAAATAAATATATATATATATATATATATATATATATATATATATATACATATATATCTTAGATGTCATGGACAATTACAAAAATAATGGAGTAACCTAATAAACTCTTTTATAAACAATCCCTTACCAACTATCAATGTTACCTCATAGCAAACAAATCCAAGCATGATTACATGTACCTTATTGGCCCTTAAAAAAATAGAAGAATTAGTTTTTAATAATTATTTTTTAATTGAAATATTTATTATATTTATAAAGTAAAAAAATAATATGTGTATAATAATAAGATGGGTGAAAGTATTTTGTACACTTAGTCTATATAAAAGTACAGTTTCAATAAAAATAAAAAGATGAGTGATATGGCAATTTATTTTGGAACTAAAATATATTAGGAGAATTTAGGAAACCAAAAAATCTATTTAAAGTCATGTTTTAGATTTAAGTTCAAATAGGTAAAATGCTGATGGAGGTTGGATATCTCCGCACTATTTTTTTATCATATAGATAAGAGAAGTTTCTTCAATTGGTTCTTACCATTTCCCCCTACCATATTTAAATTAAAGAAGTGGAAAAAAATAACATGCAAGATGATAGTTAGACCTAACACACCTCCCCAAATGAAAAAATTTAAGGAGACAAACTTAATAATCTTCCACCACCTCCTCCTTCATCTATAATAATGCAACAGTTATTATGTCTATCTTTTGAACTTTTAATGTCGACTATGATATTTCAAGGATTATCTTTAATATTATATTATTCAATTTTAGTTCCAATAGAAAACAAATAATTATACAATAATTTTTTTAATTTTTAAATGGATTTAACCAATTTTTTGTAATTTTGATAGAAGCAATTTTAAACTATGTATATACATGTGTTAACCCCATTCACTAACATCTAAAGTGAAGAGAATTCTGGTAGTTGGAGATTGTGGTGGATTATAATGTTTAGGAGATGTTAATAAGTAATTGTCAATTTTAAATTTGGTGTTCATTTAATTGTTATAAGAGAATTTTAAATTTGATGCCTATTCAATTTTTATCTAAAATATTTATTCTTCTATACAAAAATTGATCAAAAAATTATAATATTTTAGATATGAGGTAGAATGTGATAAATTATTTTTGAGCTCTACATAATGGTACAAATAAATTGAGATCATATATCACTACAACACATAATTTTTTTTAATAAAACAATTAATTCATTAATCAATGTGATGTATGGTAAATACAAGATAAATACCTCAAAATCGATATCTCTCAGCATTTTTTTAGATAAATGTATTTAAGATATATATACTATAATATGAAACACCTTACGACACCTTCCCAACACAGGACGCTTATTCTTTGAGATCTTCACATTACTCCTTCTCCCCCTCCCTCTTAGGTAGATTCTAGTTTCAAGGATCGCTCCTTTATTCCAATCCTAAGATTCAATAGAATCCATGCAAATGGCGCTTCGAGGGGAAATCCTGGTTATGCCAATGTTAGAGGTATTGATAGGGATTTGGATAGTTTTATTACTTTATTTTTTTTTGCCAAAATTGATATTACCACCAATAATTTAGATTAAGGGAAAGCTATTATGGAAGGTCTTAAGATTGTCTGGCAGGTTGGGTAGAAGAATTCGAAGTTTTGGATTAAGTTGCTTTTTGATCTCAGTTCTAAGAATTTGAGAGTTTGTAGAATTCTTCATAAAATTCAATTGCTTCAAGATAAATTTGACAAGGTTGTTTATTTACATACTCATTGGGGTTTTAATAAAATTGAAAATGCACTTCCTAGTTGGGCTCTTGACCAATTTGAAATGAAAGACTTTGGTCCTCCTCCCTTATGGTGGTCAACAAAGCTAAGGAATGAGCTCTTACACATGTTAGCCCTAGATAATAAAGAACTAATTGTTATAATCAGTGAGGTTGTCCTATCTTCTTTAGTTGGTTGATGTTGTTGTTTTTGGTTCTCTTCAGTTGGTCATTGGTCTCCTCTCCATTACTTTTTGTAGTTGTGGGATGTGCTTCCAATTCTGGTTTTGATTAGAATTATGTTAGGTCTTATTTTTTACCTCAGTTTTTGTATGTGCCATAAGGTTTCAGTCTTGTTGGTTTTATGGGTGATTTTGATGGAAGAGATACCCCTGCCTCCTTGGGTCTTACCCAATGTGGCATCTCTTCTGAGATGTTTTCCACATAAAAAATAAAAAATATATAATTAATGATTAAAAGATAAAAAGAAAACTAGTTATGAAAAATTTTCCATCTGTAATCTTTTTTTTAAATCATCTCATTGAAGGTTGAAGAATGTTATATCTCTATGAGCATCATCGAGGTTAAAAATCATTTTCTCTATGAAAATTGATTTTGTAATTATTTAAATTAATTTTGTATTGATAATATAGATAACATATTATCAAGGAATATCCTTCATGTCATGTACACCTAGCGACCACTAGGTATATTTGACTTGGCACCTTCTTGGGAACCTAACAACTGATGGATATTTATAACTTGGCATATTCTTAATAACCTCAATTTTTAAGTATCTACATCTTGGTTTATTCTTGAGAACATAGTGACTACAAGGTATCTATCTGTAGGCTCATATGGCACTAGCAACTTTGACTTCTATAGATGATGTTGGGACTCTTCCAGTCTTAAAAAAATGTTTATCAAGTGTGTGATCCACTCTTAAAAGCACAAAATATTTTGAAACTTTATTTTTCTATTGATCTAAGGTTCCTTTTGACATCACCAATGCTTGTTTGCTTGTAATTGTGTGTGTGTGTGTGTGTGTGTGTGTGTGTGTGTGTGTGTGTGTGTGTGTGTGTTTCTAATATGGTATCAAAGTTGAAGGCTTGAATTTTGGTTAGAACCACCACAAATAGCATGAACTATCACAAATTCACAAGGAGTGGAAATTATATATCAGAGTTTCCTATGATATTGTTGTTGCATTGAAGAAGAGTTGTTCTATAAATTTCAAACTAGTGTATTGTGAAGAAGGGTTCCAATGAAAGTAGGGCACAAAGGCTATCTAGAGCTAAAGTTATTTCTCACACAAATACAAATAAACCTAGAAGCATAATTTTCAAGATTGTAAATCTATTAAGATGAATTACATGATGTGTAAGAGTGTGATTATACAGTCACTCATAGGGGTAAACTATAGAGCATGGACTCGAGATAAATCTTGTATTAATGAGTAAAGTATTATGGTGGGTATTGGATGGGTTAAAACCTTCACCAAACTATGAATTAAATCTAGTTGAATATTTATATCGAATAGAGACAAAGCCATAATGATGATAATAAAAAATGTGGCAATTGAACTAAGATTCCATATGTTGGACAAATACACTCCTCCTGATATATTGAACACTTTAGAAAAAAATCAATGTAGCATATGAAATTCATGTGTACAAACTAGAGAAATAAATGATGAAACTTGATCCAACATGATTTGAAAAAACTAAGAACTATCTTGCAAAGATCGAATATATTCACTATCAGTTGAAAAATATAGAAAACTAGTGTTTCAAAAGAATGATCAACATCTTGTGAATGTCATGATATAAAATCAAAAGCCTCCTTGTGAATTTTTCGTATCCTCTTTCATCTTCAACAAATTAATTTTCAAATATATATAAATGAAAGATCAACACTTGAGAGTTGAGATTGAAGTAATATTTGATATTCTTGAAGAAAACAAATAATTTGTTGGCATTGCCATGCATCAAGCAACTCAAATTTATTGCATTATTATGAATTGGAAAAATTAACTTTTAAATGCATGGAATGAATTAAATCCAGACCTATCCAAGGTCGATAAGGATAAAACAATCATAGATGGTAAAATGTCCACCGTGATTCAAATACACACTATGCCTAAAGAGTCTCTTAATTTGATGGATAATGTGATGGAGAGGCTATACACTTTGGAGAATGAGATGCTTCACATCATGTTCATCGAAATGCAGACACAATGATATGCAGACAAGATGGAGGTGATTTCATAAGGCATTCAACTTAGGGTCACTCAACAAAAGGTTATCGTCATAGCTATAGAGGATTAATACATTGTTGGGTGAATATTTTGTCACCAGCTGAGGGGAAAAATAGGTGTTTCAACCAATCGGCCAAAACATGTAGGTTTACCACATCAAAATGGGACAAATCTCTCCTCTCATCAAGGGGAGGTTCCCTATAACTATGAGGTACTATATATTATTTACTATAAAATCTGAAAATAACACTCAGGGTAGTATAACACCATCCATCTCTCTTTTTTCAGAGATGATGTTCACAGACAAAGGAGAAATCCTAGGTAATTTTTGAAGGTACTTCTCTTCTTTCATAAGTAATATTCAATCAATAGCTAGATTCCTTCCTGGTAGTAATTGTAACCACGAGAAACCCACGAAAGCACAAAGTCTTTTGTTGCTTCCCTCACTGAAACAGGGCGTAGTACCACAGAAGAATGAAGTGTAGCACAAAGTCTCCACCTCAACTGCCAAAGAGTGAAATATATGAAGGACAATGGGGGCACAATGTCATCCCAAGATCCTTTACACAGATATAGAAAACAACACACGCTAAAGACAATTGTAGTAGCACAAAGTCTCCCACAATTGGCTTTAGGACACCTTTCAGATTACTTCCACTAGTTCTACTTGTTAAATTAAATGGACAAGAATGCTTCTAGGAAATAGACATAAGAACAATTTCCTAAATAACACAAGCTATTCCAGCACAAAGTCTGAAAGGTCACTTATTTTCTCATTCAAATAAAGAAATATGATTAACAATCTGAGCTCAAAGGCTCAAGAAATGCCTTTCAATTTGGGCAGAGTTTCGCTTCTGATAACAGAGAGATCTCTTGTGCATAAAATAAGAGATTACAATATATAACACTTCAAGAAAGACTTGGGCACTTTGTTTCATGGAATGGCCCATGTTGCATTCAATGCCTTGAATGCATTTTCAGTTCTATCAAGGGGCCATGCTGGAACAGGGCATTGGCCTTAACTTTGGCATTCTAAATCATATCAAACATATTTCCTAAGCATGGGTTGCTGGTGTTCTTTATGGTGCTTACATGGCTGTCCATTAACCTTTACTTAATGCAAAAAAATAGGCCACATCTTTGAATGCTCGCGCTCTCTGATGTCCACCTGGTGGACTGTTTCACCTACTAGAAATAACTCTCCTACAGATATTTCTAGATTTCTTGTAGTTATTCTCTTTTTCCTCACCACAATTTGTCCTTCCTTGGTGATCTGAGCTCTCAGGGATATCTTCTCACTTTCTGCCACTCCTTCAGCTTCTTCTTTGGTTGGTTACTAAGTTTGTTCTCAGGTATGCATCTTTGAAAATCAATAGATATTTTATTACCCTATATTTGACGTCCATGCGGATGTCACTGATCACTTAGTCGCTTGAACTACTTTGAACCTTGAACCTTGGAGTGCATCAGTTCAATGGTTCAAAGTGGTTCAATGGTCAGTGGTTCAATCAGCTTGTCTATTCACTTGACTCTTTGAACCCTTTGGTTGAACTCCTTGTTGAACTTCTTTTGCTTCTTCCATTCGCTTGAAGCTTCCTTTCTGCACTTTGAACTTCTTTGAACCCTTTGAACCATTTCAGTTCAAAGTTCAATAGTTCAATAGTTCAACCTTCACTCTTTGAAGCCTTCTTTTCTTTAAGTCTGCTGAAGTCTTTGAACTTGTCGAAGTCTTCAAACTTTCTAGATCCTTTGAAGCGGTTGAACTTCCTTGAACTTTTTGAAGCGCTTAACTCTTTTTTAACCTTTGAACCACTTTGAACCTTTGAACTTGTGAAATTTCAAGGTTCAATGGTTCATTGGTTCAATGGTTCATTCCACTTCTTTGAAGCCTATCGATGAGTCTTTTGATTGAACCTCGACATTGAACTAGCCTTGAAAATGCCTAAGTGTTGGAACTTCTTTCTGAGAAAGCCTGCCTGTTGAACCTACGAGTTCTTTAGCTGAGAAGACTTGAATAATTGAAGAATTTGAATACTCAAAACATTTTTGAGAAGGGAAGAGATTATTTTGGCCTTCAGGACCAAAATAGTCAGTATGTTGCTCACAAAAACCAGTGACAGATTTTGGGAACAATAGCTAGCTCTAGTTTGGGAACTTCCATTGATTGTAAAAACAATCGAAGGGAGTAGAATCCAGAATCTCCAGTGCCTTCATGTATGCCATTAGGATACAGAGTCATGCCACCCAAAAATAAAGGTGCAAAAAAAAAAAAAAATGAACCAAACAAAACAAAACTAAAGACTAGACATATGTACAAATGATCTTATTTGATACTTCAAGGATTGAAGTGCTTCAAATACTACCCACTGTGAGGTAGTGAAAATGATGTTTTGTCTTGATATATCAACAAGAAATCATTTTCTCCCTAGAAGTGATGATTGGCAAATGGACCTCTCCACCGGGAATCAACTTTTATGTGCATTCCTTTTGGTTCTCTCTTCTTGCCCCATAGCAAGACTTGATTTTTAGTCTAAAAATCATGAATCCTTGTTCTCTTGTAGAAGAGTTTCTTTATCTAATTTTGATGTGCAGCAGTATGGTCCATTACCATAATTTGTTGTTCTTCTAGTTCAATCTAGCACATGATTTGATTGTCAGCATCAAACACATGCCAATGATTGGCATTATCAGGCACACTTGGTCAAAAGACCAGCTTGATAGCATACTTCTACTCTTCAAAGTCTTTGTGAGGAACCATGAGGGTTGTAGAGATAGCCAATGAATCTGCATGATTATGAAGTTCTCTGGGCACTACAAAAATATTGAAAGCATCAAAACTTTCAAGGCAGTCCCATACCTGATTGCAATAATGTCACAATATTTCATTCTTGGTTTGATACAGGTTAAACCACCAACTCAGCATCTCCTTTGGCATGAAGGAGCTTAACACCTTTATCTTGAGCAGCCTTTATACCGAGTAGTAGAGATTCATATTCAGTAGTGTTCTTGGTGTTGTTGAACTGCAACTTGTAAGCATAATGAAAAATATCTCCTTGTTGAGATATTAAAACAATCCTGGCTCCAGAATTGGTAAAAGAGCAGCTGCCATCAAATTCTAGAATCCATACGCCACCAAAAACTACTCCTTTCTCAGATTTTCCTTCGTTTGGAGGGGAGGGTCCTTCTGCACCTGCGCTGTGCTTTACCAATTCTCCTATTATCCTATATGAAATTTTTGGATTGTCACCTACATGACTGTCATCTGCTGAAACATGAACATCCTCTGTGGTCAAGAAGTAATTACCCACCCTTGAAGACTCAAATAGAATTTGAGCTTCGAGGGCTATCATTTGGGTGACAATGTACTTCGACTCTTTTTTAGGGAGCAGCCTCTGCATGACACCTTTGACAGGGATCCTTACCCCAGATAGATCCATACTTAATTCTCCACCAACATCCTTGCAAAAATTTCATCCAAGCAGAATGCCATAGGAGGCTGGGACGTCGGCCACCAGGACTGTCATCTTAATTATTTTTCCTGAAAAGGCCACAAATGCAAATTGGGCATCTTTGATTTGTCCCGGCAAAGAGACTTGTTTGTTTTTCATAGAGAAGCATCTCCCAAATGTCTTGGTCAATATGAGACCAAGAGATTTTGCCACTTTGGCAGGCATGACATTGTCAGATGCGCCTAAGTTGATGATGTAATTATTCAACTGATGGCCATTTATCAATAGGGAGACATAAAATAGTTTTGTCTTCTTATCAGCAATAGGAGGAGTAATGACAAGGTTATTCTAGGTGGATGTGGGAGTCACATTTAGAATAGTTGGTCTTGCAGGGATGGTTTTATTCTTTACACATTGTACCAACTTATCCAACTGCTCAAGGTTGGATTGCAAGAATTCAAATTCAGACATTTGAATTTTGATTTTCTTGACATGGTCGATTATATCAAATGTCTAAAATGAATTAGGAACAGGGGAAGGTAGTTCATCCTTCTAGTTTTTAGGAGGGGTGGTACTGGTCCATGAATTTGAAGTAGAAGATGAAGGAAAACTTGATGTACTTACCTTTTTAGCGATCACCAGGTCCTTTGATTGAAAAGGCAGAGTGGTTCCCCACTTAGCAATTAAAATTGCTGGTTGAGATCGCTCCTCTATTTTTTCCTTGTCAACTTTTTAGGTTGACTGGTTCTAGGACTAGGTGAATACAACATATGATCCATCAAATGCTTCACCTTTACTTCTAGGTTCATCCTGGTAATTCAAGAAACCAATGTTGGATTCACTAGCTAATTCATCTTGGTCTTCCACAAAGAGATCAACGCCATCTTTTTGGTTCAACTCAGATTAGAAAGAAAAATTTGATTATGTTTCAAGGTATCCAACTGCTAAGTTGGTTGGAGCTACTTAAATAGCAAGTTTCCCCTAAGGGGGAGGAAGATGATTTGGCTGTCCTTGATTCCTAGCAGTGTTGCCTTGGTATGACTGATTGGGGAATGTCCTCCTGGTATATCTCGATATGAAGGAGGAGCAGACATCCCTTGTGCCATTGTCTTTTTGAGAGCTAATAACTCATTTGCTAGCTTTTGCACCATAGGATCAGTGGTGCTTGTAGAAAAATTCTTAGAAGATGAAGAAGATTTACTCCTGTTAGGATCTCTTCATATCTTTCCTACCAAGATAAGATCATCTTCCACCTCAGTGGCCAAATCTTGAGCTGCAGTAAGGCCTATGTGGCTAGCACGTCTCAATAAGAAACTCACTTCAGGAAGCCTAGAGTTGATGAAGAAACATTTGAGATTCTCAACTGTCGGCTGAGCAATTATAGGAATCCTCTTCCTCAACTTGTCAAATTTGGCAATGAAGTCCCTCATAGGTTCATGAGGATCTTTCTTCATTTATGTGAGTTAGGCCAGCAGGGCATGCACATCTTCTGTAGGCTTGCACCTAGCTTCGAATTTGGCTTTGAGGGTGTTCCAGTCAGTCACAATCTGGGCCTACAGATGATAGAACCAGTCTGTAGCAGCACCTTATAATGTTTCTACAAATAGCTTGATTGCTACATTCTCATACTCGACACCTATCATGCCATAGGCTATGCTTAAGGCTGCAATATGTTCATTAAGATGAACTCTCCCATCGCCATAGAATTTGGGGAAATTCTTCCTGGAACTGTGAGGTAGCTCATGTAGAGGTGGAGTTAGATTGAGTGGACCAAAAGAGTTACCCCAAGAGCCTTGAGCTGCCATTGTATGACTTGTGAAGGGGAGATAACAAATCTGGGTGGAGTATGTATAGGCAAAGTTCTGCTAGCAGAGGAAAAAGAAGCTTTGTTGTGTATTGGTGACTTGATGTTGGTCGGAGGAAGACTCCTAGTTCGTTAGAGGCGAGATGGTGAAGGAAATAGATCAAAATTACTTTGTTGTACTAACTCGAATACAGGGTCAACAATACCTTTAGATCTCTAGATTCTTGTATACCGTGGAGCTGCCATATTGTAGAATAAAAATGAAAAAGAACTGGCCCTACTTCAGCTTGGAACTTGAGGCTCCAAACTACTCGTTATTTCTAGTTGGTGTGGAGCTGCCATAGAATTGACTTTTGAAATGAAATGCTCGATCTCCGACATCTCTAGTTTTGCAGTTCAGAGAATATAATGGAAATAGATAAGGCTATAATAATAATGGATAAGACACAGGTGATGCTTCAATCTATAGCTTGAGGCTTCAAATTGCGCAAAATTGTTGTCCCCAATGGAGTCGCCAAAAAATGTTGGGTGAATATTTTTTCACCAGCTAACTGAGGGAAAAATAGGTGTTTCAACCATAACATAGGGAGATTTATCGGCCAAAATGTGCAGGCTTACCACATCAAAATGGGACAAATCTCACCTCTCATCAAGGGGAGGTTCCCTATAACTATGAGGTACTATATATTATATACTATAAAAGCTGAAAATAACACTCAGGGCAGGATAACACCATCCATCTCTCTTTTTTCAGAGATAATGTTCACAGACAAAGGAGAAATCTTGGGTAATTTTTGGAGGTACTTCTCTTCTTTCAGAAGTAATATTCAGTCAACAGCCGAATTCCTTCCTGGTAGTAATTGTAACCACAAGAAACCCACGAAAGCACAAAGTCTTTTGTTGCTTCCCTCACTGAAACATGGCGTAGTAACAAAGCAGAATGAAGTGTAGCACAAAGTCTCCACCTCAACTGCCAAAGAGTGAAATATATGAAGGATAATGGGGGCATAGAGTTGTCCCAAGATCCTTTACATAGATACAGAAAACAACACACGCTAAAGATAATTGTAGCAGCACAAAGTCTCCCATAGTTGGCTTTAGGACACCTTTCAGATTACTTCCACTAGTTCTACTTGTTAAATTAAATGGACAAGAATGCTTCTAGGAAACAGACATAAGAACAATTTCCTAAATCACACAAGCTATTCCAGCACAAATTTTGAAAGGTCACTTGTTTTCTCATTCAAATAAAGAAATATGATTAACAATCTGAGCTCAAAGTCTTAGGAAATGCCTTTCAATTTGGGCAGAGTTTCACTTCTGATAACAGAGAGATCTCATGTGCATAAAATAAGAGATTAAAATATATAGCGCTCCAAGAAATACTTGGGCACTTTGTTTCATGGAATGGCCCATGCTACATTCAATGCCTTAAATGCATTTTTAGTTTTATCAAGGGGCCATGCTGGAACAGGGCATTAGCCTTAACTTTGGCATTCTAAATCATATCAAACGTCCTTTCCTAAGCATGGGTTTTTGGTCTTCTTTATGGTGATTACATGGTTGTCCATTCACCTTTACTTAATGCAAAAAAATAGTCTGCATCTTTGAATGCTCACATTCTCTGATGTCCACCTGGTGGACTGTTTCACCTACTGGAAATAACTCTCTTGCAGATATTTCTAGATTTCTTATAGTTTTTCTCTTTTTCCTCACCATGTCTTGTCCTTCCTTGGCGATCTAACCTCTCGGGGATATCTTCTCACTTTCTACCGCTCCTTCAGCTTCTTCTTTGGCTGGTCATTGAGTTTGTTCTCAAGTGTACATCTTTGAAAATCAACAGATATTTCATTACCCTATATTTGACGTCCATGGGGATGTCACTGATCACTTAGTCACTTGAACTAATTTGAACCTTGAACCTTGGAGTGCATCAGTTCAATGTTTCAAAGTGGTTCAATGTTTGATGATTCAATCATCTTATCCGTTCACTCAGCTCTTTGGTTCAATCGTTCTTTGAACCCTTTGGTTGAACTCCTTGTTGAACTTCTTCTGCTTCTTCCATTCGCTTGAATCTTCCTTTCTACACTTTGAACTTCTTTGAACCCTTTAAACATTTGAACCTTTAAACCATTTTGGTTAAAATTTAAATGGTTCAACAGTTCAACCTTCACTCTTTGAAGCCTTCTTTTCTTTAAGTCCGCTAAAGTCTTTGAACCTGCCGAAGTCTTCAAACTTTCTAGATCCTTTGAATCGGTTGAACTTCCTTGAAATATTTTAAGTGCTTAACTCTTTTTGAACCTTTGAACTTTTGAAATTTTAAGGTTTAATGGTTCATTGGTTCAATGGTTCATTCCACTTCTTTAAATCCTGTTGATGAGTCTTTTGATTGAAACTCAGCATTGAACCAACCTTGAATATGTCTAAGTGTTGGAACTTCTTTTTGAGAAAGCTTGCCTATTGAACCTGCAAGTTCTTTAGCTGAGAAGACTTGAATAATTGAAGAATTTGAATACTCAGAACATTTTTGAGAAGGGAAGAGATCATTTTGGCCTTCAGGACCAAAATAATCAATATGTTTCTCACAAAAACTAGTGACAGATTTTGGGAACAACATACATTCAAACCATTCTACAAATCCAAGCTCCCCTATGCATGTTGATTGGTATAGTAAGGGACATCCTACATATTGGAGACAACTTAAGATATATTTCTCACATCTGGATAATTGAATTCGATCGATCATCAATGAACCATAATTCATCCCACCCACTTAACTTACACAAGTGTTATAAGTCAAGAAACTAGTAAAAATAACACAAGCACCTCCATGCAATAAACACCTCCAACATCTAACTCTAAAGCAACAACATACTCAACTATGACTTCAACAACATTGTAACCTTATGTGGATACATAAATTAACATTTAATCCTAAACCATGTACTTATGACCACTTTTTTACACACTTATCTCTAGACCTATCTTAGGGCCCCTTTGATCACTTTCAACCACTTTGTACATGAAAGACTTACTCTTTTAAGCTAATAAATGAATCTTGATTGTACTCATCCCTATTCCTACTAGCCTTAGGCATATTTTAAGCCAAGCCTAAAACTCAACATGATTAAATCACCCATTAGACTATAATTCCTTAGGGGAGTATAGTGCAGTACTCTAGTTTCTATGGCCGCTATCTTGTCTTCCCACTGAATAACAACTAATTTATAAAATTAAAAGTTATGGAAAGGTCAGCCTATGTCCCTCGTGATCTTCATTTGAAGGAATTTCAAGGATATAACTCTATAAACACATTTAAAACCATTTTTCATAGGAGGAGGCTTCCAAATTGAAAATCACCATAATCATAATTGCACATTGAGATCAAAGAACCTATTTCTCCCAATTCTAATTGCATACAACCCTAGTATCCTAGAGCTCAATTTTGAATACATAGTATAGGTCATGAGTCATAGTTAAGGAAATTAATAAAATTAATATTTCATTAACATATATCACATTACACTAGTTATTCACACACCACCATAGTATGGAAGAATTGCATTAAGTTTGATCCCTCTTCGGAGTATTGGTATGTAGGCAACACTCAAAATATGAGGTGTTGAGGTCTCGCCTAACTTCAACCATTGACCCCTTTTTACCTATTGATTTGAATTGGTATTCACATGTCAAGGAGTTAGGTTTTTGACAGAAAATCAATCACATAATGGTCTCCATAAGTGATTATAAGCTCTCACATTAGATATAGGCTCTACAGATGAAGATACAGAGAACCCAAAAACCTTGATTTTATCACTGTAAGTGGATAGTGTTGTCTCCCAAAAATAACAGTCATTTTTGGAACAACATTTGAATTATTTTGGTTCTACAAACCAAAATAATATCTTCCATTTTCAAAATTTGTCTTAGATATTCAGATTTCTCATTTTCAGAGCTTCTCAAAAAATCTACGGACTCAGTAGGAAGAAGAATCTACAAACTGTGCAGGAAAAGGAAAATCTACAGACTTCTGTAGGCAATTTTCAGTCAAAAGAATTGATTTTAAACATTTGTTCATTTTTTGGGATTGGTTCAAAATTTTGGTTCAATTGAAAATCTTCATCGACAAGCATCTGAATACAAAAGGAGACCTGAACCATTGAATCGTTGAACCATTGAACCAATTTGGTTCAAAGGTTCAAGGGTTCAAAGTTCAACAAGTTCAATGTCATTGGCAAAAGTTAAGCACTTCATAAAGGTTCAAAGTTCAGTCGCTTCAATAGGTTCATCGGCTTCCAAACATTTGGTCAAATCAAAATGACTTGAACCATTGAACCATTGAACCAATTGGGTTCAAAGGTTCAACGGGTTCAAAGGTTCATCAGTCAGTTCAACCAAAGGAACAGTTTAATCACTTGGTTAAACCAAGCATTTCAATGCTTTATTTCACTCAGATGGTTCATTTCCTTTGTTTCAACATCTTTTGGTTCAATCATTTGGTTTGTCAGTCAGTTCAAGGCTTTCGTTGAACCGTTGAACCAAATTTTTGGCTCAACGTCTTGGTTCAACGAAAAGATTCAATAGCAGGTTTATCACTTTTTGGTTCAAAAGGTGCTTGGTGCGCTTCATTGAACTTTTGAACCGGTTCAACAAATGGTTCAACATTCAAGTTCAATGTGCTTCATGACTTCTATAGGAATTTCCATCAGCAAACATCAACAACAGGTTCAACGTTTGGTTCATCCTTTATTCAACTTCAAACAGTTCAAAGGCAGGTTCAATCAAGTAGTTCAACGCTTTGTTTCAGCATTGAATTGTTCATCGGCTTTGTTCAAAAGGTGCTTGGCATGCTTCATTGAACGGTTGAACCAGTTCAACGGACAGGTTCAATCAAATGGTTCAACTCTCGATTCAAAGGCAAGTACAAATATTTGGTTCAATGCTTAGTTTATAGGTTTGTTTTATTTGTTGAACCATCGACTTGAACCATTGGCTTGAACCATTTTGGTTCAAAGCCTTGGTTCAACCAATTAGTTCAATGTATTGGTTCAACGGCAAAAAGTGCATCTAATGGTTCATCAGTTGTTTGCTTCAAAGGCTTGGCGCGCTTCATTGAACCTTTGAACCGGTTCAACAAATGGTTCATCGACTAAGTTCAAAGGGACGGTTCAATGCTAAAGAACTTTTTCGAAGGACAAGTGCCCTTGCGGAGGACACTTCATCGACCAAAGCACCCTTCGGCTTGTTCAAAGCCCAGGGGAATTTTCCCTGGACTTTTTGTTCGCGGGAATTTTCCCCGAGGAAAATGTCCACGAGAAACGTTCAAAGGGAATGGCCCGAGGAAAAGCTCAGGGGAAATTTGTGAAGAGCCAATGAAGGACCCCGAAGGGCAGGTGCCCTTGCAGGGAACTCTCGGCCATTAATTTGAGGATATTTCCCAAAGCTGAAGGATCATTTCTCAGGGCCTGAAAGGGCAAAGTCCAATCTGGAAAAGTGCCAAGTGGAAAGCCAAAAGAAGACCAAGGGGTGACGTGCCCGAACACATCAAATTCAACATAGTCAACTAGCCATTGGAAACACAGTGACAGTGCGTGAACGTCAAATTGAATACAACAAAATAATTGTTGATCCTTTGAACATACAGAATATAATACATTCATAATTTTCAAGGCCAAGACCAACAGAAAGTGGGGAAGGAACAGAACAGGAAGCTGAATCCAGGACCCAATTCAATTAATTAGAAAGGGAGGAACAATGAAGATAAGATCAGACCGCCAGGCAGACATTGAAAGTTGTAAAACTTTCAATTGCACGACTTATCTATCTACATTGAGAAGATCAAATGGGTAAAAGGCCCCAAAGTTCCAGCTTGTCTTCCTAACATTTCCCAATGCATCATGATGTATTACTATTCCCGAGTCCTTCTTGAAAGTGGCTATATAAGGGACTTCCTATCATTGTAAAAGGATCATCTTCTTTTTGAGAATCTGAATGAAACTCTGCCGAAATTGAGAGGCATCATTGAGACTTTGTGCTCAATCTGTTGATCGTATTTTGTTAATTAAATAAGAAAGCAAGGGAATTTTTCAGACTTTGTGTTGTGAATTCTTTGTGGTTGAAGAAACTATTCTTATGTTTATTTCCTTGATTTATCTTCTATTTCATTGATTTAATAAGTAGGATTAGTAAAATTAGTCAGGAAGGTGTCCTGAAGAATCAATTGTGGAGAGACTTTGTGCCCCCATAGCTACCTTCAGTGTGTTTGATTTTTCATTGCTGTGTAAAGGACTTTGAGAAGACTTTAAGCTTTCATTGCCCTTTGTATATCACTCTTGAGTATTTTAGGTACAGACTTTGTGTTGTGTCTTGATTTGCTGGTTCTCATACTCCCAGTTATGCTCTACTTTAATTTCCAAGAGTATTCTTTTGGCTAGCTGAATAGTTTTTCGTAAAAGAAGAGGAGAGATATCTATCATTCCCTTGAGTTTTTCCTTTGTTTTGTATGCATCATCTCTGAAGAAAGAGAGATGGATGTCTAGTCCTACCCTTGAGTATTATTTTCTGTTTATACATATACATAGAATATCTATAGGGAACCTCCCCTTGATGAGAGGAGAGAGAAGTCTCCTTCTGATGTGATAAACTTACACATTAAGATGACTAATCTTCTTGCTTTGGTTGATAAGACCTATTTTGTTTACCAATACGCTGATAGAAAAAATATTCAACCAACAGTTTTTGGCGACTCTGTTGGGGAATTACCCATTAGCCATTTATAGTCTATCCATTTCATTCACCTCTACACCAATAAGAAAAGAATGCACAGTTTAAAGCCTCAAGCTTTAACTAAAGCAAAGTCAATTCTTTTCAAATTTTGTTTTACAATCTGGCAAATTCAAGGTATACACAAAGCCAAAGGGCTAAAGGTGTTGTTGATCCTATGTTTGAGCTAGTACGACAAAGTAATTTTGATCTGTTTCCTTCACCATCTCGTCTCCAATGAACCAAGAGCTTCCCTCCTACTAAAGCCATATCTCCATTACCAAACGAAGTATCTACTTCTGTTGTTGATAAAGTTGTGCCTGTAATTACCCCATTGAGATTTGTTAACCCTCCTTTTTAGTATCCTATAATGGTAGTTTACGACCCCTGGGGTAATGCTTTTGGTCCTCTCAATCTTACTCCTCCTCTACTTGAGCTTCCACGCATTTCTAGGAAGAATTTCCCTAAATTCTATGGTGATGGAAAAGTTCATCCTGATGAACACATTGCAGCATTCAGTATAGCTTGTGGAGTAATCGGAGTAGAGTTTGAAGATGTAGTAGTCAGACTTTTTGTTGAAACACTACAAGGTCCTGCTGCAGATTGGTTTTACCATTTACAGGCTCGATCTGTGACTAATTGGAATACTTTGAAAGCGAAGTTTGAAGCCAGATTCAAACCTGCAGAAGATGCACATACACTTCTGGCTCAACTTACATAAATGAAAAAAGAGCCACATGAGCCTATGAGAGACTTCATAGCTAAATTTGATAAGTTGAGAAATAGAATTCTTATGATTGCCAGACCTACAGCTGAGAATCTCAAATGCTTTTTCATTAATTCTCAGCTACCTGAAGTCAGTTTCCTCTTGAGACGTGCTGGCCAAATAGATCTCACTGGAGCTCAATTTTTGGCCACTGAAGTAGAAAATGATGTCATTTTAGCAGGGAAAATAAGAAGAGATCCCAATAGAAACAGAGCTTCATCATCTTTTGAATTTGCATTTACAAGCACCACAGATCCAATGGTGTAAAAATTAGCAAATGAGCTCCTTGCCCTCAAAAAGCAAATGGCTCAAGGAATGTCTTCTGCTCCTACATACAGAAGAACATTCCCAAATCAGTCATATCATGGCAATGTTGCCAGAAACCAAGGACAACAAAATCATCTTCCTCCTCCACAAGGAAAACTTGCCTTGGAAGCTCCTCTAACTAATTCAACAATGGGATATCTTGAGACAGAATCAGATTTTTCTTATCAGCCTGAATTAAATCAAGAAAATGATGCTGATATCATTGAAGACAGTCAAGAAGAATCAACTGGAGACTCCCACATTAGTTTCTTGAATTATTACGATGAACTCGGAAGCAAAGGAGAAGCTTCAGATGGATCATATGCAGTGTTTACCAGGTCTAATAATCAATCAGTCCAACAGGTTGATAAAGAAAAGATAGAAGAACAATCACAACCAGTAGTCACAATTGCCAAGCGTGGGACGGTTCTGTCCATTCAACCAAAAGATCTAGTAATCACTCAAAAGGTAAATACATTTGCTATGCTTTCCCCTTCTACTTCTAATTCGCAAACCAGTATACCTCCCGTCCCTTCTAAAACTCAAAAAGTTGAAGTACCTTTCTCTGTACCTAGTTCGATTCAGCCATTTGACATAATTGATCATATCAAAAAGACAAAAATACAAATGTCTGAATTTGAGTACTTGCAGTCCAATCCAGATCAACTAAATAAGCTGGTCCAATATGTTAAAAATCAGACCGTCCCTGTAGTACAAAAGGCCAAAAAAATGACTTTTGATTCCCCAATAAATACGCTTAGTCTAAATAATCTGATTATTACTCCTCCAGCTATTTCTGGAAAAATAGAACCCTTCTATGTTTCCCTGTTAATCAATGGCCACAAGCTGAGTAATTGTATAATAGACTCAAGTGCATCTAACAATGTTATGCCTGCTAAATTCGCTGAGTCTCTTGGTCTGACATTGACCAAGACGTTTGGCAGATGTTTCTCCATGGAGAACAAATAAGTGCCATTATTGGGGCAGATCAAAGATGCCCGATTTGTATTTACAACCATTCCAGACAAGAGGATTAAAATGACCGTATTAGTGGCTGAAGTCCTAGTGTCTTATGGTATTTTACTTGGATGAAATTTCTGTAAGGACGTGGAAAGAGAGCTGAACATGGATCTATCTGAGGCAAGGATCCCTGTACAATGTGTGATGAAGAGATTACTTCCTAAAAAGGAAGCAAAGTATGTAGGCACCAAGACGTCAGCTCTTAAAGCTCAAAATCCTTTTTGAATCCGCAGATATGGGTAATTACTTTTTATATATAGATCATGAAGAAAGACCCTCCATCTCTGATGAGGGAAAGTCTAAAGTAAAGCCAGTGTCTGATGAGATTTGGACTCTAAAATTTGACGGTAGTTGTTCCTTTTCTGGTTCTGGAGCCAGAATTATTTTGATATCTTCTCAAGGAGATATGTTCCCTTCATCATATAAGTTATAGTTCAACAACACAAATAATACAGCTAAATATGAATCGTTGTTGTTGGGCATGAAGGTTGCTCAAGAAAGAGGCATCAAGTGTCTTCATGCTAAAGGGGACGCCGAATTAGTGGTCTACCAAGTGAGAAATTCATATCAAACTAAGAATGAAAGGCTTTGCCATTACCGTAATCTTGTTTGGGATCAAATTGAAAGCTTTGATGCTTTCAACATTTCTTCCATTCCAAGAGAATCCAATGATAGAGTTGATGCACTTATTATTTTAGGAACTCTTTTAGTTCCACATTCTGATTTTAAAGAAGCCAAATATACCATTGCGTTGATCTATAGGCTGAGTGTTCCTGATAATGCTGATCATTGGCAAATTTTCAATGATGATAATCAGATCATTGCCTTTTTGGAAAGAAAAGACAATTTTGAACAGCTGTATTTTGAAGGCAGCAAATCTCAAAAATCTGAATTAATTTCTGAATCTAGTTCAGATGCAAATGAAGAGTTTATACAGCTGAAAGGAAATAAAATTCCTAAAGGCCTGGTTTCTCTCGAAAAGCTGTTTGACAAGCATGATAGATTCGTCAAGCAACAACAGACAGATTCAAATTTCTCTCAGGGGATTTAACCAAGTGAATCTGACCAACGAAGAAAATCCAAAAATGGTCAACATTGGTAAGTGTTGTACACCTGAAGAAAAATTCAAATTTACTTATTTGCTTCGTCAATACATTGATGTCTTGGCATATTCATACGAAGATCTGAAGTCTTTCAGTCTTGATGAAATCCGTCATCATATTCCTCTCAAGGCTGATTCAATGCCTTACAAGCAGAAATCCAGACAATACAATCTAAAGATTTTAGGTACAATTATGTTTGAGATTCAGAAAATGTTAAATGCTAGAATTATTTTTCCAATCCATCATTCTACATGGATTGCAAATATATCTCCTGTAAGGAAGAAAAATGGCAAAATCTGCATTTGTGTTGATTTTTAGAATCTAAATCAGTCTTCTCTAAAAGATAATTACCCTTTGCCAATCATTGACCAAGTGCTCCAAATAGTAACAGGATCAAAAATGCTATCAATGTTGGATGGCTTCTTAGGCTATAACCAAGTTGAAGTTGTTGAACCTGATCAACACAAGATTGCATTCATCACGCCTTGGGGTACTTTTACATACAAAAGAATGCCTTTTGGATTAATAAATGCTAGTGCTACCTTTCAAAGAGCTATGGATATGGCTTTTAAAAATGAAATTGGCAAATTCATAGTTGTATATCTTGATGATTTAACTGTCTTTTCAAAGCACCAATCTGATCATATGCGCCACTTGCAACAAGTGTTGGAGTGCTGCCAGAAAAATAGTATTTCTTTAAATCCTAAAAAGTCTATTTTTGGAGTGACAGAAGGAAAACTCCTTGGACACATTGTGTCCAAAGAAGGCATAAATATTGACTCAGACATAGTTAGGTCTATTCAAGAGCTGAATTTGCCTGCAAGTAAGAATGTTGTTCACTCTTTCTTCAGAAAAGTGAAATTTTTACAGAGATTCATCCCCGAATTTGCTGAGAAGACAAGACACATTATAAATATGATGAAAGGAAAGACTACTTTCAGCTGGACCAAAGAAGGTAAAGCGGCATTTCAAGATATCAAAGTCGCTATTGCTCACGCCCCTACCTTGGTCTGCCCAGATTACCACAGAAATTTCACTATATACAGCTATGCATCTGAGCATACTCTTTCAGCTATTCTTGTCCAACAAGACAAAGAAGGTATAGAATCTCCCATCTCTTTCATGAATTGCCCTCTGAAAACCCATGAATTGAAGATTTCAAATATAGAGAAGCACACCTATGCCTTGGTAAAAGCAGTCAAACACTTTCGCTTCTATATTCTAAATTCACATACTACTGCCTTAGTTCCTAACAGTACAGTCAAGTCTATTTTAACTCAGCAAAAGTTTGGCACAAAGAGAGGTAATTAGATGGCAAAGATCCAAGAATTTGATCTGGCTATCAAGCCAACAAAGCTGGTCAAAGGTAAAGGTCTTTGTCAATTAATGGCTGACAATAAGCTAGAAGATACACAACTTGAAGAAACTAAAGTAGACAATATGCCAACAGTCCTTTTTGTTTCTACTACTAATGAATGGTATTCAGATATTGCCTATTTTCTGACTTATGGAGAATGTCCTACTCATTTGTCTTACAAAGAGAGGAGAACCATCAGATTGAAAGCTGCCAATTTTGTCCTTTGGAACAACGGCCAATACAAAAGAAACATAGATGGAGTTTTTTTCGTTGTGTAGACAAAGAACAACAGACCCAACTCTTGAAATCTTTCCATAATCTAGCTTGTGGAGGACATTTTTCTGCTCCTGTGACTACTCACAAAATTATGAGAGTCAGGTATTATTGGCCGACTCTTTTCCAAGATGCACATAAATGGGTAAGGAAATGTGAACTTTGCCAGCAATTTGTTGGAAGACCCAAGTTGGTTGCTCTACCTCTTAAGCCAGTAATCATAGAGGAACCTTTCCAGTAGTGGGGACTCGATTTTATTGAGACAATAAATCCATCATCAAGCGTTGGACATGATTATGTCCTTACAGCGACTGATTATTTCACTAAGTGGGTAGAATCAATCCCGACAAAACATGTTACCTCAAAATTTGTATGCAACTTCCAGAAAGAGAACATCATTTCCAGATTTGGAGTCCCACTCAAAATTGTTACTGATAATGTAGCTTGTTTCACCTCTCAAGAAATCATGCAATTCTATTTTTATTATGGAATTACGCTTTCTCATTCTTCTGATTATTTTACGCAAGGGAATGGACAAGCTAAGTCTAGCAATAAAAATTTGGTAACTATTATCAAGAAACTTGCAGATGATAATCAAAGGATGTGGCACAAAGTATTGGTAGATGTTCTGTGGGCTGACAGGATCACGCCAAAAAGGGCAATTGGTATGTCTACTTTTCATCTTCTCTATGGTATTAATGTTGAGATACCAATCACTTTAGAGTTACTAGCGTTGAAATTGGTGAAGGCTATTGAAGATCAGACATATGAGAGTTCTCTTGACAAAAGAATCATGTGCCTGACTCAGCTAGAAGAACTAAGAACCATGGTGGTGGACAGAATTGATGTTCATCAAAATTTGATAAAAAAAACTTTTTGATCAGAAAGCCAGAAATCGTGATTTTCAGATTGGGGATAAAGTCCTGTTGTGGGACAAAAGAAGAGAGCCAAAAGGGATGCATGGAAAGTTTGACTCCCTTTGGAGAGGCCCATTCATAATTCATCAGCACATGGGTGAAAATAGCTTTTTGTTGAAATACCAAGATGGCACGCTCTTTTCTCTGCCCCATAATGTGCAGCATCTGAAACACTTCAATTCTTGAAGTGTTAGATCATTGCCTCTGTATATATGTATACTTGTACAGTTTTAATTTTTATTTTGTTTTATTTGTTTTCATTCTTGTTGCCTTTCATTTTTGGAAAGCATGACTTCGAAGCCCAATGGTGCACTTGAAGACACTGGAGTTTCTAAATTCTACTCCTTCCAATTTGTTTTGCAATTGACAGAAGTTCCCCAACTGGAGCCAGCTGTTGTCTCCCAAAAATAACAATCATTTTTGGAACAACATTTGAATTATTTTGGTTCTAAAAACCAAAATAATATCTTCCATTTTCAAAATTTGTCTTAGATATTCAGATTTCTCATTTTTAGAGCTTCTCAAAAAATCTACAGACTTAGCAGGAAGAAGAATCTACGGACTCTGCAGGCTTGAATCTATGGACTCAACAGGAAGAAGAATCTACGGACTGTGCAGGAAAAGGAAAATCTATAGACTTTTGCAGGTAGTTTTTAGTCAAAAGAATTGATTTTCAACATTTATTCATTTTTTGGGATTGGTTCAAAGTTTTGGTTCAATTGAAAATCTTCATCGGCAAGCATCTGAATACAAAAAGAGCCCTGAATCATTGAACCGTTGAACCATTGAACCAATTTGGTTCAAAGGTTCAACGAGTTCAAAGTTCAATGTCATTGGAAAAAGTTAAGCACTTCATAAAGGTTCAAAGTTCAATCGCTTCAACAGGTTCATCGGCTTCTAAACATTTGGTCAAATCAAAATGACTTGAACCGTTGAACCATTGAACCAATTGGGTTCAAAGGTTCAACGGGTTCAAAGGTTCATCAGTCGGTTCAACTAAAGGAACAATTCAATCACTCAGTTCAACCAAGCAGTTTAATGCTTTATTTCACTCAGATGGTTCATTTCCTTTGTTTCAGCGTCTTTTGGTTCAATCATTTGGTTTGTCAGTCAGTTCAAGGCTTTCGTTGAACCGTTGAACCAAATTTTTGGTTCAACGTCTTGATTCAATGAAAAGATTCAATAGTAGTTTTATCACTTTTTGGTTCAAAAGGTGCTTGGCGTGCTTCATTGAACTTTTGAACCGGTTCAACAAATGGTTCAACGTCCAAGTTCAATGAGCTTCACGACTTCTGCAGGAATTTCCATCAACAGACATCAGTAGCAGGTTCAATGTTTGGTTCATCTTTTGATTCAACTTCAAACAGTTCAAAGGTGGGTTCAATAAAGCTGTTCAATGCTTTGTTTCAACATTGAATTGTTCATTGGCTTTGTTCAAAAGGCGCTTGACATGCTTCGTTGAACCAGTTCAACGGACAGGTTCAATCAAATGGTTCAACTCTCGGTTCAAAGGCAAGTACAAATATTTGGTTCAATGCTTAGTTTATAGGCCTATTTTATTCGTTGAACCATCGGCTTGAACCATTTTGGTTCAAAGCCTTGGTTCAACCGATTAGTTCAATGTATTGGTTCAACGGCAAAAAGTGCATCCAATGGTTCATCAGTTGTTTGCTTCAAAGGCTTGGCGCACTTCATTGAACCTTTGAACCTGTTCAACAAATGGTTCATTGACTAAGTTCAAAGGGACGGTTCAATGCTAAAGAACTTTTTTGAAGGACAAGTGCCCTTGCAGAGGACACTTCATCAACCAAAGCACCCTTCGGCTTGTTCAAAGACTTGTTTAAAGCCTAGGGGAATTTTCCCCAGACTTTTTGTCCATGGGAATTTTCCCTAGGGAAAATGTCTGTGGGAAATGTTCAAAGGGAATGACATGAGGAAAAGCCCAGGGGAAATTTGCAAAGAGCCAATGAAGGACCCCGAAGGGCAGGTGCCCTTGCGGGGAACTCTCAGCCATTAATTTGAGGATATTTCCTGAAGCTAAAGGATCATTTCTCAGGGCCCAAAAGGGCAAAGTCCAATCTGGAAAAGCGCCAAGCAGAAATCCAAAAGAATACCAAGGGGTGACGTGCCCGAACACGTCAAATTCAACACAGTCAACTAGCCGTTGGAAACACAGTGACGGGCGTGCGAACGTAAAATTTAAGACAACAAAATAATTGTTAATCCTTTGAACATACAAAACATAATACATTCACAATTTTCAAGGCCAAGACCAACAAAAAGTGGGGAAGGAATAGAATGGGAATCTGAATCTAGGACCCGATTCAATTACTCAGAAAGGGAGGAATGATGAAGATAAGATCAGACCACCAGGCAAACATTGAAAGTTGTAAAACTTTCAATTGCATGACTTATCTATCTACATTGAGAAGATCAAATGGGTAAAAGGCCCCAAAGTTCCAGCTTCTCTTCCTAACATTTCCCAATGCATCATGATGTATTACAGTTCTCGAGTCCTTCTTGAAAGTGGCTATATAAGGGACTTCCTATCATTGTAAAAGGATCATCTTCTTTTTGACAATCTAAACGAAACTCTGCTGAAATTGAGAGGCATCATTGAGACTTTCTGCTCAGTCTATTGATCGTATTCTGTTAATGAAATAAGAAAGCAAGGGACTTTTTCAGACTTTGTGCTGTGAATTCTTTGTGGTTGAAGAAACTATTCTTATGTTTATTTCCTTGATTTATCTTCTGTTTCATTGATTTAATAAGTAGGATTAGTAAAATTAGTCAGGAAGGTGTCCTGAAGAATCAATTGTGGAGAGACTTTGTGCCCCCATAGCTGCCTTCAGTGTGTTTGCTTTTTCATTGCTGTGTAAAGGACTTTGAGAAGACTTTGAGCTTTCATTGCCCTTCATATATCACTCTTGATTATTTCAGGTACAGACTTTGTGCTGTGTCTTGATTTGTTGGTTCTCATACTCCCAGTTACGCTCTACTTTAATTTCCAGGAGTATTCTTGTGGCTGGCTGAATAGTTTTTCCTGAAAGAAGAGGAGAGATGTCTGTCATTCCCTTGAGTTTTTCCTTTGTTTTGTATGCATCATCTCTGAAGAAAGAGAGATGGATGTCTGGTCCTACCCTTGAGTATTATTTTCTGTTTATACATATACATAGCATATCCATAGGGAACCTCCCCTTGATGAGAGGAGAGAGAAGTCTCCTTCTGATGTGATAAACTTACACATTAGGACGACTAATCTTCTTGCTTTGGCTGATAAGACCTATTTTGTTTACCAGTATGTTGATAGACAAAATATTCAGCCAACAGATAGGATCACCCAGAGTGGACTATAGTTCCACCCCTTTACTTTCCTACCCATGGCACTATTATCTAGGCCTAGATCCAGTTCTTGATCCCTAATTCTAGTAAGTAGACCTTCATGCACAACAAGTTTCAGCTCTTAATTCATCCCACAACACTATTTTCTAGCTAAGTATTTGTTATCTATTCTACTTTGCTATTTTTAGTAAGTTTATAGAATCACATAGTTTCAAATAAATGAGTGATTGATATTTCTATATTATTCCCTCTAATTTTTCACATTATTTTGATAGTTAGGGTTTTATATCATCCCAAATTTGACAAAACATATTGGTGAACCCAATGTGAAGTACATACAGTTTTATAACTTACTCCACACATTATTTTATTAACACTTCCAAGGAGATAGTTTACTAATCTCCCAGAACCACCATATAAAGTTCTCAAAACACTATTAAAATGCAATGTCATATCTCTTTCTCATATTAACAAGGTTGATGTGATTCGACCTCTTCCAAAAAAATTTGACCAGAATGTCTTTTACAATTATCATAGGACATCAATCTATATTACTAATAAATGCATCAGTTTGAGACACAATATTCTAGATTTGATAGATGCAAAGATCCTTTATGTGGGAACACCAACATAAATTATGACAACACAACCAAGTGAAAGTAAATCAATTAAAATCGTTAGTTTTCTTTATCCTAAACACACAACTAATGAGACAATACATATATATATATATATATATATATATAAGGTGTGCACTATGAATATAATGCACACCATCTACCAGTTTATTACCATTCTTGTGTAGAGGAACAACTTGCTTTAAATGGTATCATAGGTGCTTATCATACCTCAGTGCCATATAGGCCACTCATCACATTTTGATAGCATGAGATCGTAGATGATGACTCAAATTTACACTCTTTGTTTATTCAAGCTCACATTGATCACCAACCTATTTAGAGTGTATTGGTTGATAATGGTTCGAGTGTGAATAATTTTTCACACACACTTATTTATCATCTCGGATACACATATTGAGATATGCTTCCCACCACAATAGTCATAAAAGGATTCAATGGTCATATTTAGAGCTCCATTGCTGATATTGCATTACCATTATAGGTTGGTACTACACATATGGCCACTATATTCATAGTAGTACCCAATGCAAGGGTATTTTATATATTAATGGGATGCCCTTGGATTTAGTAGATTTGTATAGTTCATTTTACAGTCCACATATGCTTGATAGACATATATGTTAATAAGGTTGTTACAGTTTTGGGTATCCCTAATGAGTACCCTCTATCACAAACATATTTGGTTACTATTGTCATCAAATTTTGCACCCTAGGATACTCTATGAGGTTCCTACAATTTGATGCAACATGGAATCGTCTCTCAAGTTTGTGGGAACTTGTAAGAGAGATGAATCTCTAGGATTGAAAGGGCTAGCTCCCTAGATTCATCTTTAAGTGCTTATCACCTAATCTAATGCTTGTTTATGGGAAAAGGGTTAGGAGTTTGCATGAAATGGAAACTACACTAAAGAGGTGATACACCAAGACATATCCCATATACTATCACACTCCTACTAAGCAACAACGCTTTCCAAGACCAATTCTAGGCATTGAAGGATCCTAACATAGTGTTTCAATGTGAAGGTAGGCATACATATGATAATCAACAAGATAACTGATCTAGGGGAATATTGCACACCATAGAGACAATTGAATACTTGAAGAGGATCCTAGTGCATTCATCCCCTTCACATGACCCATTAAAATCATAACTCTTTCTTAAACATGAAGGATAAAGAGGAGTAAGGATGACACCATCACTTAGTTTCACTATACGTCACTCACACACTTAGACAAAATGTTATTAACTTAGAATCAGACTTTTAATCAATTTTAAAATACAAAATTCAATGTCATACTAGCAGGGTCTCACCATACTAGCTGTGGTCTCCTTTCTAATAGCCAAGATGGCTCACATTTATAGAATTTGGAAGAAGAGAGAGAGAGAAGAGAAGTTGACGAGGCACAAGGACAAGTGTCCAAAGGTGGAAACCAGTTACAATGCATGTGAATGAGGTGTATTAAGGTCCATGAAGTTGATTTTCACATCATTATATACCAAATTATCCTCTTCTCCAAGTGTGGCGTAGCAATCTTCTCAATCATTCTCTCTTGTGAACTGCCTTCATGATGGGCTTTCAAGAGCACTTCAAATCAGGTTAGGGACAAATGTTGCATGGAAATGGGGTGGAGGAGATAACAAGTAACTTATGTGGACATTTTTCCATCCCAAATTGAACACCTTCCTCACATGTGGCATTGAAACTCTTCACAAACATCTTTAAGTCTTGAAACTCCTTCTTGACAAGTGGCAAGAAGCAAGAGTTTGATAATGATATATTTTATATAGTTACAGTTACATCCCAAGGACACTTATAAATCATATTGAATCATCTTAATTATTTACATCACCTAAAATCATCAATTCCTCTCTTAGGTGTCACAAAGCCTCTTTGTCTCACTAGGCCCAATTTGGCCAAAATAGCTAAAATTTGTATTTAGCTCAATTTATGCAATATTTATTGATGGAAGGACTATTTTAATCATATTGGACTGAAAAAAATCCATTTATAACCATCAAACTCTCTTCAAGTCCCCATTTTTCTCATAGAGCCTTCACTAGGCTTAGTCTTCTTGTAACCCTATTTTTCCACAAGTCTACTTGTGTAGGAGAATATTAAAAATTCAAGACTAAGTGAGACCATTTTTTAGTACCTTATTGCTCCATTATGATCTGTTCCAAGTTTCATTCTTCAACACTTAAGGCAAGTGTGCTTTTTTAGATCCATTAGTCCTCCTGATTAGGCCTCTTTAGCCTAGAAGACCAAAAATGGCTCTCACACATGTGAAAGATCCTATAAATGTTTTATTCACTTTAAAATGACCCATACTATTCTCCATATAAAATTTTAGCCTCTATTTCATTGTGGAATTATGAAAACTCTAAAATGGCCAAAAGACTAATCTAGGTCTTTTTGCATGCTAGATAAGGAAAATGGATGTTGGGTGAGTACTAAGCTTCAAATTGATTTGAAAATGATATATGAAGGTCCATAACATCTTATAAAATAACAATACACCTCATTATAACCTCAAAACAAACCTATTTACCTTGCAAGCAACTTCCAATTCACCTCTTCTTCATTTCTCCACTAACAACAAACTTAATGGTGACTGTAACCTTTATGGTATGGGGTACCCTATTTTCCTTCAGACTATATAGAAAGGTTTTTTAGGTTTAAATTTAGTTTTTTACAGCTTATTAAACCTTTATTTTATTTTTTCTTGCTTTTTGATCACCAATTTCACCCCTTTTCCTTCAAACTATCCCTTCATGCATGGGAAAAACAACCCCTACTCTGAGACAAAAAAAGAACATTTGATTTACTAGATTTGAAAAAGTGGTCATTTGAAAATATTCATAAAAACCCAAGGATATTATTTACCAAATTTGGGCACCTAAATCCTCCATTTAGACCTCCATCTTCACATATTTCCAAGGTAGACTTTATGAACCAAACAATTTGTGAAGGTAGGCAGGGTAGGACTTGTGCTTGGATGATTTAGGGATTGCATTGAGATTTATTAGGAAATTTATAGATCATTAATTAATTATATGATTTTTTTAAAACCATATTCTAGTCTATTTTCCCCTCAAACACTTCCATGCCTTTTAGAAACTATCAACTAGGCCACTGACTGCTTGTTGAGGAATCACTATTTAGGGTGTTGGTTGTAGGTGATTATGGTGGTGTTTAGGGATTTAAGGACAGAATAAAACTTATTTGATGTTAAAAATCTTATGTTAATGATCATATATAATCTTACCAAGTTTAATCTTCACTCATTTGCACCATTCTATCTTTCAATCCCAAGACTAGGCTCACTGTTTGATGAGGACTGAGACACTAGAATCCTTGCCTATAGGTGGTTATCTAAGATTTGTTTGATGTTTTTTGGACTTATTTCCATGATAGTTAGGTCATAATATGATCCTAATTCTTTAATTTTCTTATAATCCTTCAAATCATACATCAATTCATACCTAGGTCTCTAACTAGATACCCCTTTGCCTGACTATGACAATCACTATTATGCCCCTGTTCTGAGGTGTTTTGGCCATTTTAGGATTTGTTCATGATGTATTTAAGTTAATATTTAGTCCCTATAGGTCCCCCTTATGCCTTGAACTTGAATCCATTTTTAATTCTCAAAACAAAGTTCAAACTCCAAACTTCTACTTCACTGTCCATATGCCCTTAAGATTGTGTTTTATGGATTTGAGGGCCTATAGGTTAGTTTGGGATCAGCTACGTCATGTGATTGGAAAGAATTATTTCTAATTTATGCCTAGTACTATACAAACATCCACCTTCACCTCAAAATTTCAAATTTGATCATTACATGCCCAATTGAGGTGAACATTTGCTAAGCCTATTGTAGATGAGTGTTCCCAAGCCTATATGGATAGGGGAGGACTATTTTAGGTTCAAAACATCAAACCTTATCTTTTTTCAGTCACCCTAGCTCAGGATTACCATTTGGACCATTTTTAATGATTCCCCCTTGATATCATGGTTTATGACTTTCTATGTGAAGTGCAAAATCAATTTTTTTATCAACTCCTATAGAGTTCACTGTCATAATTCAGTGATTTTTGGTCATTTTTAAGGGTCTCAATGACCATCTTCCACTTATCATTTTGATCTAAAAAATTGGCAGGGTTGTTGTGTGTAGATATGGATACAAGACCAATCAATCAATGATGTTGAAGGTTCCTTCTATCATGACATATGTTATTCTAAAGAAGCCCTAGGATCTTTATTTTGGTCCTTTAGGGATTGAGAGCCCAAAATAGTCAAGTCATTGTTTTGAAGGAAAATCTTGCCTTGTATAGCATCCTTAGCTTCATAACATGAAATCCATGGATCTTTTGGAATGTTGGATATTCAAAAATGAACTTCACCATGTAGTTTACTATTTATACCTTTGTACAAACCTTCTGGAGCTCAAGTGCAAGGTGACTGTAAGTGTATTTTGCAGACAAGGCAGTGAACAAGAGAAAGAGGATAATTTGCTTTGAAATGGCATTGATTTGATTTATACAAGAGTATTCATTGAAATAACCCTTGAAAACATGATTATAAGTACATTATAAAACTTCATGGAGCTTCTCCCACATTGAAAAAACTCAAGTTTGGCACCCATGACTGCCAACTTTGAAAAACAAGCACATTTTGGAATCCTCCTTCAAGAGCATTGAAAGAGAAGTGTTGGATGATAGAAAAATCATGGATATGACCTTATTATCACCTAAAAACACTTCATCAAACTCACACAGCTCCCTAGATTCCTAAAAATAAGAAACATATACAAACTTACACCCCTCTTGAATGCAATTCCATAAAAAGTTGCCTATAATGTAAAAAAATATTCATAAATGAGGAGGCAAAAATATGAGACTTATTACTATTAAATTTAAGTTCACTCATATTACTATCCAACCCCAGAAGCAGTCTTCTCAATTCTGCCTGTACGACCCATGCCAAGTGATTGAATCTACTCTTCCTTAGCTTGCTAATGGAAAATAAAGGAAAACAAGTTGTAGATGAACTTTATTGAAATATACTTGAAATAAAAACATGAAAATTACCTATGGGGAGGTTAAGAGTCACTCCACCATGTTTTCAATATAAGTGCCCAAAAACTCTTATTTTTGAGAAAAAATTACATTTCATGATCATAACAGACTTCTAACTATCACTTGACTGATTATGACATGATTTTAACTTATCCACATTTGCATCCACCTTGATGACATATTTTTTAACTCCCACCATCCGTACAAGTCAATTAATGAGCTAGAAAAGTGGCCGAATGACCTTTTTACCACATGAAACCTAGAAAATGACTAATTTGTGACTTGAAGACACCTTGAAACAATTTTAAAAACATTTTAGGACATTTTAAATATAATTTGTCACTTTGACTAAGTTTTAATAGGGTTGACCAACATTGACTTTGGTTGATTAAGCCAACACAAGGAGAATGGGTTTTAGCAAGGACTAGGGAAAGGATATGTGAGACATATAGGACAATAGATGACCCCATAGGACATATGAAACTTTATATAAAAGTTAAAAATAGTAGGGGTTGACACAATTTGATTTGGGGTAAAATTTGGTCAATAGTTGTCACATAACAACCTTTAGTTGAGCCACCTAAAGGGTGCAACCTACTCAAATATTTCCACAGCATATGTCTACACTTCCACATAGGCCTATCCTAGATATGATTTTTTATCAAATATTTGTCATAGATTTTAGAGATCTTGTCTCTAATCCTACATGTCCTTGATTGATATTATAAAGCATTAATGATACCTCACATAAGACACCATCATAAGGTTTAAAAGCTACAAGATGGGTTCCAAAAATACCCATAGTCCATCATGATCAAACGTAGAGGCAAATGCTACAGATTATTATCATGACAATGCTAATTATAGCATGGTTGATATTCCATATTCATATTCTTCATTAAATTTTCACTTAGTCACCATCACATAATCCTTTCCCTTTGCAAAATTTTACCATCCCTCTTCTCGACATAGGCCTAACATGTTGATTGTGAGTCCTTTTTGGGACTCATCATTTAGTATCTCTCTTTCACTTTATACATACTCTTTACATTTATATATAAAAATAAAAAAATAATAAAATATTCCAAAAAAAAGTGGTTCTTATACATACTTATATTTAATTTTTCATATATCAGTTTAGTTGCGCATAGTAATCCATACTTACTGTAGCCATATTTTTGCCATATATGCTTCACTAATGTACATGAATGATTGCAGATTACACATAATATTACTCCCAAATTTAGTTATATATAATCTAATTATTACATACTCATAAATTTCATTTGGATATGAGTGATGTTTTGTACAGGAGAGCTTTGCTCTAGTGTCCCTCACCTTGTTGTTGTCCCAATCAGACTATCACTAATCAATTATAAATTACACACAAGATTCCTAAAACATGTACATTCCCTAGCTAGCTCATTGGGGGGATGTTATACACATGTTTTTATCATTATTTAACCATATATACACTTAGTTCCTTATCTAGCATTACATATTTTTATATTGTTCACTCACTAACATTATGATATACTATTTTCTATCTCAGTTGCTGAATATACTTAGTTTACAAGTTAGCTATTGTTGATCAAATTACATAATCATGCATGCTTTTCATATTGTTTTCCTAGCTTCATATGTTGTATGCATTCTCTCTTTGCTTTGATGACATTTAAAAATGTCATTTCCAAGTGTCTCTAAGCATTTATGTCTCTAATTTTATATTTATAAGGACAATTGAACATGGATTTGTGTGTGTATACTATGTGTGTAGACATTTTAACATGCCCTTTTATGTGGCTCTAAGCCTTCATTACTTACTTATATGTGTGTGAGGACATTTGAACATGTCATTTTATGTGGCTCTAAGCCTTCATTACTTACTTATATATGTGTGAGGACATTTGAACATGTCATTTTATGTGGCTCTAAGCCTTCATTACTTATATGTGTGTGAGGATATTTGAACATATCCTTGTATGTGCTTTTATTTGAATGAATGACATTTGAACATACCCTTTGTATATGACCCCTTGGCCTTCTATTGTGTGTTTTGTGTGCTTTTTGTGTGATCTTGATTGTGTGCATCATGGTCATGACACATTTATTTCTTCTCTACTTAGATTTAGATGACATGATGCACATCATGCATCCACCCAAACCTTTTAATGCCATGATGGGTATCATGCATTCCTCCCTAAGTAATTCTATTCAACATTACATACTCGAGTTGATCATTTATTTGTGTGTCTAAATGTTAACATCTATCTACACAATCTTTCTATAAATAGTTTTTCTTACATGCATATCACATTATTACTATGCTCAGATTATTTATATAATGATGTCATGTTATCACTACTACTCAAATTTTAATCATTATGTCATGGAAATCTATCACATAACTTTTTATTTTAAGTTCTTGAATAGGATCAATAACTCACCTCAAAAGAGGGGGCATTCATAGAGGTTTGTCTTAGAGACCAGACCTCCCAGATCAGTACTTAAACATATTTTGATAATGATTACATAGTTGACACAATTTTAGTCTCATAAAATACATATAAATCCATTTTGGATAGGAGTTCCATAGTGGACAAGGGAACACTGCTTTGTTGTCCTTCCTATCATTGTCATCCAAATGCCTAAAAATAAGCATTTCCAAAATTTATCAAAACCTTAGTTTACTCAAAATAGTGTTTAGTAGTTTTATAGTCTCAATTTCTAGAATCACTCAATTTTGTCTTAGATTTGCTCATTTTGGGGGAAATCATGTATGGCATGTTGTTCTAAATTAGAACATAGGGTTTCATAGAATTTCAATTTTTTTACTCAGTTTTAGAATTTATATGCATCAAATATCAATTGGGAGCATGTGTGTGACACATTGTTTCCTCATTGTTCATATTTTACATCAGTCTCACAAATAGAATGGAAATTTCATGTCATTCTCCACATTGTATACACTAGACCTAGATTATACTCAATATTTGCACCATTTTTGTGTCATTTTTGCACCAAAATTAAACCTTATTACATCTGCAATGGTTGGTTTGATATTTACACCAATTTTTGTACCAGAACTATGTATGGGATTCATCTAGGGATTCTAAAATACTTCAGTACTCAGGGTATGTGATGATGGAGTCAAGCACACCTTGAGTTCTTAATCACACTCATCCATCAATGAGGATTGGGCATGCACAGTCTAATCCAAGCTATTCAATGTTAATAAAAACTCTAAGGGTCCTACCCTCTATAGTGACCAATTTTGCACTAATTTTTGCACCAAGAAAACACAACAATTCGTATACCCAATTATATGTTTTTTTTCCTTGTCACTCATTAGTTTTTTGTCTTTCACATTTGATATTTATACTAAGTAAAATCTGATATTAAATATATTTTATTGCATTTTTTGTGTGGACTAAAGTTCAGTGTTGTGGCCTACATTCATAACTCTTCTTCATGGGTAAGTTCAGGTGTGCACTCATTTTATTTTTACTTTAGTACTTTCAGTTTGTCACATTACTAAAATAAAAGGGGGGAAATGATACACATAAATTAAAATTTAAGCTAAACCATGTACTCGTGACCATTTGTTTTACACACTTGGCTCTAGACCTATCTTAGAACCCCTTTGATCACTTTCAACCACTTTACATGCAGAAGACTCACTCTTTTAAGTTGATAAATGACCCCAGAGTGTATTCATCCCTATTCCTTTTAGCCCTAGAAATATATTTGGCCCGAACTAACACTCAACATGATCAAATCACCCATTGGACTATAGTACCCTAGGGGACTATAGTGCACTGCTCTAGTGTATATGGCCCTTATCTTGTCTTTATGCCAAATAACGACTAATTTTCAAAATTAAAATTTATGGAAAAGTTAGCTTATGTCCCTAGTGATCCCCACTCAAATTAATTTCAAGGATATGGATATATAAACACATGTCAAACAATTTTTCACATGAGGAGGCTTCCACATTGAAAAACACTAGAATCATAATTGCACATTGAGAGAAAAACACCTATTTCTCCCAATTTTGATATGCATACATACTTAGTGTCTCAAAATCAAGTTTGAACACATATTCCAAGTCACAGTTCATGGTTAAGTAACTTAATCACATCAATATTGCACTGTCATATATAACATTTCACCACTTATTCACCCACCACCGTAACATGGGAGAACTACATAAAGTTTGATCCCTCTTCAGAGTATTGGTATGTAGGTAACACCCAACACATGGGATGTTGATATCTCACTAAAATTAAGCCACTAACCCCTTTTTATTCATTTATTTTCATTAGAATTGACATGTAAAGGAGTTAGGGTTTTTGAAGGAAAATCAGTCACACAGTGGTCTCTACAAGTGATCATAATCTCCTACACCAAATATATGTTCTACAAATGAAGATATAGAGAACCCAAAAACATTAATTTTATCACTATAAGTGGATAGAATCACACCATAGTGGACTTTAACATCACCCCTCTAGTGTCTTACCCATGGTGCTAATTTCTACACCCAAATCTAGATCCTGGTCCCTAATTCTAGTAAGCAAACCTCCCTGCATAGTAAGTTCCATCTCCTAAATTTTTCTCGTAGCACTTTTTTTATATTAATCTTTGTTATCTATTGTAATCTATTATTTTTAATAATTTTCTAGAATTTCATCATTTCAAATCAATGAGTGTTTGATATTGTTATATTGTTCCCTCTAATTTTTCATAGTAATTTGTCATCTAGGGTTTTATATTATCCCAACTTTGATAAAACACCTTTGTAGCCTGAGTCAACTCCAACTACATAGACCATACCTCCAAATTCCTAGTAGGTAATTTGTATATAAAAGGGAAAATGCAGCTGACGTAAAAATCAATCATAGATTAGAGAAGATAAATCACACTTACACTTTCATTTGTTGATACATTTAGATGTTCGAGTTCATGACCAAGATAGATCTGCTAGACCAAACCAAATGGTCGCTTATCACAATAACATCATTAGAAAGGGTTCCAAATTCTATAATCAATCAACATCATGTACTAACCTTATCTAGGTCCTATGTTTTCATATTCACAAAGTATATGCAAATTGAAGTAAAATCTAGTCTAGTGCTCACCTAAGCTTGTGGCATAAAGAGGGGGTAATAAAAATAAAAATTAAATATGCATAAAATAATTCTAATTAAGTCATGTATATGAAATATAACCCTAATGCATGGAGAGAGAAAAATACATTTAAAAGTCATTAATTATTATACTTTTATATATTAAAATAGAAGAGTAAAGTTAGAGATACTTACTTTGAAGATGAACCTGTCGAGACTCAATATCTACCTTGGCCAAAGGTGATTCACATGAGGTTGTTGTGTATTGTTGAAGAAGATAAGGATGGAAAATGGACTATATCTAAGGACTTATTAATGAATCTCAAGATTTCACAAGACAAAGTTCTTCCTTCCAAGTATAAAACCCTGTACAAATAACTTCTCAAGTGGAATGGTCAAAGAGCAAATTATAAAGAAGCACAAATAAATAATTAAATTATGTCTCTCTCTAATAAATGGTGAAATGAATGTGTATATATAGTTGAATATAACCCTAATCCTTTCTAAAAGTGTAGTCGATAGGGTTAACTCAATTTATCCTTGTATTGTTAATTGATAGAATCAAGTTAGGTCTAGTTTAGGTCGGCCAAGATTGGCATAGACCCATAACATGCAAATAATAATTTGAATACAGGGTCAACCTAGGCTAACATTGTTTGATAAATGTCAAAAAGGGTTTTTGGCTTAGGTAAGGGCTAAATAAGGTGTTGAAATGCTTAGAAGAGTGTGTAAAGATGTCAAAGCTTAGGGAAGTGTATACAATATATTTATGTAAATAGCAAGTGGTGGTATAGGAGACAACAATTCTGCAAAGTATCAATGGTCTGCCCACCCCTTTCTCGGTGCACCCTTTAAGGCATGCAATTAGAAAGATTAAGACTTGATGGATTTCTACAAGAGAGAAAACATCAGTAATTGATAAAGTTTGAAAATATTTTGTGTATACATATGCCCCACTCAAAGCTCATCATGTGTCTCTCAAGTGCAACATGTGATGGTGCTTTGAGAAAAGAATATAGCAACACATAATACTGAAGCTAAATAAACTATAGTAATTTAAAACATAAAATAACTAAAAATAAATGATTGTAGTGAAATAACTGATATAAAATTAATGTATGTGTACATTAACTTACCTTTATATTTAGATGGTTATCTGCTATGTTTGTAGTTTTGATCTTCGAGGGTGCAGAGATTACTTTAGACAAACCCAAGGATACAAAACTAAATAGCAAAAAAAAATAGACAAAAAAAAACTAAGATAACTGAAATAGTGTAGACAAGACATACTTGGAAATTTGGTAAGCTGGGGTGATAGATGCTAAGTTAGGACAAAATGACCAAACCAAAATTTAGAATAAATTGGGTAACTGAAACACTAAGGCTACTAAATGATTGAAAAACTCAAACAAGTAAACTTTAAGTAAGAAAGGTAAACAAACCAAGTCAAACTAAAGATTCAAGTAATAATGGTAATCAAACATCAATGTGAAAGCAGTAATAATCCATACTTAAACAAATATGGGAAAGTAATAGTAAAATAACATTAATGAGTGAGTAGTAACAATCATTACTCAATAATCAATGAAGAAAATATATAAAAGGTAAAATAACATTGGCAAGTGATAAGTAACAATCTTACCTCACTCAGTAATGAAAAATGTACATGAAAATAGAAACGGATACAGTTACCCAAAAAAAGAAAGTACAAGAAAAAATTTAGAAACGATGTAGGTGTTTGAAAAAAAGGTACAAAAATGGAAAATTTTACAAGTAAACCAAATAAATGTTAGAAATGTAAAGCACTGTTGTAAAGAAAGTAATCCATAGTCACTTAAGCATACTATTTTGTTCTAAGAATAGATAAAATTGAAACAAAATAGTACTAGCATTTTTTTAAGATATGAATAAGAGGGAAATGAAGTGGGAAAATAGATTTATAATCAAACTTGCCTGTCAAGACAATTAGATTAGGTTTGTCAAAACAAGAGGAATTTTGACATTAAGGACTTTGAAAAACATTTCTTAATGACACAAATCTTGGGTCATCAAATGAAGTATGAATAACATCCCATGAAGGTTATATGCATGAAAAATAAAATGGACTTGCCTTCTCACAACTTGTTCCCTATTCCTTAAGAACTTTTACAGAGTCATCAGTCTACTACAAAGATTGGGTACTTGTGTGAGAAAGTAGGTAAAACTATAGATTATTTTAAGTTCTCTTATCCCAATCTACTATCCTACCACACCCCAATATACCTTGGCTCTATCATGAAGCCAACTGTGGAGTTTGAGCTTTGATTGGAGATAGGAGATGTGATATGAATCACATCTTTTGGTGTGATTTTGACTTGTGAATTTGTATATTGCACTTTAATCATTGCCTTTTATTTTAAATGATTTAGATTTTAAATTTTGATAGATTTTTCTATTTCTTCTCCATACGGATTCAAAGAACCAAGCATGGGTGCTAAAGATGACTATCATTTGAAAACTTGAGACTTAGTTGTTAAAAAAGAGAACTTAGAGAGCATGGTGTTTAAGAGTCTTGGCTATTCATGTGAAATCAAAGTGTTGTCTAAACTTCGACCTTGTTTAATCCAAAGTGGAATAATAGGAAAGAAAATCAAGAGGTATAAAACGTGAAACAATTTGAATTGCTTCAAATCACAAAAAATGTGATAAAGGTGAAAATAGATACAATGACAGGTAAGAATGATTCCTTATCATAAGAATTTATGGAAGTGTAGTGAAACAAGATAGCATAGTTTTTTTGTGCAAGTTTTATCTACAAAAATAAATAAAAATCGAAGCTTAGAATATGGGATTACAAACTTGGAGCCAATTATTAACATTATATAAAAGAAACACTCAAATGAATAAAGGTGGTTTGAAATAAAATGATAATTTTATTAGGAGAGTCTGATCCTATCTATGGTCTTACACTACAACTCATAAAAGAGAAACCTCATAGGGTGTAATAAAGGAAAAATATGGTATTTGTGAGGAGGGCCTGAATCCTATTCATAATCTTACACTGCAACTCACAAAAAAAAATTTAAGAGGGTGAACAAAGCATATAAAAATAAAATGGAAAAAATGGTATTTGTGAGGAGGGCCTGCTCTTATCCATGGTCTTACACTTCAACTCACAAAATAAAAACCCGAGAGGGTTCAAAAAGCATTGGAAAATAACAAACTTGATAGGCAAAATCAATGGAAGCAAAAGGAATTCATGAAGAAAATTGGGTCATATCCATGGTATTACAATGAAACTCATGAGAAAAAGAAACCAAAATACCAAGGGAAGGACCTAAGATTTGTGGAAAGAAAAACTATTGCAGAGGGTGAGACCCATGTAGAAGTTATGCAAAAAGTGTTAGTAGGACATCATATAGAAATATGATAAGAAGGGAAATATCTAAGCAAAGTATTTCTTCAAGAATTATGCATTAGTAGGCTCTTTGAAAACATGGCCTTCATTAGTTTGGAGATGATAGGTGCTACAACCAAGAATATCTTTCACTAAATAAAGGGCCCACCATTTTTGGGTATATTTTCCTTCTTTATCATGGGTATAGTCTAATTTGAGGACTAGATCACCAATATTGAAAGTGCAGACTTTAACCTTTTTATTTGTTGCTTGAAAATATGAGCCTTGTATTGGTGATTATATTGCAGAGCGACAAGACAATGTTCATTGAGAATATCGAGAGCATGAATTCAAGCTTCACGTAGCTCTTCATCGAGAATGATACTATGAAGAGATATGCATAAGGAGGGAAGCTAGACTTCTAATGGTAAGACACACTCAGAATCATATATTAGTGAAAATGGTGTTGCCCCAATGGTAGTACATATGATAGTATAATAGGCCCAAAGTGCATCATATAAATGAAGATGTCAATCCATGCAGGATTCACATATGGTCTTTTGAAATATTTTATTGAGAATTTTATTCATGGCCTCAGCTTGGCCATTGCATTATGGATGATAAAGTGTGAAAATTTATGGGATATTTTAAATTTAGCACATAACTGCTTCACATCCTTATTATTAAAATTTATACCATTATTAGAAATGATAGTATGGGCAACTCCAAAATGATAAATGATTTGGTTAAGGATAATTTGGAAATTATGGTTCCCATGACATTGAAAAGAGTCATGGATTTGAGCCATTTGATAAAATATTCAATAGCCATGATGATAAAAACATGTCCATCTTGTGACTGAGGTAGTTTGCTGATGAGATCTAACCCCCACATAAAACATAGCCAGGGAGATTCCATAGGTTGGATCTCAACTAGTGGTGAATGGATTTGATTATCATGGAGTTAGCAAGGACTACACTTTTTAGTGATATCGATAGCATCTTTTTCAAGAGTAGGCCAAAATTATCTCATACATAGGTATTTGCATGTTGTAGCATGTATGCTATAGCGACCACCACAAATTCCCCCATGTGTTTGTTCAAAGAGAGGAGGGACCTCTTCTTTCATTACACAACACAGTAGGGTACCTTCTGTGTTATGATAATAAAGGGTATTGTATCAAAAGACATATTTAAAAGCTTATTTTTAAATTCTAGTTTTTTTACGAGAATCCATGTCTAGAGGATAAGTTTTATGTTCGAGGAATTGGATAATATCTTTATACCATGTGCTTTGTCAAATAGTGATAGCCTCAATGTGACAGATAAGTGAATCTTATGACTAGATGAAAGATGGGAATTTTTGATTTGATTAAAAATTTTGAAATCACTAAAAACTTAATGTAGATGAAATAAGGATGCTAAATAAGCAAGAGAGTCAACTATAGAGTTCTGATCTCTTAGAATGGGATCAATGGTAAAAGAGGCAAAATCTTTAGTGAGGGTGGTAGCAATTTAATGATAAATGATAAGATTTTCAATTTTACAATGGTAATGATCATTAACCTACCGGCAAATAAGTTAGGATTCACCGAAAGCATGCAAATATAGAATATCTAAGTCAAGTGCCAATTTCATGCCTAAGATTAACGCTTCATATTATGCCATGTTATTAGTGACATCAAAGGTTATTCAGAATGTCAAAGGTATTATTTTACCATGAGGATTAGTTAGAATGCAACCTACCCTAGAAGGGTTCAAGTGTCTTTGTGAAAATCAAAAATAATTTTGAGAAGCTCTTTGATGACTATTTTGGATTTAGTAGTATTGGGACTGACACAAGTATCTTCTTGATTACTTGCCTCTAAATCAGTAATAAAGTTATGAAAGTAATTTTTAAGAGAGATATCTTGATTAAGATCTATTATGCCTATTTTATACACCCCATAATTTTTTGAGATCTATACTTGTTGTCATAGAGATGACCTTGTCATGAAGCCTAAAACTGTGTTGGGGACTCTATTGATTGATAGTATTTTTAGATATATTTTTTATTATGAAATAGTAATGATTTATTAATAAAATTTTATTTATGTTTTAAGTGGTTTCGAAAAGCATGGTGGATTAATGAATAAAATATGAATATATAGTTATAGATGTAATCAATTATTATGTTATTCAGATTCAATGCACTTTTGACATTTTTAGTTGATACATGGACTTCTAATTTTTAGTTATCTCAGTTGATTTATGATGTTGGTTGATCTTCATAGTTGATTAGCTTCATGGTTCATGATAAATAATGGTGAGATGGCATCTTTCAAAATATTGCATTTGAAATTTGGCACATTCAAAAGTTATCCTAAAAATATGAGATCTCATGTATGGTTCAGTTTCATTCACTATTGTTGATCTAAGCAATATTTTCATTTTTATCTCATATAACTTGCAGCCTTGTTCCTTTTATGATTATCTAATGAATATTTTAAATCTCAGTTGTCTTAATGTTTGAATAAGTATTCAAGATTGATGAATATAATGTCAGAACATATACACCATTTCTTCATATTTCATTGGGCATGAACTTATAAGTTGGCTATCAACCTTAGGCTTATGCATGAAACAAAATAACAATGTTATAAAGATTCATTTGAGCTTTTAAAATTTTGCATTCACATTCAAATTACTTAAGTCAAAAGGATTCTATTATAGTAATAATGGCATAATTCAAAATGACAATGCTAGGACATAATGGTTTGCATTATGTAAAGTCTGCTATGGGACTAGCTTAATACACTAAATGTCGAGGGCCTTTTTGGTTGATCGTGAAACATATTCAATGTGATTTGATTTGGTTAGCTAGAATTTTGATTTGTTGTAGCATATGAGTTGGCATGGGTGTTAAATGTGGAAGCATAATCTCAATGTTTTGATATCACCTAGAGATTTGGTGGCACGTGCATTAATTGAAACAATATATTCCTCAAAAATTGGTAATTGGCTAATGGGATAGTATGAATGGATAGTCATGGATAGTTTTATATATGTTAATATAAATTTGGCAAGATAACTAAATAAGAAATTAGTTAATGCAAACCAATATGATTTGGACACATCGTAAGTTAGTTATGGAACAAGGTTGGCAGATATAAGTTTTATTTTTTCTTGATCTTTGATCATTTTCACAAGCTCTTTGACGGGAGTGAAGATCTGGCCCTTTGGGATCCTATGGAGATTTTTGAGGGTTGACAGTCATGAGATTTTTGAGAAAGTAATACCAGGTATGTTTTATAAGTTTTGATCAGTTTTTTTGGAAATCTAGAGGTAGTTATGAGAGATTCAAGTTCAGTGAAAGAAGATATGTCAAGATTGTATGTGTATGAATGAAAGCTCTCAATATTTCTTATATGGTTTTATGTTGAAGATGAGGATTATAATGAAGAAAGTTTTTGACTTAGTCTGCATGCAAGTTAAAATGGTTTTGGAAAGAAGCGAAGTTTTTTTGAAAGGTTTTGAGAATGTATTGATATGTTATGCGAAACTTTTCTAGTTGGTTGCATGCAAACAGAGTTTTCTCTTGTATAGTTTATGATTCAAGTTTTCTAAAAAAAATCTGCATGCAGTCAGGTTTCTGGTTTTTGAATTTTTTCTGAGTTGTTGTACGTTAAGATTTTTGTTGACTTTCAAAATAAGTTGTATGTTTTGATAATCATTTAGAAGAATTGTTTAATATTTACTTGTGACAATGGTGCATGTTTGTTAATCTCTGTATGAAGGGTCACTTGATATTTTGAGTAAATGAAAAGATAAATATTTCTTTTTGAAACTAAATATAGAATAAATTGAGAAGTTTCTTAGCCTAGTTGCATGTGATATATCAAAGATTTCAATAATTTTTGAATCATCGTTAAAACCTGAGATTTTAAAGGTTCTTGTTAATAACATATGCTTAGGTAACTCTCCAACATGCAGATGTTTTAAATGTCTTATTGTTTTCATTTAAGTTGAGGTTGATGGCAATTTTACACATATTTATAGAAATATTGGAAATTTTAAAAATCTTTCTTGGTTGTCACCATGCACAAATTGTGTGTTTTAGTTTTTGAAGTGTTGTTGGACAATTGGATATGCAAATATATTTTGGGTGAAAATGATATCAGAGCTAGAATTTATATTTATGACAAATACTTAAGTAACTTTCTAGACAAGTGAGTCTAAAAATAGTGGTGGTATGGACCCAGAAAATATTAAAAAAAATTTGTGCATGTGGTTTTAACTACATATGTGATTATTTTCACAAATCATATTTTAAAGTTCTCAAAATATATTTATATGGATGAAGAGATCAATTTGTTCATATAGAGATAATAAGTTACAATATACATTTGTTTGAGTTTCAATGTGGCACAAATTAAGGTTTTCATCCAAAGCATATGGCATTCTATTTTATTTTGGTTTTAGATAAGCAATAATAATGGCTTTATCTTGAAAACATGAGATTTTTTATGAAATTTTTTTGATATAAACAAGTTACAATTGTTCTATGTTTTGAAGGAATATGAATTGATCATGATTCATAAGTGTGTGTTATGAAAATATCAAGGTTAGTGAAGTCATAAAGATGTTTGTCTTAGTATTGGTTTAAACATGTTGCTAAAAAGTTTATTGCCAGATATCTAATTTCAGTATATAAAAATGTGACTGACAGTGTAGGAATTAGAATCATTATGTGAAAATCTGAATGGAATCAATCAGTTGTGTTGAAAATGATAATGATATAAATATTTATAAATAAATATAGATACTTTTGAATGGATACAAAGTTAATTTGAAGAACATGATATTTTATTTAAAGTTTAAACTCAATTTTGAAGTTTAAAACTTTTCTTTGAAAACGGATATTGAGATTAAGATTCTTTGATATTTTGAAGTTGATATTAGAATATTATATTTAATTTATGAGGTTCAATACAAATTTGGATTCAGATGCAGTGTGATATATTTTAGTCATAATATAGCTTCACTTCATTTGTTGAATTATTACCGTTTGTAGTTTGTTTCTCAAACACTTATCTCCCAATCTTAGTTTTGTTATTATGTATCAAATTAATCATTATGTTTGGGTAGGATTAACTAGCAAGAAGTAATGATGATAGAAGATGGAGACAAAATTTTAATAGAGGTGTTAGTCAAATTCTAGCAAAGGTTTTCATAGGGGTGGATTTCGTGCAAGACATTTTGGCCCTCAATTTCATAGAGGGACAAGAATGCCCATTCACTTTTATGCTTATAATTATGAGCTTTTAGATATTATAAATAATTTGCATATTAATCCAGCTAATAAAGGTTATAGAGGTTATAGGAATTTCCATGGTCGTAGGTTTAGAACCCGTGCATCTTTCTAAAGTAGTTCATCTCAAGAGTATGATTCTCAACATTTGCCTCTGTAGCCCCCTAATTTTATGGGTGAATTAATTGATGATATTTTATCTATTAATAAATCCACACATCTTGAAGTAGAAACATCCCATGCTAAAGATCTTAGGAAGATGGCCATTCATTCTGATGCACCTTCCCCTTCTCATGTAGATCTTGCTAGAAAATGTAGAAAGTTGAATTTGTTTAGTTTTCATAGTGAGTCTCTCTTAAATTTTGAGAGATTGAATTTGAGAAGTCATAGTTATGCTGGCAGAAAGAAAACCATAGATATTCTGCTTCACACTGCTAAAAAAAGTACTGTAGAAAAGAGAGCTAAGTCTGAGCTAGAAACACCAAAAAAAAATCAGATTGCTGAAAAGAATTATGCTAAAAATTGATGACAACACGATTGATTTGAGAACTAAATTAGTACTATTCCTTGTTACTAAGATGGAATACATTGTTTGTCTTCATGAACAAAACAAACAAGTAATTGAAGTGTTGTCAGATTTGAATGACTATTGGTCATCCAAAAAATAATTTCTGTTTACTTATAAACTTAAATGGCAGAACTTGATATTTCAATTTGACACTTTGATTTTCAGACTTTGACAAATTTTGATATTTTGATAAATATAATAATTTTGGAGTTCTAACATAATTATATATGCTTAAGTTAATTAATATGCATTATGGTTTAATATGAATAAAATTTATCAATTTTTGACTTATTTATTTTATGATTGATATGTATTCTATTATATTATAAATTAATATGAGTCCCCACTAGTTAGAATTAGTACCTCAGGGCTATCATTTTTAAATACCTTGATCAATTAAGACTTTTTAAGTCTTAATTAAATCTATCATTAACTAATTTTAATTTATAATTAATTGACTATGTTAAAAATTAATTAGTTAACATTAACTAATAACTAACTAACGTTAATTATAACTTATTTTACAACTAAATTAAAAGTATAAGAAGAAATCAATAACTTATTTGAAGATAGAATCACAATAGGTATTGAATACTTAAGTATTTTTCTAAAGTCAATCATTTATCTCTTTTTTTATGCAACTTCTTTGAGATAGTACAGATTTTAAAAATAGACTCAATAGTACTTTATTTGATGGTTGAGTAATTATTTATGTAACAAATGTATATCTAGTTTTATTTATCATATAATACTGATTATCTAAAGTTTGTTAAGCTTAATATCTTTTGATGATTGCTATTTTGTAGTCTTGTACATTGATTTCAAGTATTTAACCTGAATAATGATAATCATTTCACTATTTTATGACATTTCATTGATCTATTTTGATTGAAAAGTTGTTATTCAAATTTTTGTAGAGAAAATATGTTGGTTTTCTCAATAAGCTTATCTCTTTTTGCTATGATGACTCTCTTTTTGAGACTCGTATACCTTTTATAATTTATTTGAATCTAACTTTAATATAAATAAATCTTTTAGATTTCTTTTAAATCTAATTTTTGTTTCTATTTAATTATCTTAATATAGTTTTAATCTATAATTGTTTTATATTTTAATTAGTTTAGCTTAATGTCTATTTCTTATTAGTTCTTAGTCTAGGTTTTTTCTTTTCTTTATTTAGATAGTTATAAATTAATATCTTTTAATATCTAGATTTATATATTTTTCAATTTATCATTAGTTTAATAATCTTTATATTTTTTTAAGTTAATCTTTTGATATCTATTTCATAGCTTAAGTCTTTTAGTATATCTTATTTTAGATTTATTTCAAATAGATTTTAGGCTTACTTTAATCTTTAGATTAATTTCCTTTAAGTTTCATAGTTGTTCCTTTAATTTTTATCTTTAGAGTGTTTACTTAGTTAATTTTTATAATTTTATTATTTATTTTGTTTAGATTAGATTATTTCTTTAGATTACTATCTTTTTGTAATTTATCCCTCTTTCTATATGTTAGGGTGTGGAGCTAAAAGCTACACCTTAAGGCAAACAGGTGGGTTTCCAGTGTACGCAGTCGCCGGCGTCGGCAGGCCACACCGACGTCGGTCATGGGACGCAGAAGGGAAACCGGCATCGGCAGATGATTGGCCGGCGTCGGTCACCTCCAGGAGGGCAGGGACCGACGTCGATCACCTGTAGCGGTCTGAACTGCTGTTAACGAACAGTCAGTTAAGTGAACGCGGAGTTTGCATGTTAAAGGCTTGTTCGAAGTCTTGAGCCGCAAGTCTAGTCAGTGTATGCATGAGATCTATATAATAGACTCATGGGTTGTATTGTTAAGTGGAGAATTTGGAGAAGAGCTATGTGAAGCTTGGAGAGTTCTTCCCATGGTGGAATCAAGTAGGATTCCCCATGTATGGATAAGTAAGATCAGGTTTGATATGCAGGGGTGTATGGATGCGAGGGTTAGAAAGGAGATCAGCGGGGAAGCTAGATCCAAGGTGACAGCAATACATCAGCAGGATCATGGAGAGATCTACTTGACGTACGATTGTGTACTCGATTGTACAGAGGTGCAATGAGGTGAACAACAGCTTGTGTTAGCTGTGTGTTGTGACCTATGAGAGAAGATTACTCTGGAGGGAAGTTTACTGTAAACCCACGAAGTGGAAGAAAGAGTGCCACCTCTTTGTTGTAAATTCCTTTGTAATGAGTTGAATATAATTGTATATTGCCTCTCATATTCTGTGTGCTTTCTCATTGATAGTTATTTGTTCTTCTGAATTCTACATGTTTAGTTGCTTATACATTGGTAATCATGTGTGCTCTTAATTCTGACAAGTTGTGTCAGAGCTTTGGGGAGTTTCGGTCCTATCAATTGGTATCAGAGCGAGGTTGGACGTTCTCAGAGCGAGCTTGACTAACAGATGTCCCAGATCTGTTAAGTGTTTGTTGATTACAGGTTACTCACAGGGGTTGCTGTTTGAGTGGGAGTATAGCAAGGCAGAAGATGGTACAGTGAGAATGAAAAAATCGGGCACAGGATTAACACCACAAGGAGTGTGGTGGGTTGTCTTCGAGTGGGAGCTTGAAGAGAAATACAAGCCAGGATACAAATTGAATAGAGTACTAGTTTTGGGTACAGTTGCAGCTCTTTATCTCCAAGTGGGAGATTGTTAGGGTGTGAAGCTAAAAGCTACACCTTAAGGCAAACAGGTGGGTTTCCAGTGTACGCAGTCGCCGGCGTCGGCAGACCACATCGACGTCGGTCATGGGACGCAGAAGGGAAATCGGTATCGATCACCTCCAGGAGGGCAGGGACCGACGTCGGTCACCTGTAGCGGTCTGAACTGTTGTTAACGAACAGTCAGTTAAGTGAACGCGGAGTTTGCATGTTAAAGGCTTGTTCGAAGTCTTGAGCCGCAAGTCTAGTCAGTGTATTCATGAGATCTATATAATAGACTCATGGGCTGTATTGTTAAGTGGAGAATTTGGAGAAGAGCTATGTGAAGCTTGGAGAGTTCTTCCCATGGTGGAATCAAGTAGGATTCCCCATGTATGGATAAGTAAGATCAGGTTTGATATGCAGGGGTGTATGGATGCGAGGGTCAGAAAGGAGATCAGCGGGGAAGCTAGATCCAAGGTGACAGCAATACATTAGTAGGATCATGGAGAGATCTACTTGGAGTACGGTTGTGTACTCGATTGTACAGATGTGCAATGAGGTGAACAACAGCTTGTGTTAGCTGTGTGTTGTGACCTATGAGAGAAGATCACTCTGGAGGGAAGTTTACTGTAAGCCCACGAAGTGGAAGAAAGAGTGCCACCTCTTTGTTGTAAATTCCTTTGTAATGAGTTGAATATAATTGTATATTGCCTCTCATATTCCGTGTGCTTTCTCATTGATAGTTATTTGTTCTTCTGGATTCCACATGTTTAGTTGCTTATACATTGGTAATCATGTGTGCTCTTAATTCTGACAAGTTGTGTCAGAGCTTTGGGGAGTTTCGGTCCTATCACTATAGGTTTATTTGTTTGTCTTTCTTAATTTTCTTTTCTTGTTTGTTTGTTGTTACTTTTTTGTTTTCATGTTTTGTCTCTTTCTCTTTCTTTGATCTCTATATTTTATTTATGGTTTTCTTTAAAGTTAATTTGGAGAACATTGTAAGCAAGAAGCAAAGATATTATTTAAATACATATATATTACAGAATCATATTTTTATTCTTCAAGAGAATATTTAACTCATAAGTTTTCTTTGTTAGATAGAATAGATTACAGAATTGTTATTTTAACTAATTCATAATTTGATAAATAAATTTTTGATTGTTATAATATAATAAGTTGACTTGATAACTTGTTAATTATGTGCTAGAATTTATAATAAAATCCCCTCCCATCTTTACGATCATAAATGAACCTTTAGAACCCCCATGATTAGATTGGTACGATTCTAATTTGACCTCCGTGATAGATAAAAGGGTTGATTAACTGCTGATATAATTTCTATCGTCAACAAATTTGGTGACTTCACTTAAGATATTGTTCAAAAATCTAAATTATTTTAAATTTTGTTTTCTTCTTGCGAATGATTCTTGGAGGCAAACCTCCTATTATTCAACTTTTAACAGCTTTAGAAGATGATCAAGTTAATGTTTCTTTCAATCTAACACACTACGTATGGTATAATCATCCTAAAAATCTTCATCAAATTATTGAAGTCATAAATCAAAAAGAGATTGTTGAATTCGAAATTGATTGATATTCAAATCTTACACGTGAGACTCAATGTAACATTTTGAACTTGAATAAGAGAATTCAAGAAGATAGAGATAGAGTTTTAGCTGCTAATCCTGAGTCTAAAACTCATTTTCTTTATGATTCATTTTTATTTGATGATTTTATTATACCTGTTGAAACTGTTTTGATAAATTAAGAAAGGCTATGATTCCAATGAGAGATCAATTACTAAAAAACCAACTGGTGGAAAATCAAATAATGAGAAATCTACTAGTGAGAGAACCACTAGCATTAGAACATAGATTAGAGGATCTACTTTACGAGTTACAAAATAATAGAGAATAAAATGAGCTCATTAAAGATAAAAATGAAGAAGAATCTCAAGAAGAGTATCAAATAATTATAGCACCATGGATTTATGTTAATCCAATCAATGTCGAAAATCATCCAAGTTACCTTCTCTTAAAGGATTAAATATACCAAATTTTTTTAGTGGTGTTGGAGAATCTTAGGAAGATCACTTTGAAACCTTTAGGTTAGTTTGTATCACTCTTGAAATAACTAATGAAAATATTTGTTTAAGAGGTTTTGCCCAAACATTAGAAGGAAAAGCTTATCAAATATTTTTTAATCTGCTTGTTAAAGTTATTGATAATTGGAGAGATGTTTAAGACTGATTAGAGTTGTCTTTTGGCAAGACCAAAGAAGATTTTGATTTAGTTAATGGTCTTTCAAATATTTCTTTGGATCTTGATGAGACCATGTATCATGTCGTTTCTAGATTCACCAAGCTACATCAAAAAATTTCAGATGATCTTATACCTTCAAAGAAATTATCAAGACTTTATATTTGCAATGTTTTACTTTTGAAATACAAGATGGCTTTAGAAGATAAAGATATTATAAAATATGATGAAACTATAAGATTTTGTATTGAATATGAAAAGAAGCTTAAACGTATAGGTTTAAAATATAGATCTATTTATGATTTAAATCCAGATAACATAAAAATAATACAAAATTTAGACAATAAATTGGTCTTTGTTAAAAGATAGTTAAATGTTAAACCCTCTTCTTCATATAAAGTCATGAAAGATGATGATATTGTTTACTATTCTAATGTTTGTGAACTTGATCATAATTCTAAAATATGTCAAGCTATTATTAAATTAAAAAAATATCTTCTTCAAAGAAAAGATGAAATAACTAAAGATTTAGCCTATAACATAAAAACTCTTGATGATCCTTCAAAAAATAAGAATATTTATGCTATACATACTAGGAATAAATATTATAATCTTCCACAAAATAATAAAATAGTAAATGATAAATCCTCTTTAGATGATAAAGGTAAATTAGTTCAGAACAATGCTAATAATTCTAATGATAATGTTATTCAAAGCAATCTTTTTACAACTGGATATAATAATAGCCAGTATCAACATTATAAATCAAATAATTTTAGATAAATTGATACTAAAAATTATAACATAATTGATTATTTATCAACAATTAAATCTAAATTTTCTCTACTATAAGCTGCTAGTCTTATAAGACAGTTAGATAAGATTAATGAAGTAGTAAAAAATCTAAAAGCTGATGTAAGTTTACAAGAGAAAAATAATTCTGAACATATTTATGTCCAACATTTTGATCCTCTTACTGATTATATTCTCCCTTTTTTTGTCACAGTTAAAATTAAGAATAAAATAATTTATAATTATATTTTAGAAACAAGTGCTTCAAAGAGTATCATGCCTAAATGCATTACAAATCAACTGAATATATCTTATGAAGTAGATAATAAGAAATTTACTAGTTTTGATGCTAGACAAACTAAAAGTTATGATAAATTTCATGACATAGTTATTAAAATTATGTAGGATGAACGTATTAAGTGTATGATTAATATTTAAGTGTTGGATATTCCTAGTAAGTATGCAATGTGTTAAGCACGGAATATACTGAGAGGGGGGGTGAATCAGTATATCATATATCTTATAAAACTTTTCCTTTATCAAATTCCACTTAATCAAACATTCAAGATATGCAATAAAATTCAAACAATAAACATCACACAAGATAGAGAGAGACACCAGATATAACGTGGAAACCTAATGTGGGAAAAACCACGGAGTACAATCTCAAGTATATTCATGAGAAACAACCCACAAGAGCACCATACCCATTTGTCGAGTACCAACCCAGCTACAATTCATGAGCACCAACCCATAAGAGCTTCAAACCCCTTTGCTGAGCAAAAACCCAACAACTATTGTGACCACCAACCCACAGGAGCACCAACCCCTTTGCCAAGCACCAACCCAACAACAATTCGTGAGCACCAACCCACAGAAGCACCAGCCCCTTTGTGTATACCACACACCTATCTCTCAATGTTGTTATCTCAACAAATGATAGTTCAATACAATATCTCTTTCCTCTCTCTTCACCTTTGCTCTTTTAAGCTAGATATAACAAATACTAGTCATCTCTCACAATTGCTCTTCTAAGCTAGATATTACAATATCAAATCAACCTCTCTCAATCATATTACAAATGGCTTCTCAAAGCTTTATTTATAGCTTTCCAAATGACCTTTGGCCTTCCCCCTTTGTGACCCTTCAATCCTCATGGAAAATAGTACCAATCTTGGATGACCCTTCATATTCAAGCCTTTGAAAAGTCATGTGGTGACCCTTCATGACCAAAAATGTCCTTCCCACTTTTGTCCTTATCTTTGGTGACTTTTCGTATTCCTCAAAGTGTCCCTTCATGAGAAATTGTGCCCTTACTCTTTTGTCTTCACTTGGTGACTCTTGGTATTCCCCAAGATGACTCTTCATGAGAAAATGTGTCCCATCCTTCTTTTATCTTTACCCCGTGGCTCTTCGACTTCTTCATGGGCCCTTCTTTTGTCTCATATGCAACCAAAAATATATTCGTTAATATTAAATAAATATTAACTCATATTAGCCAAGATATATTTATTACAAACAACATTAAATGCAATGGGGCCTTTATCACCAATAATACTAGACCTTTGACATCAATGACAATATTTCCAACAATCTCCTCTTTTGTCATTGATGGCAACCTCAATCCTGAAACTGCCACATCCTGTCACCTACACATCTTATCATCTGAAAACATACAGTAACTCCTCCTTAGTGTAGCAACATGTACCTATTCCTTGTACCTATTTTCTACACCTGTACCTATACCTATACCTATTATTCTCCCCCTTTGACATCAATGGAAAAGGGCCTACCTAGAGCTAACACTTAGCTCCCCCTCAACTGATGCTAAACATCAATGGCAGGAAGTAATAGAAATTATTCCTAGCTCCTCTCGTCAATCTTTGAATGTATCCTTTGATTGTGCCTTTGAGAAGATACCTGATAATACATACACATTGTTTCCTATCCTTTGAGCATCTGCAATCAACTCATTTGAATCTTTTCTTCTAATCTCACAACCTTCTTTATGAAATTTTAATGTATATCCTTGATCACATATTTGACTAACACTCAACATATTATGCTTAAGACCTTTTACATAAAAAATATTTTTAGTCTTAGTTCTACCATAATCCAAACTCAAAGTACCTTTTCCAGCTATCCTGGCAGTGGTTTTATCTCTGAATCTCATTGTACCACCATTGATCTTCTTTAGAGATATGAATTTACTTTTATCTCCTGTCATATGCCTTGAACATCTACTATCAATTAACCATGGCTGATCTTTACCTTTTACATGCAGGGCTGTTTGAACCATCATAGAATCTTCATGTTGTTTCTTTTGCCATGTACATGTTTGAACCTTCTCCCTGATGAATGGAGCTTTGAGATTCTGATCCTTCTTCTTGATGAATGAAGCTTTGAAGCTCTGATCCTTCTTGACTGACTCGAACATGCTTCTACAATACTGAGCTATGTGTTCAAAGTTGTTGCACTTGTAGCATACTATGGTCTCTTCATCAAAGCTTGATATAGAGGAGCAAAAGAGTTGTGGCTTCTGCTTGACTCTACTTGACTTTCCTTCTCCTTATTTTTGAAAATTTTAGCTCTTTTTCTACATTCTAATTTTTTGTGACCATATCCATTACAATAAAAACAATAGCCATAAAAATAAGACCTGTATGTATATCTCTAACCTGATTGCCTTTTGTAGCTTTGTTCCTTCTAGCCTTCTCTGTTTGGAATGTCCTCTGTATTCTTCACTTCTCCCCTTTTTGTTTCCTCTTGTGTAAGAGCTTCAACATAGCTATTTTTCTTTTCAAAACTGATCCCTGTGTTATCTGAATATGCTTTTTGACTTTCCAATATCTTATTCAACATGTTAGTGCTATCTTTGAATTTTGAATCACTGACTACTTTCTTAATATCTTCTTGTAAAGAGGCAATTTCAATAACATACCTTTGACATTCTTTTCTTGATATTTCCAACTGTGTTGTGAGGTCTTCTTCATTCTTCTTGGCTTCTTCAAAGTGCACTTGTAGATCTTCAATCATTTCCTTTGACTCTTGTGTAGGGGGGTGGGAAATCCAAGAACAAACACACATGTTCTGATTCCACTTGTTAGGATCTTGCTCCTCAGAAAGAGCATAGTATGATTACCAAATATAAGTAATTAAATATGCAGAAATAACCAGAAATACAAGTAACTAGAATTCACCAATAGCACAGAATATGAGAGACAATACACTATCTTATATTAACACTTTACAGAAAAGAATACTACAAAGAGCCGCCACACTCTTCCACCTTACAGAGGTTTCCCACACCTCAAGTGTACAACAATTCTTCTCACACACACTCTCCTACACAAAAAACGGTCCCAACAACCAACTCACACACAGAATTGGTGTTCACCTCACCAACCAGTCAGTAATAACCCTGCCGATAGACCAAGCACTCTATAGCACTTCAAGTTGATCTCCCATGAACCTGCAACCTGCAATTCAACAGACTAAACTTACATGTAGATCCCCTATGAGCTTGCAACAACCTGCAACTCAATGATCTTACAACTAGAAGGAACTCTTCCTTTCTATCTCATACTTATACAATACATGCCAATGGGTCTATAAATAGATCCCAGACTTAAACAATAACTTAGACTCTTAATTTGGACAATTATCCTCGCAGCTCAAGACTCTAACTGGTCTTAACATGCAAACTCTTCGTTCACTTAACTAACTGTCCGTGCAACAAGCAGTTCTGAAACACACAGGCGACCAACGTCGGTCCCTGCTTGCTTGGTTCTGCCGACGTCGGCCGATTCACTGCCGTCGCCGGTGGCCTTCTGCACTGGTCTCGACCGACGTCGGTCCTGCTGCCGATGCCGGTGATCCTGGATCTCAGCAACCTTCTGTTCCTTCAGTTTGCAAAGAGTTGAAGCTTTTAGCTCCACAACCTAACAATCTCCCACTTGGAGATAAATAGCTGCAACCTATACCTATACCTGTACTCCATCTAGTTTGTTCCCTTGGCTTTGTATCCCTCCTCAAGATCACTCTTGAAGACCAACCACCACAAATCCTGTAGTACAAAACCTGTCATCCAAATTACCTGCCACATCCGCATTTACAACCATGTAGAAAAAGAACTTGACCCTGCATAGCATGTGCACCTGCTGTTGGTCCCACTGAACTACCCTTCAGTATTACTTTCTCGGATTGACTCCAAACTTGTGACAACTCCCACTGCTTGGGAAAACTCAGGTTTAGTACATACCATGCACTCAACCTCATTATGTGAATCAAAACACCTGTTCTGTGAACTGTCCAACCATCGGTGTGCTAATCGGTCTCACACAATTATCCTGAAACAAAGTCAACAAGACTTCTATGTCTCTAGAACACACTCATGCCAAAGAATCTTGCTGCTACCAAATTCTCCATGACACACACCTGAACTAGCTTTACCTTTAGTTCAGCAATACCTGTATATGTAACCCTACAACAAGCACATCATATAGAAATAGGATAATGTAGCTAATATTATCCAACCTGGTAAAGAGAAACACAATGATCAAACCTCCATTGTCCTGCAGCTAATACAAGACCATATACCTGATCTTCCATCTCACGTATCCATTTCCGCTCTTCTTCATTCTGAACATCCATTCATCTCTCAGTGCTTACTTCCAGCTGGCAATTCTACCCAAAACACCTATTTGGTTCTCCTCCAAGGAATCACATCCTCATCCATGCCAAGCTCCCACTATTTCCTGGATCTACCTGTTCTGCTTCTTTAACAACTTCCTGGTTCTATACCATAAGTGAGCAACAAGTAGTGTAAAGAAGGGAAATGATGAATTTAAGAACTTACTTACACCTTCAATCCTCCATATGGGCGCTTGAGACTCCATGACAACTAGCTGTCCACCCAAAATTCGTCTCAGTGACCGATGCCGGTCACATCTCAGTCTGCAGCCGACCGATGTCGGTTCCCTGTGACTGCCACCTTGCCGACGTCGGTTTCCCCTGGCCAACGCCGATCGTTCTCTGCCTTGAGTCACCGACGTCGGGCTGCACATAGCTGACGTCGATCCCTGTCTGGACACTGACGCCAGTTTTCCTACCGACGTCGGTCTTTGTGTTTTTCTAGTGAGACCTGACTTTTTCCCGTGAGCTCCTTTTGGATCAAACCCTTGTCCAAATCACCCTTGCTCTGCTCAGAATTCCTCTTCACCTTGTGCTGAACTCTGTCCGTCACCTTCTCCTTGAAAACCAAGGCTTTCCTGTTCTTGTCACTAACATCGGATTCCTCAAAAAATGTCACCTTCTTCTTCTGCATACAGAAACCACGATCCATGCCTTCCAAATCCAAAAGCATACTCTTTGACTCAAGAACAAGCATCTCCTTCTTATCTATGTGACCAAGCCTATTAAGCCACATCTCCGAATCTATAGCTGAAGTAGATAACCCAGAAAGAGAATCAGTAATACAAGTAGATAGATAAAGCGTACCTACTTTTTTACCTCTAGCTACAATAAGTGTACCCTTGGTAACCTTCCAAGAGTCCGCTGTGAGAGTTACTGTGCAACCCTCATCACCCAAACTTCTAATAGAAATCAAATTCCACTTCAGAACTGGGACATGCATGACCTCCTTTAACACCCATGTGTCACCTGTCTGCAATTTCATCTTCACTTTTCCTTTGCCAACAATCTGACAAGGCTTACCATCCCCTACACAAATTTCTCCAAAGTCTCCCTGGACATACTCATGAAAAAATTCCCTAAGTGGGGATGCATGAAAAGAGGCACCAGAATCTAAAACCCAAGATTCTACTTTATCCAAAGAACATACCAGAGCATCCTGTGCAATGTAATCTGCAACATCTGCTTCTTCTCCATGTCTTTCATGCTGATCTTCACTCGATCTGTAATCTCTCTTTAAGTGCCCTTGCTTTCCACATTTCCAGCAGGTTATTCTGCCATACCTGGACTTGGATCTTCTGCCTATCTTCGACCTTGATCTCCCACACTCTATCTTCTCTCTTGGCCTTCCTCTGCCTTCAACACTCAAAGCATCTCCTGATGATTCACCTGTGCTTTTCCTGCGTATCTCTTCATTCAAGATCACACTCACAACATCATCCACTTTTAAGACTTTTGAAGGAGACACAGTATTAGAAACTGCCATTACCAAACCTTCCCAACTTTCAGGTAATGAACACAAGATTAAGAGAGCTCTAATTTCATCATCAAATACAATATTGACTGAACTTAACTGGTTTACCAAACCATGGAAATCACTAAGATGGCTATGAACAGATCCACCTTCCAACATTTACAAATTAAATAAACGCTTCATAAGAAATACCTTATTAGAAGCTGAGGGTTTTTCATATAAATTTGCCAAAGATTCCATCAACTCCACCATTGTCTTACACTGTGATAAGCTAGAAATCACAGATGATGCAAGACTCAATCTAATAGATCCCAGAGCCTTCCGATCAAGAACCTCCCATTCTTCATCCTTCATATCTGAGGGTTTGCTATTAACCCCACCCAATGGTAAGTACAAATCTTTTTGATACAGATAGTCCTCAATCTGCATCCTCCATAATTGGTAGTTCTTTCCATTAAACTTTTCCATTCGTAGCTGACTGTCTTCTTCCATTCCTCAACTCCCACCCAAACAGAAACCCTGTGAGTAACCTATAATCAAAACACACTACCCAGATCTAAACCAATCTGTTAGTATCCCAACCAAAAGCTCTGATACCAGTTGTAGGGGGGTGGGAAATCCAAGAACAAACACACCTGTTCTGATTCCACTTGTTAGGATCTTGCTCCTCAGAAAGAGCACAGTATGATTACCAAATATAAGCAATTAAATATGCAGAAATAACCATAAATACAAGTAACTAGAATTCACCAATAGCACAGAATATGAGAGACAATACACTATCTTGTATTAACACTTTACAGAAAAAAATACTACAAAGAGCCACCACACTCTTCCACCTTATAGAGGTTTCCCAAGCCTCAAGTGTACAGAAATTATTCTCACACACACTCTCCTACACAAAAAATGGTCCCAACAACCAACTCACACACAGAATTGGTGTTCACCTCACCAACCAGTCAGTAATAACCCTGCCGGTACACCAAACACTCTATAGCACTTCAAGTTGATCTCCCATGAACCTGCAACCTGCAATTCAACAGACCAAACTTACATGTAGATCCCCTATGAGCTTGCAACAACCTGTAACTCAATGATCTTACAACTAAAAGGAACTCTTCCTTTATATCTCATACTTATACAATACATGCCAATGGGTCTATAAATAGATCCCAGACTTAAACAATAACTTAGACTCTTAATTTAGACAATTATCCTCACAGCTCAAGACTCTAACTGGTCTTAACATGCAAACTCCTCGTTCACTTAACTAACTGTCCGTGCAATGAGCAGTTCTGGAACACACAGGCGACCGATGCCGGTACCTGCTTGCCTGGTTCTATCGACGTCGACCGACTCACTGCCGTCGCCAGTGACCTTCTACACTGGTCTCGACCGACGTTGGTCCTGCTACCGACGTCGGTGATCCTGGATCTCAGCAACATTCTGTTCCTTCAGTTTGCAAAGAGTTGAAGCTTTTAGCTCCACAACCTAACATCTTGTTCATTTTTCTCGATCTGGCGCTTTAATCTTTGATTCTTCTTCTAAATAGCTTTTAACTCTTCTAAGGCACAAATGAGCTCTCCTTCCATATTCACTTCAACTTCCTCCTCTTCTTCTTCTTGATCACCTTCATGTATGGCCATGAATAGAATCTCTTCTTCTAAATCACTGACTCCACTATCTTTGCCTGAACTAGGATCCTTAGAATACAGGCTCTTCTTCTCGAAACCCTTCTTAGATTTGCCTTTGAAATTTTTCTTATATGTAGGATTTTCTTCTTCATCATCATTAACCTTATCTGGGCATCTAGCTGAAAAAAGTTCAATCTTTTCACAATTAAAATATTTAAAAGGTAATTTTCTTTGATATTTACTTGTTCCTCTTTTTGGCTTGTGAATGAAAAGTGCTCCATTGTCATCTTCATCATCACTAGAACTATCACTTGATTCTTGAATCTTAGCTTTCTCCTTCTTTGATGTCTTAAAAGTTGCTTCTCTCTTTGAGGGTTTATCTTATTCTACCCGCATCTCATATGCTGTGAGAATACCATGAAGCTCATCCATCTTTAGCTTGGCTAAATTCTTCATCTCCTCGATTGTCGAAACCTTTGCATCATATCTCATTAGTAGAGATCTCAAAACCTTTTGCACCACCGTTGACTCATCCAACATTTATCCAAGACCTTGAATCTGATTTACAACTTGATCAACTCACAAAATATAACTTCCTATATCTTCTTCTTCTTCCATCTTCAAACTTTCAAACTGCCTTCTAAAAGTCTACAGCTTAGCTTGCTAAACCTTTCCATCACCTTTGTTAATATTCTCAAGTTTTACCCAAGTTTCATGAGCAGATTTACATTGCATAACTTTAACAAATTCAAATTCACATAAACTACATAAAATAGCATTTAAAGCTTTAGCATTACATTCACTTGCCTTCTTTTCTACTGGAATAATTGCAAATGTCTGTGGCTCTTCATATTCCTCCACCACTACTTTCCATATGTCGAATCTAAGGGCCATCAAATAAACCTTCATTCTCATGCTCCAAAAAGCATAATTCATCCCATCAAACAAAGGTGCCTTATTTGTAGAAAATCTTTCCTGTGACCCAGCCATCGTGCTTTCTCGATCTACCTTCAAGCTGTAAAACTTTTCAAAAAAGAACCTGCTCTGATACCAATTGTTAAGCACATAATATACTAAGAGGGGGGGTGAATCAGTATATGATATATCTTATAAAACTTTCCCTTTATCAAATTCCACTTAATCAAACATTCAAGATATGCAATAAAACTCAAACAAAAAACATCACATAAGATAGAGAAAGACACCAAATATAACGTGGAAAACCAATGTGAGAAAAACCACGAAGAACAATCTCAAGTTATTCATGAGAAACAACCCACATGAGCACCATACCCCTTTGCTGAGTAAGAACCCAACTACAATTCATGAGCACCGACCCACAGGAGCTTCAAACCGCTTTGTCGAGCACCAACCTAGCAACTATTCATGAGCACCAACCCACAAGAGCACCAACCCCTTTGCTGAGCACCAACCCACAAGAGCACCAACCCCTTTATGTATACCACACACCTATCTCTCAATGTTGCTATCTCAACAAATGATAGTTTAGTACAATATCTCTTTCCTCTCTCTTCACCTTTGCTCTTTTAAGCTAGATATAACAAATACTATTCATCTCTAACAATTGCTCTTCTAAGCTAGATATTACAATATCAAATCAACCTCTCTCAACCATATTACAAATGGCTTCTCAAGCCTTTATTTATATCTTTCCAAATGACCTTTGGCCTTCCCCCTTTGTGACCCTTCAATCCTCATGGAAAATTGTGCCAATCTTGGATGACCCTTCATATTCAAGCCTTTGAAAAGTCGTGTGGTGACCCTTCATGACCAAAAATGTCCTTCCCACTTTTGTCCTTATCTTTGGTGAGTTTTTGTATTCCTCAAAGTGTCCCTTCATGAGAAATTGCACCCTTACTCTTTTGTCTTCACTTGGTGACTCTTGGTATTCCCCAAGATGACTCTTCATGGGAAAATGTGTCCCATCCTTCTTTTATCTTTACCCCGTGGCTCTTCGACTTCTCCATGGGCCCTTCTTTTGTCTCATATGCAACCAAAAATATATTCGTTAATATTAAATAAATATTAACTCATATTAGCCAAGATATATTTATTACAAACAACATTAAATGCAATGGGGCCTTTATCACCAATAATACTAGACCTTTGACATCAATGACAATATTTCCAACACAATGCTATTAGGAAAAGATTGGTTTAAAGTTATCGGGACTTTCATTGAAAAATATATAACATAAGTTCTTGTTAATAATGAGATTGCATTCATTAAGAGAGATTTTTTTTGGTGCACCAATTGAATCACCTTCTTCATATAACATTTCTTATATTGGAACTAGTATTGAAACTTATTAATTGTTGAATGTAGATGAATCAGAAACTCAACATGAAGAAATATTTAAAAGAAACATTTTATGGTATCTTTACTTTGATGGGGCCTACTCTCAACAGGTAATGGTATTGAAATTTGTCTAATATCTCTAGTTGGTAAAATCCTTCATTATGGTTTCAAATTATCTTTTGAAAACACTAATAATACATCAAAATTTAAAGTATTATGTTTAGGATTTTAAAAATTCATAGAATTGAATGTAAAATATTTAAAAGTTTTTAGAGATTCAAAGCTAGTAATAAGATAAGTTTGCAATGTTTATAAGACCAATCAAACTCATTTACATCATTATACACACAAACTTTGGTCATTAGTTGAACATTTCAAACCTTTCAATATCACACATATTCTTAGAGAATTCAATGTTTGAGTTGATAAGCTTGCAGTTTATATTTATAATCTAACTTTGAGTGAAATTGAGTCTATTATAGATTTTATTTTTATTGAATTCTTTCATCTCAAGATTCTTGATTTGAACGATAGTTGACCAATGTTTAATTGTTATTAGCATATAGATTTGTTCTTTAAAAATAATTATTTTGATCATGATGACTCTGTACTAAATTATGATGATTATTTATAATTAATTACTAACAAATTATCTGTTGGTTTAGTAAGCCTCAAATCTATATTTTCACCTAATGATCAACTAAAAAAATTTAGAACAGAGGAATCATAAAAAATAATCATAGGTGAAACCACTCCCATAAATTTAGGCACCGAAGAAGATCCTAACTATGTTTATTTAAGAATTTAAGTGATTAAAAATGAAAATGTTAAGTTTATTAAATTATTTAAAGAATTTATTGATATTTTTGCACAGTCATACAAGGACCTTAAAGTTATGATACTAATATTGTTAAACATGACATTTTTATTAAGCCTGGTATCAAATCTATTAGGCAGAAAATATGAAGAATCAATCCTTTGTTAGAAGACATCATTAACAAAGAGCTGGATAAAATGATTGATGTTGATATCATTTTTTATATAACCTATTCAGAATGGATAACTAATCTAGTTCTGGTTAGAAATAAAAATAGTGATATTAGACTATATGTTTATTTTAAAGATTTAAATAAAGTAAGAATAAAAAATAATTTTCCTCTACCTAGCATAGATCAAATTTTACAGTGATATTAGATTATACCTTTATTATATGGAATTTTACGTTATAATCAGATTTTTGTAAATCTTAATGATAGACATAAAACTACATTTACCACTCATAGAGGTAGTTTTGCTTACAATTGAATGTCTTTCAGTTTAATTAATATAGGAGCTACTTTTCAAAGAGTTATGTATGTTTTTGATGTGATTGAGGGTAAGTTGTTAGTACACATAATCTTTAAAGAAAATATTTCCATTGACCCAAAATGCGTTAAAGTTATAAAAGAATTATCTCCTCCCAAGGATCAATCAAGTTTAATATCTTTCTTCAATAAGATTAATTTTTTTTACAAAAATTATTTTTGATTTTGATGACGAATCTAATCCTTCACAATTACTACTTAAGAAAGATAAAATATATATTTGGAATAAAAATGTTGAATTAACTTTTAATTCTATTTAAAATATAATTGCAAGTGCCCCTCTCCTTGCCAAATATGATTTAAAGAAAGTATTTAATCTCTATGGTAATGCTACTGAAAAGGCTATAAGACATGTAATAACTTAAGAATTTGAAAATAATGAAGAGAATCTTATCAGTTAGATGAACTAAGTCTTAAAAGATACAGAAACAAGGTACCTTTTGTTGTTTCCAAAATCCGTCACTTGTTTTTGGGGACAACATATCAACTATTTTGGTCCTGTAGGCCAAAATTCTCTCTTCCCTTCTCAAAAAATGTTCTAAGCGTTCAAGTTCCTCAATTATTCAAGCATTTTCAGCTAAGAAACTCGTTGGTTTAACAGATTCAACCACTTCAATAGGCAAGCTTTCACAAAGAAACAAGTTCCCAACACTTAGGCATTTTCAACGTTGGTTCAATGTCGAGGTTTAACCAAAAGACTTATCGGCGGGATTCAAAAAAAAGATTGAACCATTGAATCCCACCTCTACAGGTTCAATGAGTTCAAAGGTTCAACAACATTGGCAGACTTCAAAAGAGTTAAGCGCTTTCGCAAGTTCAAAGTTCAACCGCTTCAGAAAGTTCAATGGCTTCAAAGGACTTAAAGAAAAGAAGGCTTCAAAGAGTAAAATTTGAATGGTTGAACGGTTGAACCTTGAACCAAAATGGTTCAATGAGTTTAAAGGTTCAACGAGTTCAATAAGATCAAAAGACTTAAATGAAAGAAAACTTTGAAGAAGAAAGATTAAACCGTTGAACTTTAAACCAAAAGAGTTTAAAGTTCAAAGGTTCAACGAGTTCAATAAAGTTTGAGAGACTTAGAAGAATAAAAGATTTGAAGAGCTAAGAAAGAAAGATTGAACCGTTGAATCTTGAACCTCGAAAGGTTCAAAGTTCAAAGGTTTAATGAGTTCAATAGAAGAGAAAGGATCCAGAAACTTCGAAGGACCAAAAGATTCTGAGAAAGAGAATGAACTGTTGAACTTCGAACCAAAATGGTTTAAAGTTCAAAGGTTCAAGGAATTTCAAAGTTCGAAAGGAAGCTTCAAGCAAAGGAAGGAAGCGGAAGATTCCAGAGATAAGTTCGAAGAGATGGTTCAACCGATTGAACCAAGGAGCTGATTGAACCAAGGTGCTGATTGAACCATGGAGCCAATTAGACCACTCAAACTATTGAGCCATTGAATCGATGCACTCCAAAGGTTCATAGGTTAAAGGTTCAACATGGTTCAAGTGACTAACGACCAGTGGCATCCCTGCAGACATCAAATTTAGAAGTCATGAAATAATCATTGATTTTCAAATGTGGCACGGACCTTGAAAACAAACTAAGAGACCAACTGAAGAGGAAGCTGAAAGAGCTTGTTGAAGGTAAGAAAATAGTCTTAGAGCTCAAATTACAATAGGAAAGAGGGAACAAGTGGGAACGACTAGAAATATCTGTGCAGGAGTTATTTATAGTTGGTGAAACATTCTACCAGGTGGACATTAGAGAGCACGAGCACTCAAGAACGTGGCCTATTTTTCTCCATCGAGTAAAGGTGAAGTGGACAGCTGTGCAAATATCAGAAAGAGGACTAGACAACCCATGCTTGGGAGAAGACATTTGAGATGTTTCTATACACCAAAGTCAGGGTCGATGCCCTGTTCCAACATGGCCCCTTGACAGAACTAAAAATGCATTCAAGGCATTGAATGCATAGCATGGGCCATTCCATGAAATAAAGCACCAAGTATTTTTAGTCTACTATATATTGTAATCTCTCTTATTATTTTAAGGAGATCTCTCTGATATAGAAGCGAAACTTTGCCCAAATTGAAAGGCATTTTTTGAGACTTTGAGCTCAGATTATTAATCATATTTCTTTATTCGAATGAGAAAGCAAGTTACCTTTCAGACTTTGTGCTGGAATAGCTTGTATTGCTGAGAAAATTATTCTTATGTCTGTTTCTTGAATGCATTCTTGTCCATTTAATTAAATAATCGAGACTAGTGGAAGTAACCAGGAAGGTGTCCTGAAGCCGACTATGGAGAGACTTTGTGCTACCACAATTGTCTTTAGTGTGTTTATTTTTTATTTCTATTTAAAGGATCTTGGGATGACTTTATGCCCCCATTATCCTTCATATTTCACTCTTTGGTAGTTGAGGGGGAGACTTTGTGCTACACCTCATTCTGCTTGTTATTGCATCCAGTTACTATTACTTTTCAAAAAGAATTCTTGTTGTTTGTTGCAGACCACTTCTGAAAGAAGAGAAGTGCCTTCTGTCATTTCACCAAGATTTTTATTTTATCTGTGAACATCATCTCTGAAAAAAGAGAGATGGATGGTGTTAACCTACCCCCGAGTGTTATTTTCAGCTTATTTATAGTATATTAATATATATAGCACTTCATATTTATAGGGAACCTCCCCTTCATGAGAAGAGAGATTTGTCCTCTTTTGATGTGGCAAACCTACACATTTGGCCAATCAATCTCCTTATTCTATGGTTGAAACAACCTATTTTTCCCGTTAGTTAGCTGGTGACAAAATATTCACCCAACATTTTTTGGCAACTCTACTAGGGAAGAATGAGCATTTTCAATTTTTTTCCTTATCCATTTTCTCCGTTGGGGACACAACAATCTTGTGCAATTTGAAGCTTCAAGCTTCAGATTGAAGCATCACCTATGTCTTATCCATTATCATTATAGCCTTATCCATTTATATTATATACTTTGAGCTACAAAACCAGAGACGCTGGAGATGAAGCGTTTCATTTCAAAAGTCAATTTTCTGCCAGCTCCATGCCAACAAATTTTTACGACTCTGCTGGGGAAGAACACGCAGTTTGAAGCCTCAAGCTTCAAATTGAAGTAATCCCTATCCTTATCCATTTTAGTCTTACACTTTGGTAGCTCTACATTATATAAGAAGTCAGAGTTCTAAAGGTATTGTTGACCCTGTATTCGAGTTGGCTCAGTAAAGTGATTTTGATCTATTTTCTTCACCATCTCACCTCCAACAAACTAGGAGTTTTCCTCCTATAAAAGTCAGGTCTCCATTACCAGGCAAAGCATCAATTTCTATTGTTAGCAGATCTTTGTCACTATATATCCCTCAAGCATTTGTTATCCCTCCCTTCAGTAGTCAAACAATCGTATTTCAAGGCCCCTGGGGTAACTCTTTTGGCCCACTCAACTTAACTCCACCTCTATATGAGCTACCACATAGTTCAAAGAAAAAAAATTCAAGTTATTTGGTGATGGGAGAGTTCATCCTGATGAACATATTACAACCTTCAGTATAGCCTATGATGTGATAGGCATGGAGTATGAGGATGTAGCAGTCAGGTTGTTTGTAAAAACATTGCAAGGCACTACTAAAAACTGGTTCTACCATCTGCAGGCTTAGTTTGTGACTGACTGAAACACCTTTAAAGCCAAATTTGAAGCCAAGTTCAAGCCTGCTGAAGACGTGCATGCCCTGTTGACCCAGCTCACACAAATGAAGAAAGAGCCTCATGAACCTATGAGGGACTTCATTGCCAAGTTTGACAAGTTGAGGAACAGGATTCTTACAATTGCTCAACCAACAACTGAGAATATCAAATGCTTCTTCATCAATTCTAAGCTTCTATAAGTGAGTTTTTTGCTAAGACAGGTTGGCCATATAGACCTTGCTGTTGTTCAAGATTTAGCCACTGAGGTGGAAGATGATCTCATCTTAGCAGAGAAGATAAGGATAGATCCTAACAGAGGTAAATCTTCTTCATCTTTTAAATATTCATCTATAGGTACCACTGATCTAATGGTGCAAAAGTTGGCAAATGAGTTGCTAGCTCTCAAAAAACAAACGGTGCAAAGGATGTCTGCTCCTCCATACCAAGATATACCAAGGAGGATGTTCCCCAATCAATCATATCAAGGAAATGCTACCAGGAATCAAGGGTAGCCAAATTTTCTTCCTCCCCCATAGGGGAAACTTGCTATTGAGGCAACTCTGACCAACTTAGCTATTGGATATTTTGAAACTGAATCAATTTTTTCTTTCCAACCTGAGTTGAACCTAGAAGATGAAGTTGATATTTTTACAACAGACCAAGAAGAATCGACTGGCGACTCTAATATTAATTTCTTGAATTACCAAGATGAACCCAGAAGTAAAGGTGAAGCATTTGATGGATCATATGTTGTATTTATTAGGGCCTAAAACCAGTCAGCTCAACAATCTAATAAAACAAATAGATGAGCATTCTCAACCAACAATTTTAATTGCTAAGTGGGGAACCACTCTATCTTTTCAATCAAAGGACCTGGTGATCGCTAAAAAGGTAAGTACATCAAGCATTCCTTCATCTTCAACTTTAAATTCGTAGCCTAGTACACCCCTAAAAATTATAAGAATGAATTTTTTTCATCTGCTCTTAGTCCATTTCAGTCATTTGACATAGTCAACCATGTCAAGAAGACCAAAATTTAAATGACTGAATTTGAATTCCTACAATCTAACCCTAAACAATTGGATAAGTTAGTGGAATGTGTGAAGGATAAAGCCATCCCTACAGGACAAAAAAATTTGAAAGTAACTCTTGGTCCCCCCAAGAACACATCCACCTAAAATAACCTTGTCATTTCTCCTCCTGCTACTCTCGAGAGGACAGAACCATTTTATGTCTCCCTACTGATAAATAAACACCAGTTGAACAATTGCATCATAGACTCATGTGCATCTGACAATGTCATGCCTACCAAAGTGGCTGAATCTCTTGGTCTCACACTGACCAAGACATTTGGGAGATTTTTCTCCATAGAGAACAAATAAGTGCTACTGTTGGGATAAATCAAGGACGCCCAATTTGCATTTGTGGCATTCTTGGATAAAAAGATCAAGCTGACATTCCTAATGGCCGACGTCCCAGCCTCCTATGACATCTTTTTGGAGAGAAATTTTTGTAAGGACATTGGTGGTGAGTTGAGCATGGACCTGTCTGAAGCAAGGATCTCGGTCAAAGTCATCATGCAGAGATTGCTTCCTGAGAACGAGGCATAATATGTTGTCACTCAAACATCAGCACCTGAAGCTCAAATTATGTTTGAGTCTTTAGACAAGGGTAATTATTTTTTATCTACTGAAGACATTACTATTTTAGCTAATGAAATTTTTGAAGGTGATAATCCAAAAATTTCAGACAAGACATCAGAAGAATTGGTAGGGCGCAATACATATGAAAAAGGATCTTCCCTCTCTAATGAAAAAAATTTGATAGAAGATCAATTTCTGATGATGTTTGGATCTTGAAATTTGATGGTAGTAATTCTTCTACTGATTTTGGAGCTGGGATTGTGTTGATATCTCCTCAAGGAGATATTTTTCCTTCTTCATACAAGTTACAGTTCAACAACACCAACAATACAGCTAAATATGAATCACTGATGCTCAGAATGAAAGTTGCTCAAGACAGGGGCGTCAAATTGCTTCATGTCAAAGGAGATGCTGAGCTAGTGGTTTTCCAGGTCTAGAACTTGTACCAAACTAAAAATGAGAGATTGTGCCATTACCACAATCTAGTTTGGGATCAAATTAAAAGTTTTGATGCTTTTAGTATCTCTACATTACCCAAAAAATTCAATAACTGAGCTGATGCATTAGTTGTTTCTACAACTCTCTTAGTTTCTCACCCAAATTTTAAAAGAGATAGGTACACTATTGAACTATTCTTTTGACCAAGTGTGCTTGATAAAGCTAACAATTGACAAGTGTTTGATGCTAACAATCAAATCATGTGCTTCACTGGACTAGAAGAGAAACAAGCTATGGTAGTGGACCATACTACTGTGTGCCAAAGTCAAGAAAAGAAACTCTTCGCCAAGAGAGCAAGGATTTATGGTTTTTATATTGGAGACCACGTCTTGTCATGGGGCAAGAAGAGAGAACCAAAAAGAGTGCACAAAAAATGTGATTCTTGGTGGAGAGTTCCAATCACCCATCACCGATTCTAGGGAGAAAATAGTTTCTTGCTATTTATTAGGACGAAACATCATTTTCATTATCTCACAGTGGGCGGCATTTAAAGCACTTCAATTCTTGAAGTATCAGATAAGTCTGATTGTACATTTATATATTTGTATAGTCTTTAGTTCTATTTTATGTTATTCATTTTCATTTCTTTTTAGCATCTTTATTTTTGGGTAGCATGACTCCATATCCCAAAGGCACACTTAAAGGCACTGGAGATTCTAGATTCTACTCCCTTCAAATTTTTTTACAATCGATGGAAGTTCCCCAACTGGAGCCAACTGTTGTTCACAAAATCTGTCACTTATTTTTTGGGACAACATATCAACTATTTTGGTCCTACAGGCCAAAATTCTCTCTTCTCTTCTCAAAAAATGTTCTGAGCATTCAAGTTCTTCAATTATTCAAGTATTTTTAGCTAAAAAACCTGCAGGTTCAATAGGTTCAACCACTTCAATAGGTGAGCTCTCACAAAGAAACAAGTTCACAACACTTAGGAATTTTCAAGGTTGGTTCAACGTCAAGGTTCAACCGAAAGACTTATCGACAAGCTTCAAATAAAAGATTGAACCATTGAACCATTGAACCCCACCTCTACAGGTTCAAAGGTTCAACGAGTTCAAAGGTTCAATGACATCGACAGACTTCAAAAGATCTAACCACTTTGACAAGTTCAAATTTCAACCGCTTCGAAAAGTTCAACGGCTTCAAAGGACTTAAAGAAAAGAAGGCTTCGAAGAGTAAAGGTTGAACAGTTGAACCGTTGAACCTTGAACCAAAATAGTTCAACGAGTTCAATAAGATCAAAAGACTTAAATGAAAGAAGACTTCAAAGAAGAAAGATTAAACTATTGAACTTTGAACCAAAAGAATTTAAAGTTCAAAGGTTCAACGAGTTCAATAAAGTTTGAGAGACTTAAAATAATAAAGGATTCAAAGAGCTAAGAAAGAAAGATTGAACCGTTGAACTTTGAACCTCAGAAGGTTCAAAGTTTAAAGGTTCAACGAGTTCAACAGAAGAGAAAGGATCCAGGAACTTTGAAGGACCAAAGGATTCTGAGAAAGAGAATGAACTATTGAACTTTGAACCAAAATGGTTCAAAGTTCAAAGGTTCAAGAAATTTCAAAGTTTGAAAGGAAGCTTCGAACAAAGGAAGGAAGTGAAAGATTCTAGAGATAAGTTTGAAGAGATGGTTCAACTGATTGAACCAAAGAGCTAATTGAACCAAGGAGCAGATTGGACCACCCAAACCATTGAACCATTGAACCGATGCACCCCAAAGGTTCAAAGGTTCAAATTTCAACGTGGTTCAAGCAACCAGTGACCAGTGACGTCCCCACAGACATTAAATTCAAAAGTCATGAAATAACCATTGATTTTTAAATGTGGCGCGAAACCTAAAAACAAACTAAGTGACTAGCTGAATAGGAAGTCGAAAGAGCCTGCTAAAGGTAAGAAGATAGCTCGAGAGCTCAAATTGCAATAGGAAAGAGGGAACAAGTGGGAATGACCAAAAATATATGCACAAGAGTTATTTCTAGTTGGTGAAATAGTCCACCAAGTGGACATTAGAGAGCATGAGTACTCAAGGACGTGGCCTATTTTTCTCCATCGAGTAAAGGCAAAGTGGACAGCTGTGCAAATATCAGAAAGAGGACTAGACGATCCATGCTTGGGAGAAGACATTCGAGATGTTTCTGTACACCAAAGTCAAGGCTGATGCTATGATCCAGCATGGCCCCTTGATAGAATTGAAAATGCATTCAAGGCATTGAATGCATAGCATGGGCCATTCCATGAAGCAAAGCACCAAGTCTTTCTTGGTTGCTATATATTGTAATCTCATTTATTGTTTTAAGGATATCTCTCTGATATAGAAGTGAAATTCTACCCAAATTGAAAGGCATTTCCTGAGACTTTGAGCTCAGATTGTTAATCATATTTTTTTATTTGAATGAGAAAGCAAGTGACCTTTCAGACTTTGTGCTGGAATAGCTTGTGTTGTTGAGTAAATTATTTTTATTTATATTTCTTGAATACATTCTTGTCTATTTAATTAAATAAATAGGACTAGTGGAAGTAACCAGGAAGGTGTCCTGAAGCCGACTATGGAGAGACTTTGTGATGCCATAATTGTCTTTAGTGTGTTTATTTTCTATTTCTATTTAAAATATCTTGGGATGACTTTGTGCCTCCATTATCCTTCATATTTCACTTTTTGGCAGTTGAGGGGGAGACTTTGTGCTACACTTCATTCTGCTTGTTACTGTGTCCAGTTACTGTTACTTTCTAGAAAGAATTCTTGCTGTTTGTTGCAGACCACTTCTGAAAGAAGAGAAGTGCCTTATGTCATTTCACTAAGATTTATCTTTTGTCTGTGAACATCATCTCTGAAAAAAGAGAGATAGATGGTGTTAACCTACCCTTGAGTGTTATTTTCAGCTTATTTATAGTATATTAATATATATAACACCTCATATTTATAGGGAACCTCCCCTTGATGAGAAGAGAGATTTGTCCCCTTTTGATGTGGTAAACCTGCACATTTGACTGATCAATCTCTTTATGCTATGGTTGAAATAACCTATTTTGCCCATTAGTTAGCTGGTGACAAAATATTCACCCAACACCTCTTTATTGAGAAATTTTTTTTCACACTTGTTTCTTCTTTGATTAAATTTTGGTATTTATTAATGAGAAACAAAGTTTTTGTGTGATCAAATGTCACTATTTTATCATATCTTTTAAAACAGACAACTATTCAGGGAAGACTTGTTAAGTGGACCTTACGTATTCAAAAATTTGATCTTGAATTTAAAACTTATAAAACTATTAAAATTACTGAACAAGTAAAATACTTAGCTGAAAATGTTATCTTAGATATAAATGTCTTAATTTTATCGATTGATAAAAATTTAAATGCAAAATCACACTTTAAAACTATAAAAGTTGCTGAATTTTTTTAAAAAATTAAGTTTGATCATGAAATGAATGAAGGGAATTGTTTATTGGTTGAAGATGACTGATATCATGATTTAGTTTATTATTTTCAAAATCAATCCTATCCTAATAATTTAAATAAAATAGAAAGACATTCCTTAAAAGTAAAAGTATTAAATTTTTATTTATTAAAAAAAATTATTTTATCATAATTATGATAGAGTATTGTTAAGATGTCTTATGCATAATCAAACACAAAAAGTTCTTAGAAGTTATCATGAAGGGAACTGTGATGAACATTATATTGTAAAAACAATAGCTTATAATATTTTAAGGGCTGGTTATTATTGGCCTACTTTGTTTTAAAATGCTTATAAGTTAGTTTGTACCTGTATGCTTTATCAATTATTCGTTGAAATAGATAAACAACTTGCAATACCTTTAAACCCGATTATCCCTAAAAAAAATTTAAAAAATGAGACATTGACTTTATTTTAGATATTCATCCACCTTTATTTGCAGGTCATAGATATATTTTTACACCTATGGATTATTTTATCAAGTGACTTGAAGCCAAAGAACTTAAAAGTTTAGTAACAGGTAAAGTAAATTTTTTTCTAAAAAATCAATTTTTTTCTAGATTCAGAGTTCCATATGAGATTATTTTAGATAATGGACCTCAATTCGTTTCAAATAAGTTCTTAAAAAAATATTTTATTTTATTAGTCATTCGTCTAAGTACTATACACAAGAAAATGGACAAGCTGAGTCTACTAACAAAAATATAATTTTTTTTATAAAAAAATTAGTTTGTGATAACAAAAAAAAATTGTATTTTAAAATTTTTGAAGCATTATGGGCTGATAGGACTATTGTTAAGGTAGCAACTGTGTATTATCCCTTCATGTTAGCATATGGGTTTGAAACTACTTTATCAATAGAACTTTAGATTTCTTTAACTAAGATTGTTTTGCAATATGTAGCTAAAGATACAAATTTGATTGAATAAAGGTTTCATGATTTAGTAGCTCTTAATGAACCCAAAGCAACAGCTTTACAAAAATTAGAGAAGGTTAAGCAAAAATTAAATAAATTTTTTGATAAAAAGATTTTTAATAAATTTTTCAATGTTGATGACTTAGTTTTATATTGGGACAAAACCCATGAAGACCCTAGAAAATATCATAAGTTTGATACATTATGACTTAGACCTTACAAAATTACCACTATTTTTAGAAATAATGTATTTCATCTTAAAAATATTGAAGGAAATTAGTTGCATTACTCAGTAAAAGGCCATCACTTGAAACTATTTCATGATTAATTATCTTTCTGTTATTCTTTTACTTTCTTTTCTGCTTTCTTTTTGGTTTATTTTTCCTTTCTTTTAATTTGTTGTTTTATTTTCATCTCGTGTTTGCTTTGATGTACTTCGCTTTCAAAAAGATCAATGAAAGGTTGTGGAATGAAAAATATTACATTATGAAGGGAGAGTGCAAAGAATCTATGAAAGTGTTGTATCATTCATTTTGAAAAATTACTCTTATAAATTCAATTTTTCATAATAAATGAGTAATATGATTGACTTATATTTGGTTGTAGAAATATTACTTCATTTTCAGGTTTTGTGCTTAAAGAATTTATAATTGATTGTACATTCAACCTGAACTTCCTTGTTATTCATTTCCCTTTCTTCATGTCACACTAGCCGAATAATCCATCCCTTGCTTAAATTCATTATTTAAGAGACTTGCGCTTAGCTACTTGAGAAATGATTTTTCTAGATCACACTCTCAAGAGAAAATCTATTTTATACAATAGGTAATTTGTTGCTAATCAAATTTATTATACAAAATTGATTAGCAAGGTTGGTAGTGTTATGCCTATTTTCTACACTCCTTAAATTTTTTGAGATTTATACTTGTTGCCATAGAGATGACTTTGTATGAATCCTAAAACTGTGTCGAGGACCCTATTGATTGATAGTATTTTTTGATACATTTTTTATTGTGAAATAATAATGATTGATTGATAAATTTTTATTTATGTTTTAAGTGGTTTCGAAAAACATGATGGATTAATGAATAAAATATGCATATATAGTTATAGATGTGATTAGTTGTTTTGCTATTCAAATTCAGTGCACTTTTGATTTTTTTAATTAATACATAAACTTTCAATTTTTCAGTTATCTGAGTTGATTTATGATGTTGCTTGATCTTCATAGTTGATTAGCTTCATGGTTAATGATAAATAATGATGAGATGGCATCTTGCAAAACATTGCATTTAAAATTGACACATTCGAAACGTATTATGAAAATATGATATCTCATGTATGGTTCATTTTCATTCACTATTTTGATCTAAGCAATATTTTTATTGCTATCTCATATATCTTGCAGCCTTGTTCCTTTTATGATTATCTAGTGGATATTTTAAATCTCAATTGTCTTAATGTTTGAATAAGTATTCAATATTGGTGAATATAATGTTAGAATATATACACCATTTCTTCATATTTTATTGGACATGAACTTGTAAGTTGGCTATCAATCTTAGGCTTATGCATGAAAAAAAATAACAATGATAAAAAGATTCATTTGAGCTTTTGAAAGTTTGCATTCACGTTCAAATTAATTAAGCCTAAAAGACCCTATTATAGCATTAATGGCATAATTCAAAATGATAATGTTAGATCATAGTGGTTTGCATTATCTAAAGTTTGTTGTGGGACTAGCTTAATGCACTAAGTGACGAGGACCCTTTTGGTTGATTGTAAAACATATTCAATGTGATATGATTTGGTTGGCTAGCATTTTAATCTATTGTGGCATATGATTTGGCATGGATGTTAAATGTGGAAGCATAACTTCTATGCTTCGAGATCATCTGGAGATTTGGTGGTAAGGGCATTAATTAAAATGCTCTATTCCTAAAAAAATGATAATTGGCTAACGAGATAGTATGAATGGATACTCATGAATAGTTTTATCGATGTTGATATAAATTTTCCAAGATTATTAAACATGAAATTATTTAATGCAAACCAATCTAATTTGGACACATATGTTGGTTATGGAACAAGGTTGGCAGATATAAGTTTTGATTTTTCTTGATCTTTGGTCATTTTCACAAGCTCTTCGGTGGGAACGAAGCTATGGCACTTTGGAATCTTTTGAAGATTTTAAAGGGTTGACAGTCATGAGATTTTTAGGAAAGCAATACCAGGTATGTTTTACAAGTTTTGATCAATTTCTTTGGAGATCTGGAGGTAGTTGTGAGAGATTCAAGTTCAGTGAAAGAAGTTCTATCAAAATTGTGTGTGTATGAATAAAAGCTCTCAATATTTTTTATATGGTTTTCTATTAAATATGAGTATTATAATGATGAATTTTTTTCACTTAGTCTATATGCAAGTTAAAATAGTTTTGGAAAGAAGTGAAGTTTGTTTGAAAGGTTTTGAGAATGTATTGATATGTTGTATGAAACTTTTCTAGTTGGTTGCATGCAAACAAAGTTTTCTCTTGTATAGTTTATGATTCAAATTTTCTAAAAAAGTTATTTGCATGCAGTTGGGTCTTTAGTTTTTGAAAATTTTCTAGATTGATGAAGAATAAGATTTTTGTTGACTGTCAAAATAAATTGTAAGTTTTGATAATCATTTAGAAGATTGTTTAATATTTACTTGTGACATTGGTGCATGTTTGTTAATCTCTATATGAAGGGTCACTTGCATATTTTAAGTAAATGAAAAGATAAATCTTTCTTTATGAAACTAAATATAGAATAAACTAAAAAGTTTCTTAGCCTAGTTGCATGCGATATATCAAAAATTTCAATAATTTTTGAATCATGGTTAAAAGTTGGGATTTTAAGGGTTCTTGTTTATAGCATACTCTTAAGTAACTCTCCAACATGCAGATGTTTTAAATGTCCTGTAGCTTTCATTTAAGTTGAAGTTGATGGCAGTTTTACACAGATTTGTATAAATATTGAAAAAGTTTTCAAATCTTTCTTGGTTGTCACCATGCACAAATTATTTGTTTTGATTTTTAAAGTGTTGTTTGACAATTGGATATGCAAATATCTTTTGGGTGAAACTAATATCGGACCTAGGATTTATATTTGTGACAAATGCTTAAGTAACTTCCTAGACAAGTGAGTCTGAAAATAGTGGTGGTATGGACCCCAAAAAAAATTGAGAAAATTTAGTGCATACATTTTTTACTACATATGTGGTTATTTTTGTAAATCATATTTTAAAGTTCTCAAACTATATTTATATGGATGAAGAGATCAGTTTGTTCATATAGAGATAATAAGTTAAAGTATACATTTTTTTGAGTTTCAAGTGGCATAAGTTAAGGTTTTCATCCAAAGCATATGGCATTCTATTTTATTTTGGTTGTGAAAAAGCAATAATAATGGTTTTATCTTGAACATATGAGAATTTTAATTAAAAAAATTGACATAAACAAGTTACAGTTATTCTATGTTTTGAAGGATTGGGAATTGACCATGATTCATAAGTGTGTGTTTTGAAAATATCAAGGATAGTGAAGTCATAAGAATGTTTTGGTCTCAATATTTGTTCAAACATGCTATTATAAAATCTATTGTCAAATATCTAGCTTCAGTATATAAAAATGTGATTGCCAGTGTGAAAATTGAAATCATTATGTGAAAATCTGAATTGAATCAATCGACTATGTTGAAAATAATAATGATATAAATATTTATAAATAAATATGGATACTTTTGAATGGATACAAAGCTAATTTGAAGAACATGAAATTTTATTTAAAGTTTAAACTCAATTTTGAAGTTTTAAACTTTTCTTTGAAAATGAATATTGAGATTAAGATTTTTTGATATTTTGAAGTTGATATCAGAATATTATATTTAATTTATGAGGTTAAATACATATTTGGATTTAGATACGGTGTGATTTATTTCAATCATAATGTAGTTTTAGCTTTATTTGTTGAATTATTATAGTTTGCAATTTGTTTTTCAAACACTTGTCTCTCAATCTTAGTTTTATTGTGATGTGTTAGATTGATCATTATGTCTGGGAGGGATCAACCAGTAGGAAGTAATGATGATAGAAGATGAAGAAAAAATTCTAATAGAGGTATTAGTCAGTTAAATTCTAGCAAAGGTTTTCATAGAAGTGGATTTCATGTAAGACATTTTGGACCTAAATTTTATAGAGGGACAAGAATATTCATTCACTTTGATGCCTATAATCTTGAGTTTTGAGATATTTTGAGTAATTTGCTTATTAATCCAATCAATAGAGGTTATAGAGGTAATAAGAGTTTCCATGGCCATAGGTTTGGAACCCATACACCTTTCCAAAGCAGTTAATCTCACCATTTAGAGCATGATCCTTGACATTTGCCTCTGCAACCCCCTAATTTTAGAGGTGAATCAATTGATGATCCTTTGCTTGTTAATCAGTCCACATAGCTTGAAGTAGAAATAACCCATGCTGAAGATTTTAGGAATATGGCCATTCATTTTGAAGCACCTTCCCCTTCTCGTGTAGATCTTGCTATAAAATTTAGAAAGTTGAATCTATTTTTTGTCCATAGTGAGCCTCTCTGAAGGTTTGAGAGATTGAATTTTGAGAGTTGTGGTTATGCTGGCAGAAAGAAAAACATAGATATTCTAGCTCACACTGCAAAAAAGAGAGTTGAGTCTAAACTAGAAACACCAAGGGAAGTCAGATTGTTGAAAAGAATTAATCTCAAAATTGATGACAATATGAATGATTCAAGAACAAAATTGGTACCATTCCCTACTACTGATATGGAATACAACATTTGTCTTCATGAACAAGACAAACAAGTAATTGAAGTGTTGTCAAATTCAAATGACTATTGGTCATTGAAAGGACAATTTTTATTTACTGGTGAACTTACATGGCAGAACTTGGTATTTCAATTTGACACTGATTTTTAGACACTGAATTTTTTTGATATTTTGGTAAATACAACAATTTTGGAGTTCTGAAATAATTATATATGCTTAAGTTAATTAATATGCGTTATAATTTAATATGAATAGAATTTATCAATTTTTGATTTATTTATTTTATTACTGATATGTATGCTATTATATTATTAATTAATATGGGTCTCCACCCATTAGAATTAGTATCTCAGGTATATTATTTTTAACTATCTTGATCAATCAAGACTTTTTAAGTCTTAATTAAATCTGTCCTGAACCAATTTTAATTTATAATTAATTGACTTTGTTAAAAGTTAAATCGTTAACATTAACTAATAACTAACTAAAGTTAGCTATAATTTATTTTACAACTTAGTTGAAGGTATAAGAAGATCTCAAAGACTCATTTGAATACAAAAGCACAACAGGTATTGAAGACTTAAGTATTCTTTTGAAATCAATCATTTATCTCTTCTTGCTATGCAACTTATTTGAGATAATACAATATTTATAGATAGACCTAATGATACTTTATCTGATGGTTGAGTAATTGCTTATGAAACACATGTATATCTAATTTTATTTGTCATCTAATACTAATTATTTTAAGTTTGCTAAGCTTAATATCTTTTGATGATTGTTATTTTGTAGTCTTATGCATAGATTCTAAGTATTCAACCTAAATAATGATAATCATTTTGCTATTTCACGATATTTTTTTGATTTATTTTGATGCAAAGTTAGTATTCAAGTTTTTGTAGAGAAAGGATGTTGGTTTTCTCAATAAGCTTATCTCTTTCTATTAAGACGACTCTCCTTTTGAAACTTGCATACATTTTGTAATTTATTTGAATCTAACTTTAATATAAATAGATCTTTCAATTTTTTTATAAATCTGATTTTTGTTTCTATTTAGTTATCTTAATATAACTTTCATCTATAATTGTTTTCTATTTTAATTAGTTTAGTTTAGTTTAGTTTGTCTCTTTCTTATTAATTCTTAGTTTAGGTTTGTTCTTTTCTCTATTTAAATAGTTATAGATTAATATCTAGATTTATATCTTTTTCAATTTATCATTAGTTTAATAATATTTATATTTTTCTAAGTTAATCTTTTGATATCTATTTCATAGCTTAGGTCTTTTAGTCTATCTTATTTTAGATTTATTTCAAATAGATTGTAAGCTTGCTTTAATCTTTATATTAATTTCCTTTAAGTCTCATAGTTGTTTCTTTAATCTTTATCCTTAGAGTGTTTACTTAGTTAATTCTTACAATTTTATTATTTGTTTTGCTTAGATTACATTGTTTCCTTAGATTACGATCTTTTTCTAGTTTATCCCTCTTTTTGTAAGTTTAGTTGTTTGTCTTAATTTTTTTCCTGTTTGTTTGTTGTTAGTTTTCTTGCTCTTTTATTTTCATATTTTGTCTCCTCTTTCTTCTATTTCTAATTTTATTTAAAGTTAACTTGAAGAACATTGCAAGCAAGAAGCAAATATATTATTTGAATACATATATATTACATAATCATATTTCTATTCTTCAAGAGACTATCTAACTCATAGGTTTTCTATGTCGGATAGAATAGATTACAGAATTCTTATCTTAATTTATTCATGATTCAATAAATGAATTTTTAATTGTTATAATGGAATAAGTTATCTTGATAACTTGTTAATTATTTCCTAGAATTTATAATAAAAACCCCTCGCATTTTTAGGATCATAAATAAAATTTTAGAACCTAACGATTAGACTGGTACAATTTTAATTTGACCTTCATGATAGGTGAAAGGGTTGATTCGTTGATGGTATAATTTTCATCGTCAATAAAACCTTCGATGTAGAGAATGTTATCATCGAGGAGACTATCTTGAAGGTGATTTGTAGTGGGTATGGATGCCACTACAAGTTATTTAGTAATGACTTTTCCTTTGATAGATTTTTACGTTATGATGCGAATGTAAAATTTTAATAAGAGAAATACCCAATTGTCAATTATGTCTCTAGATAAAAATGCTTTGGACAAAAATTAACAAAGTGGTTCATAATGAACAATGACATAGGTTATTTAAGAGAGGATGTAGTGACGAAGCTTTTCAGTCATGAAATAGATAGCGAGGCAATCATGTTCTACTTTAGTATAATGTTTTTCTTAATTGATGAGGCTTCAGCTAATATAGTAAATTACATACTCTCTTCCAGTATCATCTTGTTGGAAAAGCATTACCCAAATTGATACAGGAGTAGAATAAGTGTATAAAATCAAAGGATGATCATTGGAAGGTGTACGAAGGGTAAGCAGATAGAGCAATGATTTTTTCATGTTGTCAAATGCCTTTTGACAAGGATCGGTCCATTTTAAAGCATTGCATTTATTAATAAAAGGATTAATTGTGTATATGCAATAAGCCATTTTAGGGATTAATCATCAAATTATCCCAAGCTTGTTGAAGTAAGTACAAATGTTTGGAATGAAGTGAGGAATAGGCATGTTGACTATAGCATTTATTTTAGTGGGATTTTCATCAATACCATAAACAAAGACTAAGAACCCTACCAATTTATCAGATGTGATGCCAAAGACACTTGTATGGGTTGAGTCTAACTTTTTACTTGATGAGTCAATCAAAGATGATGGCTAAATCAAAGAGATAGGTTTTGTAACTTTTAGATTTGGAAATGAGATCATCCACATAGGTTTCCATAATCTTATGTATAAAATCATAAAAAATGTGGTTCATATCCCATTGAAAAGTAGCTCTTGTATTTTTAAGGTCAAAGGACATCTTAACATAGCAATAGATGCCCCATTCCATAGTGAATATTATCTTGTGTTGGTCTTTGAGGGTGATGTGAAATTGATTATATCCTAAAAAACCATCCATAAGGGATAACATTTTGTATTCAATAGTGTAAACTATGATGACATCTATTGAAGGTAATGGAGAATTATCTTTGAGACAAACGAGGTTGAGATTGGGAAAGTTGATGCAGATGCGAATAACCATGATAATTTTTTTACAAATGAGAACAATGTTTGACATCCATTCATAATAGTCCATAGGTTTAATAAACTTTGCATCTAATAATTGATATTTTTTATGGAATAGGGTGGAAACTTTGGAAAGGGGGAGGGAATTTATGTTATTTTTTCCATATAGATTTGGCATTAGGGTATGTGATTATGTTAAGCACAATGATACTCAGATCAATACCAGTCATGTCCTCGTATGAACAAGTGAAAGTCTGAGGATATTTATTGAATAATAGACCAAAATTACCATGCTTGGTCAATGTGAGTTCTCTAAAAATTGATATAGGTCGAGGACATGAGGTTGTGCCATATTAGATTCTCATGGTTTCCTCAATAAGCATGCCATTTCCATATTGAAAATGATATGGCATGTTGGGAAGAGAGGAAATGGGATTAGTTTTGGGATTGATGTTAGCAATGAATTTGTTAAAACAAGGAGCCTTTCACTTAAAATTTCCAAGTTTGTGATGTTGTCGAGGAAGTTGAGGTTCGCAGGCATGGAGCAACTCAAGTATGGCTTCATCACTAGGTAACATAGGTAAAGGTCCATAATATTCCATGTCGACTTCAAGATAAATAATTTTGTTACCATGGTGATCATATTCAGAATGTATCTGGTGTACATTTATGGTTTTGGTGTCGAGGGTGATCTTGGGAGAAGGTAGAACTGTGGAGGAAGGTTGATTGCATTCAATTGGGTTAATAATAGGCATATCTTTAGAATCCTCGATGGGGAGAGGATCTAATAGAGTAACTAGTGGGATACGAGGTATAGAAGGTTTTAGAAGTTTTAAATTTGTGAGAGGTAATATTTGTTCAACAACCTAAGGAATATCGAAAGGTGGATAATTAACTAGAGGTAAATGACCTTCAGGATCTACTTCAATATCCATGGAAATAATATGAACATCATAGTTAAAAGCATGTATTTTAGCTAAGGTTTGATGATAGTGTTGAACATCCAAGTCTCATGATTGATCTTGGGCCATAATGTAGTTATCATTATAGGTGGGAGAGATATTGCATGTTTGTGTTTCTAAAGGAACCTCTGAATGTGAGATGCCTAGATCATTAAATTTATGAGTTGACATGGTTAAAGGGTCTTGAAATAACTTGGCTAGTCCATAATCATTACAAGTGAAATCATCTTCTATATAATATGCTTCATGTGCATTATATGGAGGAGGGAATTTGATGAGCTCATCTATAAGAGGGATGGTACAATCACAAGGTAACAAGGAACGAGAAAGCCACTTTGAAATGTAAGGAGGTAGCTTCGTAGTATTACATGTGTTTTGAAAATGGTTTGGCTCATCATCATCAGAATCAGTAGAAGTTACTTGGAAGTCAAGATTCATATTGATGAATTTGGGTAAAGGTGCACTATTAATTTTTGGAATAAGGAGAATCTGATACTAAGATTTAAGATTGGAAAGTTGAATACTCCATTGGTTAGGATCGGCCTCGTGTTTATACCATTTACCATTATCAATAAAATTGATACATTGACTACCAGAAGAGGCAATATCCCTCATGCAATGAGTCCATGGGCATCCTATGAGTATATTATAGGATAATGGTAAGTCAAGAACCATAAGCTTAGTACATATAGTTTTGAGTCCAATAGTAAGAGGGAGCCAAATACAACCAAACATATTTTGATTGGTCTTGTCAAATCCATGACATGTTAAGCAAGTTTTCTTGAGATGATCTTTGTTATAACCAAGTTGTTGAATGTACAAAATGGATGTCACATTGATTACTGACCCTTTGTCTACTAATACTTTATGAACTGTTAGGTGACCCCTTATCCAACAGAAGCACAATTGATTACTTTCTTATAAGCAATTAAACACGGAATTATACCAGAATGATTAAGTAACTAGAAACTTGAGACAACAAAGAATTTGAGAGACAATACACACTCTTGTATTAGATATTACTAGAAGAAAATACAATAAGGAAGATGCCACTTCTTCCTCCACCTCAAAGGCTTGCCACACCTCAAGACCTTCTTCCCTCTCTCTCTTGCTCAACACAACAACTCTATAGCCTGAGTTATTATCCCTCCTTGAATGCTTCAGTTGATCTCCTTGACCTTACTCCTGTAGATCTCCTTGACCTTGCTTGCTTCAATGCTTTTACTTGCCTTCTTGATAATTACAATACATGTCTTATGGGTCTTTAAATAGGATCCCATGCATACAAAAATAGAAATCTAACTACAATAATTAGACACGCAGGTTGTGACTATAATTAGTCATTTGACATGTAAACACTCGCTTCACTTAACTGACTGTTCGTCAACAGCAGTTCTGGAACACACAGGCGACCAACGCCAGTCCCTTCTTGCCTGGTGTTGCCGACGTCGGCTGACTAGCTGCCATCACCGATTGCCTTCTGCACTGCATCTGACCGATGTTGGTCATGCTGCCGACGCCAGTGCTTCTGGTTCTTCAGCATCCTCTTCTTCGTGTCTGCAAACAGTTGAAGCTTTTAGCTCCACACCCTAACATGAATAAGGGTGGTATTAATGGCTATTTTAATAAAGAGAGGTGGATCGTCAGCTTGAAAGAGAATTCCAACATTGATCATGTCTTCTTTAAGGAACTCAATGGAAGTTTTTGAAGGACAAACAGTTTCAATGGTATGAACTTCTTTTGGTTGAGGCTCATGAGAATGTTTTTCCTCTTCTAAGGAATATGGTTCTTTGATTTCTTGGAGTTTTTGCATTAGGAATTTTTGATGATAGGGAGAAGTGTGAACTAACTCCATGAGAGGGATTTTGCAAGGCATAGAGTTAAGTTCCTCTAATGAGTTTTTGAAGAGGAAGAATCAACGTGAGGCTTGAAAGGTAAAGTATGTTTAGTGGGAAGAGAATTAGTTGGAGGTTTGGATTGAGGAAGTGGTTACTCATTAGTTTCCAAAGGTAAGTGAGTGGTCATAGTATCTTTGATAAGTTTCTCTTTTAAAGACAGTTTCTTTGGTTTTATGATGGGATCTTTATGGGTGGGTTTACATTGATAATTTATCTTAGCTACATTCATGTATATGGAATTGGTAAAGTATTGATCATAGTCAGCATCAATCACATAAATATCTTTGTTTGATTATTGAGGGTTGGATGTAGAGAATTTTTTTGGATTGTTAAAAGAAGAAGATTTGAAAGCTGGTTTCTTTTAAGAAGCATTAACATAATCATGATGATGGATTTTAATCAAAGCATCATGATTAAATGAATCTCCTAGCATAAAATAAATGACAAATTTTGTAAGCCCACGACATGTTTCATGGGAATGACCTATATCATCATGAAACCAATAAATTTTGTTAGGATCATACCATTGAGGGGGATTATTAGGATACATGAATGGTTTAGAAGGTGTTAAAAGTTATTTCATTTGTTGCATAGTTAGTGGCATATGGGAAGGTTTGGGATTTTTCATTTTAGCTACTCTTGGTTTTGGTTAAGGAGGAATGCCAATAATTGCATTGGTTGAATGTTGGAAAGATCCCTTGATGGTTTTATTGTTAGGTTCAAACTATTTCATTAGAAAGTTTTGATGCTTAGTTTGGTCAAGAACATCGTTTAAAGTTTAGGGAGAAAAGGTGTGAGCCTTGTATTGAGGGAAGGTGTTAAGGCTGTGATGAATAGTTTGAACAAGTCGTCATTAGTCATGTTGTGATTAACATTGTGAGCCAAATATTTCCATCATTTGATAAAATTATGAGCTGATTTGGTAGGGGATTGCTTATCATCTATGAAATAACTAAGACAATTTTTAAGAAGATTATTATGTTAGAATTATTTGATTAAAGGGTTGACTAAATCCTCAAGTTGTCATACAACATGTTGGAGAAATTGATTATAACATTCTAATACATCACCGGTGAAGGTTTTAACTAAAAATTTGGTAGTGTCAAAGGTATTAGTTTGGATCCACTCTTTATAAATATTATTGAATGCCTTGAAAAAAGATGTGAGGTCTTTAGTCCTATTATATTTAATATTTGGAAATATATTACCAATATCAATATATACAATGAAGGGGCTATAAGTTAATATATTACCAATATCAATATATTACTAATAGTTGGAAATATACTAGCAAAATAAGTTAATTCCTCTGATTGTGAAGAGTACAAATTCATTTTAGGTGACACTATATGCAAACAATATTTTTATTTGACAGGGTCACTACTATTCTACAAAATTAATATCCAAAAGAACATAATTAAACAGGTTGATTGTGTCTTCTAAAGATAAGACAAACTATAAAACTGTGTCGATCTAGTCGACCCAATTCATTATAGGGTTGCAATTTTATAGACTTAAAACTTGTGAAAGACAATACTGTAAATGAAAAATAGAAATGGCAGAGAAGGTAAAAATGAATCCTGATAGTTTTGAAGATGACTAGTTTGCAAATTTTATGCCATGTTGCTCAAATGTTTATTTGAATATTTGTTGGGAATAAAGTCCTAATAATACATGTTATATTAATGAACTATATCCTACATTGCAAGGAAATAAATGCAAAATATAAGCTACATAAAAAAAACAAAGATGGAACACATTATACAAAGATTACGTGTAAATCTTGCAATGTGCAAGGAAAAATCATAGGCAAAATGGTAATTTCCAGACTTCATTAACATAGCATCAAACTCTATTATACAATAGCTCCTCCATAAAAAATATTTTTCAATGCTTACAAATAAAGCACTCAATGCTTCCACCTAAAGCATCAAGTTATGAACCAAGCTAATCTAATCTAGCCTACATGATCTAGCCTTCAAGCATTAAATCCCAGGGCTTGCATGGATCCACTAATTAGATGAATTAAAAAAATAGCTTCATGTTTAATAATAGCATTTACAACATGAGAGAGATAGAGGGGAGAGAGGATGAATAGTGGCACCAACAAATTTGTCACATTCCATGTGGGGTGAACAATGATCACCAAAAGTTATATGTCTTCATGTGAAAGGGTATAAAAATAGGTCCATCCACTATAGACAAGATCCAAGCCACTTCTTTGTGGCTCCAAACATTGTCTCCCACTCCACAAGTGAGAACAAATAGCAGTAGTAAATAACTTGTCTTTTTATTCCATGTGCACACTAAAGTTTAAAAAATATTGCAATCACCTTTTGACTTTCTCCACACATGTGAATCATGGGGTCCCTTAAAAATTCAACCCACACCAACCCTTTTATCTTTTACACCATGTGACACCACCCATGTGAATACCAAGGACAAACCCATGTGCCCTGGTGGAGTGTTATGCCCCACTCCCATTACATCAAACTGATCACTCATAGGATACCTTCGATGGGCCCTTTCCACAACACCAATCAACCACATCACCCACAAACCACATTACTAACCATCCACATCACCAATAGGCTATGTCATCATGAATAGTGACTATGAATAGTGAATTCACATCCTAACATTCTCCTACTTGAAGTCAATATACACAGGCTTTTACCACACCTGAGTATTCTACAACCAACTACTCATCCATGCCCTCTGTCACCCTAACAAAAACCTAGTAGAAGTTTTATTTCACTACTAAAACTTCTTTGTCTAGATTGACTTTGTCAACATCTTCTCCTCAATAACAGATTGCAACACTAAAGTGACCAATCACTTCTCCACACGCAGACCAATCTTTCAATTGGATTATGCCATGAACCACTCATAACTCCCACTGCATGGGAATATCTAGTTTTTTGTTCACCATGGCATTACGAGGCTTCTTACTCTTGATGAATCCAATACATAGGACACAACATATCTTCTCCTCTTTTGGGACACTCTTGGAAAGATAACTCAAAATTCAAGAAGTGAGGTACTTCCTTGCTCTCCCATCCTTGTGCACCTCCATCTTTCGTTTGCTCCTTCTACCACCTTCATTTTACATGTCCCTACAGAGCCATCACACTAGTGATCATGTTGGGGCATACATCCAACATGTCAATAATATAGGATCTCCATGAAGGTACTGAATATCCTATACTCCCTTAGCACATCTACTAGAAACCCGTATAGTGACGTCTTCAACATACAAATTAGTAACTCTTTCTGCCTCAAATTTTTATTTTTCTCTTTAAGAGAGATCACCATATAAGAATCACACTACTCAAACTCTTTGAACAACAACTAGTGCACGTAGCACTCTTGATAGTAGTGAGGAGAGAAGATCTCAACATAAGTCAAAATTAGACTTTTCCACATATCTTTCAAATCTATCAACATGGCACAATATTAATGGACTAATCATAGATCCTAGGAAGCCATCGCACTACTCAGTGCATCACTACACCTACAAAATTTTTGAGCCAACATCTAAATTACACCATGCTCTATTGAATTTTGTCAAAACACCAACTCATGTGCCTACAGTGTTAATCCATGCATTAATTTGTTGGAATAATTGTGATTGATGTCAAAGGAATTGTAACAATATGAATGGAAATGTCAAACAAAATTGTTATCGAAAGTAAATGGAAGTTTTTGAAATTGAATGGAAGTGTTGCCGAAAGTGAACAAAATTATTGCCGAAAGTGAACAGAAATGTCAATGGAAATGTTAACAAAATTATCGACGAAAATGTTAACGGAATTGTCAACGGAAATATCTACAAAAATGTCAACAGTCACATCTTTTGGTGAAGATGTATCTCTTGGATGGGACACATCCTTTAAAGGCTATATAAGGGAGAAGAGATGTGGAAGTATAACAAGCATTTGATTTGAATGAAGATCATATAAGTGTAAGAGAGAAGGAAGAGAAGAAGAGCAAAAAATGAAATAGAATATCTCTTAAGAAAAGACGTATGAAGGGTAGATTTATTTTAATGAAGAATATTCTTTGAGAATTGTGAAAGAGAGGAGAGCAGAAAGTATATAAGAAAATCAATGAGAGAGAAAGTGCAAGAGAAACAAAGTCATCATTCGATTGAAGAAGCAATCATAGACGATGGAATCGATTTGGCTTGGGGTCGGTGCCTCATAGTCTAAGGGGTTGGTGCTCCTATGGGTTGGTGCTCATGAATTGGCCAAGTTAGTGCTTGGCAAAGGGGATCAGTGTCTCTAGTGGGTGGGTGCTCACAAATTGATCAAGTTGGTGCTTGGTTTGGAGATTGGTGTCTCTAGTAGGTTGGTGCCTGTAAACATTGTATAAGAGTTATATATATAAAAGGAATATTTCTTCGTGGTTTTCTCTCAAGAGGGTTTCCATGCAAATCTGTGTCTATTTGCATTGTGTGGTTTTGCATTATATTCTTTAATTGCTTTGAATATATTAATTTCGGAGTAATTTGAGTTTTAGATTTAAGATTAATATTCAAAAGCAAAAAAAATATCTTATACTGATTCACCCCCCTCTAAGTATAAGCTTGTGCTTAACAATTGGTATCAGATCCGGTCCCTTTAATGTTAGCACAACTGCTAGAAGGTAGATCTTGGAAAGCACATATCACAAGATCTCAAGTGTTGGATGATTTATCTACTAACAAAGCTCCTTTTTTTGATGGAATGAATTACGCATTTTGGAGCATAAGGATGAATACTTACTTAATGGCCCTAGGTTTTGATATTTGGCAAGTAGTGGTAATAGGATACACAACGCCACAAATTACACCAACAGATGCCATCGAAAAAAAGGCCAGTGAGAATAATGCGAAAGCTATGAATGCAATCTTATACAAGCTTTCAAAAAATGAGTTTGTTAAGGTTATGCATTGTGAATCTACAAAAGAGATTTGGGATAAACTCAACACTATTTATGAAGGTGATAGTAAGGTGAGAAAAGCAAAACTCCAAACCCACCGGAGGCAATTTGAAAGTTTAAAAATGAAGAATGATGAAAACATTGTTGGGTATCTTCTTCATGTCGATGAGATTGTTAATGTTATTTAAGGACTTGAAGAGAAAATTGAAGAATCTGTAATCGTTAAGAAAGTCCTAAGATCCCTACCTTTGAGATTTGTTGTGAAGGTCTCTCCCATTAAAGAAATGAAGGATTTAGACATGATGAAAATGGACGAGCTCCATGAAATTCTTATGGCATATGAAATGAGAACCAAATCTAAGAGACAGTCGAAGAAGGAATCATCATTCAAGGTCTCAAAGAAAGAGAATATCAAAGAACCAGAATCAAGTGAAAATTCAAGTAGTGAAGAAGATGAAAATGAGGCTCTATTCGTTCAGAAGCTAAAGAAAAGATTGGGCAAATATAAAGGAAATTTACTATTTAAATACTTTAATTGTGGTAAAATTGGTCATTTTGCAACCAAATGTCCAAATAAAGAAAATAGCGATGATGAGGGAAACAAACCAAAGTACAAAAGGGGATTCAAGCCAAACAAAGATAAGCAAAGATTTGAGCAAAAAAAAAGCCTATACTCCAAGAGGTATAGCAACTCATCTGAAGAAAACAAAGAAAGTGATGTTGAGAGTGATAATGAAGAGATTTTGTTCATGGCTACAGAAGAAAATGCTACAACTAGCAAAGATAATTTGGAGGAAAATGAAGACATAAGAAGAAGGTGAAGTGAACCTTGAAGAATAAATTATTTGCGTGTTGGAAGAAATGAAAAAATTTAATAAGAAGAATCAAAAACTGAAGTTACAACACCAAAAATATGAAGAAGAGAATCGAGAATTCAGAGCGAAGACATCACAAGTCTTTGAGGAATCAAACAAGGTAATTGTTGATCTAAAAGTCCAAATCGAAGAAGCAAATAAAATTGAAGATCTAACGGATCAGCTAAAGAAGAAAGGAGAAGACTGTGAAAGGTATGAATCTAAGATAGTTGCTTTAAAAAGGGATCTAGAAAAGGTGAATTCTAAAATAACAAGTGACTTGAAATCAGAGAAAAGAACTCAAGTTTTGAATAATATTCTAGAGAGTCAAGGATCACCATCTAACAAGTCAAGCATTGGGTATGAGAAGAAAAAATAGATTTCTAAGAGCTATGCTGAAACTCTTAAAAAACCAATGAAAAAGGAGACCATGAAGGAAGAAGCCCAGAATACAAAAACCAGCTCTATCAACAAATAAAGTAAAGGAAAACAAAACTTTAGAAGACCATTTGCTCCAAAATATGTAAATAAAACTAGGTTTGGTAATTATTTTGATGGATATTGTTATTATCGTAATCATTTTGGTCATAAGAAATTAGATTGTAGAAAGAGAGCCAAGGATATTGAAGTCAGGAGCAGAAACAAAGGAACCTATGGAGCTTCGAATAGAAACTACAATTCATTTGCTTTCTTATCAAACTTTGATGAAGCTATAGTTTGTTACAAGTGCAAAAACTATGGGCATTTAGCACACTATTGTAGAAATGTTTTTGAATCAGTAAGACAAGATCAAAATTTCAAGGCTCTAGTGATAAATAAAAGAGAACCATCAAAGACCTAAAAGAAGAAGCAAGAAGAATCCATGATCGTTCAAACAACATTCCATGCTAGAGATGAAGGACAATAATGGTTCATTGAGAGTGGATGTTCGAGACACATGACTGGAGATAAAATCAAATTCATCTCATTAAAAAGGGTCAATGAAGGCATGGTGAAGTTCAGAGACAACACTACAACCAGAATAATAGGAAAAGGTAAACTTAGTCTTGATAATGAAAAAACTAAAACAAAAAATGTGTTATATGGGGAAGGGTTAAAACATAATATTCTAAGTGTTAGACAAATGTGTGATCAAAGACACACACTCAAGTTCTTTTCTGAAGGTTGTGAGATCAGAAAAATAGACACAAGAGAACTAATTGCAGATGCTCATAGAACCACAAACAACCTATACATGCTTGGAGAAATGAGAGGAGAGAAATGTTGTTTGAGTCAAGTTGAAGAGAGTTGGTTATGGCATAGAAGGTTAGGGCACATAAATTTTGATAATCTTATGAAAGTTAGCAAAAAACAGGTTGTGTGAGATATGCCCAAGATAACAAAACCTTCAAACACTCTAGGCAAGCAATGCCAACACGGGAAGCAAACTAGAGCAAGGTTCAGAATGAAGAAATATTCGACCACCAAACCACTAGAGCTGATTCATATAGATATTTGTGGTCCTACCATAACTAAAAGAATGCAAGGTGAGAGTTACTTTATGTTGCTCATTGATGATTATACTAGAATGATGTGGGCAGCCTTTCTAAAATAAAAATTAGAAGCATTTGAAAAATTTAAAGCTTTCAAGGAATTAGCAGAAAATGAAAAAGAGTTGAAAATAAAATGCCTAAGGTCAGATCGAGGAGGTGAGTTTATTTCAAATGAATTCATTAAATTTTGTAAAGATCTTGGAATTAAGAGACAATACTCAGCTGCAAGGACTCCACAAAAAAATGAAGTGGTGGAAAGAAAAAAGTGAACCGTTCAAGAGATGGCTTGAACTATGTTGAATAAATCTAAGTTATCAGAGAGATTCTAGAGAGAATCATTGGTTAGGGAGGAGCTAAACTTTTTTTTCAGCTCCTTGAATGACCCTTCGCCATTGATGTCAAAGGGGGAGAATGGCAATACGGGGAGTTACAACAAGAGGGAGTTGCAGAAAAGAAGATCTTTTTGGAAGGTTACCATCAATGACAAAGGGGGAGATTGTTGGAATAATTGTAATTGATGTCAAAGGAATTGTAATGGATATGAATGGAAATGTCAAATGGAATTTTTTCCAGAAGTAAATGGAAGTATTCGGAAGTGAATAAAATTATTGTTGAAAGTGAAAGGAATTGTTGTTGGAAGTGAACGGAAGTGTTGCTGGAAGTGAATGGAATTGTTATCAAAAGTGAACGGAAGTGTTGATGGAAATGTTAACATAATTGTCAATAGAAATTTTGATGGAAATGTTAACTAAATTGTCAACAAAAATGTCAACGGTCACATCTTTTAGTGAAGAGGTATCTCTTGGATGGGACACATCCTTTAAAAGCTATACAAGGGAGAAGAGATATGGAAGTATAACAAGCATTCGATTTGAATGAAGATCATATAAGTGTAAGAGAGAAGGAAGAGCAAAAAATGAAATAGAATATCTCTTAAGAAAAGAAGTATGAAGGGTAGATTTATTTTAATGAATAATATTCTTTGAGAATTGTGAAAGAGAGGAGAGCAGAAAGTATACAAGAAAATTAATGAGAGAGAAAGTGTAAGAAAAGTAGAGTCATCATTCGATTGAAGAAGAAATCACAGACGATGGAATTAATTTAGCTTGGGGTCGGTGCCTCATAGTCTAAGGGGTTGGTGCTCATGTGGGTTGGTGCTCACGAATTGGCTAAGTTGGTGCTTGGAAAAGGGGATCAGTGTCTCCAGTGGGTGGGTGCTCACAAATTCACCAAGTTGGTGCTTGGTTTGGGGATTGGTGTCTCTAGTAGGTTGGTGCCTACAAACATTGTAAAAGAGTTATATATATAAATGAAATATTTCTCCATGATTTTCTCTCGAAAGGGTTTCCACACAAATCTGTGTCTATTTGCATTGTGTGGTTTTGCATTGTATTCTTTGATTACTTTATATATATTAATTGCAGATTAATTTGAGGTTTTAGCTTTAAGATTAATAGTCAAAATCAAAAAAAATGTCTTATATTGATTCACCTCCCCTCTCAGTATAAGCTTGTGCTTAACATATTTACCTAGCCAATTATCATAATTGAATACACAACACTCTAGTACCCTAATTTATATGGTCAGCACTAGCCTTCTCCTTTTGGGAACACTAGGTCTCAATTGTTCTTCTACATGTAGCTTTTGGCTACCAATCATGTCAACCATGACACAAGTGAACCAATCATAACTCTAAGAAAGTCATCAAATTACTCAGTGCATCACTACACCTACCAAGTTTTTATGTCTAAAAATTGCATCCAAAATACATCATTGCTCTACCACATGTCCAAACATATGGCCTTCTCCTTTCGAGAACATTAGGTCTCACTTGTTTATTTGCATCTTCATTTTCATCTTTCTCAACTACTTCAAAATAGGTACAACTTTAGGTTTCTTTGTACCTCCTTCCTTTGCATGGATTTTTCTTCTTCACTGCATCTCGACTAACAACATGTGGTTAGTACGATGCCATATTAATACCCCTTCTGTTTGTTTCCAAGAACTACAAGGTCATGCCTTGTTCTCCACCTCCTCCAAAGGAGTCTAGTTTTCTTCTCAAACTGCAGAGTTGATCCATCTTCAAAAATAATACTGTGTAGGCTGTTGACTTGTCTGACAAAGATTTTTAAGCTTTCTCCTTCAACTCTCCTGTAGGCTTCTCCTTAACAACATGAAGAGATCAAGATCACTAATAGATCTTCTACAATGCTCCACAAAGAGATACTTGCAAAAACAAAGCACCTCTTTTTTCATATTTTTTAATCTCCAAGTCTCTCATCCTATCACAGTAGCTTCACCTTGTACACAACCATCCAACAACAAAAAACACTCAAACATGGAGTCTTTCACTATGGCTCTGATATCGGCTATTAGAGCCATGCATTGTTAGCTTCAAAATCAAAGCTCTAATATTAGAAGTTAGGAATAAAGTCTTGATACTACATGTTAGATCAATGAACGATATCCTATAGTGCAAGGAAAAAAATACAAAATACAAGCTACATAAAATAAAGACAAAAAAGAAACACGTTACACATAGATTACATGGAAACTTTATAATGTGCAAGTAAAAACCATGGGCAAAATGATAACTTTCAAACTTTATTAACACAACATCAAACTCTCTTATACAACAGCTCCTCCATAGCAACTATTTTCTAGTGCTTACAAATAAAGCACTCAATGCTTCCACTTGAAGCATTCAAATTGTGAACCAAACTAATCTAGCCTACAAGATCGAACCTCCAAACATGCAAGTGCAAAATGATAACTTTCAGACTTTATTAACACAACATCAAACTCTCTTCTACAACAACTCCTCCATAGCAACTATTTTCTAGTGCTTACAAATAAAGTACTCAATGCTTCCATTTGAAGCATTCAAATTGTGAACCAAGCTAATCTAGCCTACAAGATCCAACCTCCAAGCAAGGCTTGCATGGATCCACTAATTGGATGAATTACAAAGAGGGTTTCAATTTTATTAATAGCATTTACAACATGAGAGAGAGAGGGGAGAGAGAGGATGAATAGTGGCACCAAAAAATTCACCACAATCCATGTGGGGTGAGCAATGATTATCAAAAGTTATCTGTCTTCATGTTCAAGGGTCAAAAAAGTGGTCCATCTACTATAGACAAGATCCAAGCCACTTCCATGTGGCTTCAAATATTATCTCCCACTACACAAGTGAGGACAAATAACAATAGTAAATAGCTTATTTTTTTATTTCATGTGCACACCAAAGTCTAAAAGGTGTTGCAATCATCTTTTGACTTTTTCCACACATGTGAATCATGGGGTTCCTTAAAAATTCAACCCACACCAACCCTTTTTTTGCACCATGTGACTACCAAGGGCAAACACATGTGCCTTGGTGGAGTGTTATTCCCCACTCCCATCACATTAACCTGATCACTCATGGGATACCCTCCATGGGCCCGTTCCACATCACTAACCATCCACATCACTAATAGACCATGTCATTATGAATAGTGATCATAAATAGTGTTTATGAATAGTGATCATGAATAGTGTTTGTGAATGGTGATTCATGAATAGTGATTGTGAATAATGACTTCACATTCTAAAAATATTTTATAAATAAGGTCGATGGAGTCCACAAAACTTGTGTGCTGAAAAATAATCTACGAACAGAGTCGACTTGCTCGACTATGTCTGTAAACTTGTATGTTGAAAAAGAGAACTATAAAAAAAGTCGTATGACTCGACTATGTATGTAATTATGCAATTGAAGAAATTATGTCAAGTTGATTAATGCAGTCCCCTGTATTTGGAGAAGACTTACACAGATAGAACAAAGTCATTTTGGAGTGACTATGTATTAAACTTGTGCATAAAATGTTAGACTATATTTGCAAGCTCGATATAGCACTGCAAAAATAAAAATATATAATATGATAATAAAATGAATATGTAAAATAAAACCTACAAAGTTTGATTCACATCGGGTTCACTAGAATGTATACAAGGTAAAATGCAACTGATCTATAAATCAATCCTAGCTCGTAGAAGATAAATCACACTTACACTTCTGCTTGTTGATATATTTAGACGTTTGGATTCATGACCAAGATGGATCCACTAGACCTAACCAAGAGGTCCCTTATCACAATAACATCACTAGAGAGGGTTCCAAAGCCTCTAGTCAAGCAACACCATGCAATAACCCTACCTAAGTCCTATGTTTTTATATTCACAAAGTATATGTAAAGTAAAGTAAAATATAATCTAATGCTCACCTAAGCTTGTGACACAAAGTGGGGGTTAAAAACATAAAAATTAAACATGCATAGAATAATTCTAATTAAGCCATGTATAGATATAACCCTAATGCATGGAGAGATAAATACATTCAAAATCCATTACTTATGTTACTTTTATCTATTAAAATAGAGGAGTAAAGTTAGAAATACTTACCTTGAATATGAACCGGTCAAGACTCAATCTCTCCCTTGACGAAAGGTGTTTCGAAAGAGGTTATTGTGTATTTTTGAAGAAGTTAAGGATGGACAATGGACTATAGCCAAGGACCTCTGAATGAATCTCAAGCTTTCTTAAGACAAAGTTCTTCCCTCCAAATGTAAAACCCTAAGCAAATAACTCCTCAAGTATAATGGTCGAAGAGTAGATTATAAAGAAGCACAAATGAATAATTAACTCATGTAGCTCTCTAAGAAATGGCAAAATGAATGTGTATATATAGTTGAATCTAACCTTAAACCTTTATGAAATTTTAGTCGACAGGGTCAACCCAATTTGACCTTGTATCATTAATTGATAAAAACAAGTTAGGTCTCAGTCTGAGTTGGCCAAGGCTAACCCGAACCTATAATGTGCAAACATTAATTTGAATACAGGGTCAGCCTAGGTTGACATTGTTTCATAAATTTTTAAAAAAATGGCTTAGGTAAGGACTAAATAAGGTGGTGAATTGTTTGGAAGAGTGTGTAAGCTTAGGGAAGTGTATAGGAGATGGTTATGTAGATATCTAGTGATGGTATAGAGGACAATAATCATGCGAAGCACCAGTAATCTACCCACACCTTTTATGTTGCACCCTTTAAGGCATGCATTCAGAGAGATTGAGACTAAATGGACTCTTACAAGAGAGAAAGTATCAATAATTGATCAAATTTGAAAATATTATATGTATACACTGTGAACCCATAATTTTGAAGAATGTAAAAGGCCATAAGCTTTAGAATCGAGGCCAATAAAGTTTAAAAATCATAAAAGGTAGCCTCCTAGTTCTTCCAATCTATTGAAAACTTGAAAAGGGTGGTAGATTGGTATGGTGCTTAGTTGAAACTTGAAAGGGTGGCTAAGTTGTGTGCAAGAGGTGAAAATCAGTAAATAAAACTTCAAGCAATAACCATAAGTATTGTTTTTGGATCAACCCTTCATCTCAGTAGGCAATTCCACCAAATCTAGAGTTTGGCACACTTCATGTGACTTAGTCTCGAGATGCAATAATTGTTTATGTTTGGGAAAGTCTTGTTAGTAGGCTTCAAAGTATAAAATCGTAGAGTTTGTATAAGTGATGTGTGTGATGTGAAATATTTTGTGTGATTTATAATATTGTGCATGTATTTTAGCATATGAATATATATCAACAAATATGTAGAATATGAAAGCATTCATTTGGATTAATAAATCAAACTTTAGGAGTGAAAAGCAATAGATCAGTCTTGAAGATCTATAAAAATTGTACAATTGTAAAATGCACAAAAGTTTTGATTTATGGGATAATAGAGATCATTTGATGTTTCCATTGAATTTTTTTTGTGTTGTTATGTGCATATTTTTTTCCTATTATGTTCAAATCGAAGTATTAATATAATAATGACATATGATTTGGGTTAATAACTTGTGTTTAAATGAATATCCACTAAACATGGTTGAAATGAATGAATCAACTTGTCATATCCCCATCTAAAGTTGTTGAATTTGAAAATTAACTCACAAATTACAATTTTTAGCATGTCTTGATGGGAATTCCTGGAATCTCTTCTAACAAAACATCTCTCACAAAGTCCAACAAGTTCGATCCCACCCCATTCCCAATGCACCCTTTAAGATGTGCACTTAGGCACATTGATATGTCAACAAGTCACTCCAAGAAAAAGCATCAATAAAGTGATAAAGTGAAAATATTAGGTGTATACACATTTCATTTATGATTATATATCAATAGCGATACTTGGAGAAAATGATTAGACTTAATACAAAAGAAAGCCTTCAATATCTACCTCTCAAGTTTCCAACAAGGTAGTGCATGACATACCCATTTATTATTAACCTTCCTCTAGGGGTTCATTTCCAATTTAATCATTCACATAAATTACATTGAGGTATGCATTGTACTTTTTAATCTGTACAAGGTTACGCAAGTCACATTCTAACCTATTATAGGTAGGGTATCCAAAACAAAGTATATTATAAATAAAAATAACATTGATTACATAAATATTATGACCTATGATCCAAACAATAGAGATTACTCCAAAACACAACTTCCAAGCTTTCCCAGAATACTTTTAATGCTTAAAGTAGATCAAGATATTCTAATTGTACAATGTATAAAGAATATATTTTATACCATCAAAGCACAATGAACAAAAGATATTTCCTTTAAATTTACAAGACTTCAATACTAATAAATGATATCATTTATGTAGTAGTTGCCAAAATTAAGGGATGTTCAACTCGTATACCAAATGGTTAATAAAAGTAACCATACATTTGTAGGTACTAAACATCATTCCCAAAATATGGAGTTATTTTTAGGTTACACTTGCCTTAACTCATTAAGTTTATTAGTAGAAACAAAACCAAAATTGATCATGCCAAACAAATTAAATGTGTTTGATTTACTCATTGTCAAGAATAGTATCTGTATACCTTACTGTATTTGTCTCAAATCAAAAAATGAATTCATGTGTGTATGATTCCATAAACAATATTAATTAACAGAAATAATCCAACTCAATACATATCATAAAACTTATGCCTTGTAATGAATCATAATAAGGATAAAAGAGTATATCTTTCTTTCAAACAAAAGACTAATTGTTAGCATTGATCAATCCAACTAATAGAATTCTAAACTTAAACATTCCTAAATCAACCATATAAATTGGATACATTCCACTTTAATTTTTCATTACCTCAATATAGACGACTTATTTTTTCATCTATAGGGTTTGTACAATAGTCTACATATTACCAAACATCACCTTCATGTAACATCTCAAGCAATATTACAGTTCATTCAACAAATAAGTGTGTTAACTTGAAATAAAATATATATAAGGAAGTGATACATAAAAAAAATAAACTATATATCATTTCATAGAACACCCAAATAGGAATTTAGGCTTGATATATCAACTTATACTCAAAATCCAAGGATTGAACAAAATCCGACATTCATGGAAAATGTAAATGTTATAATTGTTGCAGTAAGATTCAAAAAACTCTCTATGGTTTAAGAATCCATAAGGGATTTTATACAAGGTAGTAGCTACAACTCTCATTTCCTATGTTTAGATTGTCTTTTTAACCAACTGCATGTAGACTTGTCACAGAGTCATTGCCTTCTTAAATGATACATGTGACTGAAAAATGTGTAATACTACCATACAATAAAACACATTAAAGTACAAAATTAGCTACCGACTTCACAACTAAATGAACTCTTGCAATCCATACTTACAATTGAACTATCAAGAATTAATGACTATGATATTGTTACCATAATTGGCTATACTTATCCATTTGTTTTTCAAAGAGATTAAATATTGATGCTACACACGCTGAAATAATCCAAAAATTAAAAAAATAAGTATATGATAGATTTATATAACATTGATTTCTAGAGTAAATATATCTTTTTATAATTAACCAGAATCACATCCTTGTTCACATGTACCCATTAGGGTATACAAACACTATAATACAACAAACAATAATTATAAGAAGAATACAATGCAATTGTCATAAAGCATAAATTCTAAATATTAACACGAAATTATTCACTACAATTGGGAATACTCCAAAATCAACATTCACTCTAGCAACTGCTAATGGAGGGGAAATGAGTAAAATGAGTGCAACCATTGATAGCACTTACCACCCCAACCATCAGCATGATGACAAACCTATCTCCCATGCAGATGAAGATAGCAAAAAAAAAAACATATGCATGAAAATTAATGTAGAAGAGAAAAATGCGTATAAGCCACCAAGTAAACATTTAATAAGGTAAAAATTAAATAAAAAAGGCATCACAAAGAAGCACAACATAGTGAATTCATAATGGTCTAGGGTAAACTAATCCAACATCAAAATAACAATTAACTGATGGAATTAATCAATTTTATATTCTTGTAACCATCCAAGGATCCTATCAAGATTGAACCCAATCTTCTATTTTAAATCCTTAAGGAAGGGCACCTAGAGTTTTCAAAATTCATTAACACAAAATACACAACCAACACTAGAAACACAACATCCAAACTCATTAACACAAAACACACAACCAACACTAGAAACACAATATCCGAGAAGTAGGAAACATTTCTAAGTTATGCAACAAGGGTTACATATAAAAATAATGAAATGTTGAATTGATCAAGAGCATAATACACCCTTTACAATACTCTACCCAATACAACACAGATATAACTCAAAGACAAAAGAAACCAGAACTCATTATTCTAACAACTCGTTTAAAAGCTCATAACCAAAGTAATGTATAAAAAAAGAATAATTTACTTCTTATTGTGAGCTCAATAATATCAATTGTGAGTTGTCAGAATGAGTTCCACACACTTATTTTCTATTTCTCCTTTCATTATTCTTCCGATGTGTGCTTCTAACCCATCAAAACCATCATAAATAACTTCAATTAACACCCCATGAATAAAATCAGGGTAGTGGGGGTGGAGTTTGGTAGTTTACCATTACTTATCCACTCTCCAACTTCCTTCTATTTCCTCAAAAGACTCAAAAAGGCTTTACCCTACTTCCTCAACATTCTCCTTCATTTCCTCTTCTTTTTTCCATTCATTTGTTCTTTTGATTTCATTTTCCAAATTCAATGCCCATTTAGGGTTTGGAAAACATTCCACAAGCCTAACAAAGATCTTGTTAATTATTATTAAAACTTTTTAACTTAACAATCACCTTTTGAGGGATGATTTAATTATTATGTTCTAATAAGGTCAATGACCAAGGTAGGCCATGTTATATTATGCCAAACACTTTAGGTGTTTTATCAGCCAATGGTACCTCCAAAGAAATTTATTTTTAAACATAATGCTAGCATCTAATTGTGCATAAACAAGCATAAAGAATGCAATACAAACCAACATTACTACATGCAACAACCATCGAAAGAACATGGTTAAATAAATAATGCAATGAGCACTTTAGTGTTGTCACAAACACTTCCACTTTCTCATTTATGCCAGCACCAAGTCCAATATGTGACACTTTATTTAAAACACCGAACACATCAGTGATGTATCCAATTCCACAACACAAGTGATGCAATAACATGAAATATATCAATCATATCAGGCAATGATCACAACCACCCTAGTATAGAGTAGCAACATGAATACACACATTATAGGCCAAACACATCATGTACAAACATACATGCAAGGTGGAAAGGTATCTCTTGGACTAAATTTTTCTCATGTTATACATGTATACTATGTCATTATCTATGTGTCAAACCCACTCATCGCCAAGCCTAGCCCATCATGAACATCCTACAATAGTCAAATAATATCAGTAGGACATGTACAAGAATGTGTGTGTGTGTGTGTGTGTGTGTGTGTGTGTGTGTGTGTGTGTGTGTGTGTGTGTGTGTGTGTGTGTGTGTGTGTGTGTGTGTGTGTGTGTGTGTGTGTGTGTGTGTGTGCGTGTGTGTGTGTGTGTGTGAATTGTTTCATAAACTGAAAATAAACATATGTGCTAATTAAACACTAAATTATAGTTTTATCATGTATAATTAAACAAATCATACCTAATACTTAAACAATAATTCATCTAGGAAAAAAAATAAGTTTGGTTACAATATTGCATACATCCACATTATCATGAAATAAAATTTGGGATATGACAACCACTCCACCTTAAAAGAGGCATCTTCTCGGTGCCTAAGTAAACAAGTAAAGATAGTGTTGTGGGAATCTCCAATAGCATTCATTTTACTAAGTTGATCCCATTATACCAACACTTATTGTATGTCCCAATTTCACAACTTAACGATGTGATGGGTCAATATATTCATCGAGTCCAACTAGATGGTCTCCTCTTCCAACACTTGAACATCATTCCATTACAAAATATGAGAAGGATCATATACGTACTTATTAATAATGTAACATGGAATACATCATGAATCCTAGACAAAGGAGGAAGAGCTAGCTGCACTTTTCCACATGTCAAATAGACCAAATAATTTGGAGTTAGTTTGGAAGTTTTGTAAAACTTTATTGAAGTTTTCTAACATCGATCTCTTAGGAAAACCTTATCCCAAAGCTCAAACTCTTTGTGTTATTTTCATGTCTACGTAAATTTCGTGCCTATCAGAGGCAACTTTCAACTTTTGATAAATAAGATTCATTTATGTGTCATAATTTTGTATAAATTGAAGTCCATCAACAAATCTATTCTCCAAACTTTCCTAGCCAAGGGGAGTTCAACATTTACATCCATATAAGGCTTCAAAAGGAGCCAAGATCATAAAATAATAAGTATTATTATAATAAAATTCAGTCAAATGTTTTCCACTTAATTTGTTGGTCCATAACATACATTCTCAACATATCTTATACAATTTGATTTATCCTTTTAGTTTGACCATTTGTTTTCAGGTGGTATGAAAATCTGAAATTTAAACGTTTTCTAAAGGTAGTAGTCAAAGTATGTCAAAACCTTGAAGTGAATATATTCTCTTTATCATAAATTATCACTTCTAGAACTTTGTTAAGGTGAACAACCTTCTTCACATACTTTTTAGCAAACACAAAGGCATCATAAGTTAGATTTCTAGCAATAAAATGTACAACTTTGGTGAATTTATCAATCACCACTAGAATAGTATAATGTCAGCCTCGAGACTTAAGCAGTCCTAATATGAAATATAATGAAATTATAATCAATTTTTATTTTGGTATATCATAAGGATAAATTGAAAAACCTGACTGATAATGCTCAACTTTAACTCATTGGAATTCTAAATATTTTACAACAAAATAGTTTATTTATTTCTTCAAACTAGGAAAAAAATAATACATTTTCTGATCATGAGTCATTTTGGTGACACCTAGATGAGCAAAATAAGGTGCACTATGCACTTCTTTTAATACTTGATCATTTAAATTAGCATAATCATGCACATAAATTCTACCTTTGTACCTCAAAAGACCATTCGAGTCCATAGAATAATCTAAAAATGTTTTATCCATGGGTTTTTTTGACACTTCTACACATATTTATTTGAAAAAAATTATCAATTAATTATTGTTCCAACACATAATTTTTGAAATTAGATATTAGAAAATAAAGTACATCTAGATAAGTGTGTTTGTTTATTGCATCAGTAACACAATTTTCCTTACCTTCACATAGGAAATATCCATGTTGAAATTGTTAATAAATTTAAGCCATCTTCGCTATGTGGCATTCACAAATAATCTTATGAATAAATACGTACAAGGTTGCAATGGTTTGATTTTACTTTGAAATGCTTACCAAGCAAAAAGTCATTACATTATTTAAGTGCATGCACAACAATATCCAATTCCAAGTCATGATTAGGATAATTATTCTCATGCTCCTCAAGTTTTCATGATTCATATGTAGCCACTTTTTCATCTTGGGTTATAATACCACTAAATGCATTAACTGAACCATGGGCCTAGATTTTAAAATTATCATTTGGATCAAGTATAACAAGAATCAATGAAGGCATGAGCAGCTTCTTGAAAAAAAACACAAACATTTGGTAATAGTCAACTAAGCCCATCAAAAAACACACTTCATGAACATTCCTAAGAGTAGGCCACTCCTATATAACCTTGATCTTAACAATTGCAATAGCAATACCTTCTTTAGAAATAATATGTCCCAAGTAATGAATCTTATACTGATAAAAGGAACATTTTAATAGTTGATCATACAACTTGTGTTTCCTTAGTCTTTGTAAGACAATGCGTAGATGGTGTTCATGATCAATTTTATTGTTGGAGTAAACAAGGATGTCATCCAAAAAAACCAACACAAATTGATCCAATAAATCCCTAAATGTGATGTTCACTGTGTTGATGAGCATTTGATGTGCATTCGTCAAGCCAAAGGGCACGATAGTGAACTCATAATGGCCATACTGAGTCCTGAACAGATTTTTATGCATCTTCTTATTTAATTTATAATTGATTATACCCTATTCTAATATCAATATTAAAAAAATATATATCTTTATCTGATCAACAAGATTGTATATTCTAAGCAAGGGATCATTGTTATTGATTGTGACCTTATTCAACATTATGTAATCAATACAAAGACTTCATGTTGCATCTTTATTTTTTACGAAGACAACAGTTGCACCCCAAACAGATACACTTGGTCTAATTAATCTCTTATTCAAGATCTCTTGTAATGGCACTTTGAGATCTTGTAAGTCTACTAAATTCATCTTATACGGATTTTTGGATACAAGCTAGATACAATATCAATCAAAAAATTAAAATCCCTTTTAGGTGGTACTCTAGGAAGTTCTTCGGGAAACACATTCTCAAACTTTCTTAAGATTAGAAAACCTCTTAGAGAAGGTTCTTTATCTTTAGAAGGCTTTTGTATTTAAATATTATAAATCTTATAGCCTTTATGACTACCTTATCTAGTTGCAAGGCTAAAATAATCTTATAGGTTATGGGCTTAGAGATTCCTTGGATTTCTACCAAGTTACCATAGTCATCTAGGCATTACACTTTTTTACTAAAATAATTAAGTTTAGTTTAGTGTTTTTGTAACTAATCCATGCTAAGAATCAAGTCATAAGACCTTGAAGGTTGAAAAAACATGTTTACCATTATCTTAAAAACACCTAAGTCCATCTCAGTATGTTCGATACACTCTAAAATATATACTTTTTTGTTTGTGTCAAACTCTACCTTCCATCTTTCTCTGATTCGAACTTCATAATTATTCACAATAGAAGGTGAAATAAAAGTATCTTTAGCTCAAGAAACAACTAATAAAAAATTAGAAATTATACCTCTAGTCTTAATCGGGGTGGATTGTAAATGCCCATTCTAATTATGTACTGCTACATAAAATTTGTGATTAGTAGATTGATTACCATTCAGCTTTGGACAAAATTTTCTATATTGGTTATCACCACAATCCCACCATTGTATAGCTCCTTGTGGTGGTAAAGGTAATGAATTAGCATCAATTGTTGATCCAAGTTAATTGAGTTGGGTCTGATTTATGTTTGATTGGCCAAATTTAGAAGAAATCTAAGGTTTTGAACTTTGTTTTGATTCTGAAATTTGTTGAGTATTGTTTATTTTTTCAAAATTATTTTTTGATATTGCCCCTTAAATTTCTTTCTAGGAGGTGAGAAAGATTTGGATTTAGACTATTGTTTATTATTTTTTATCGCTTTTCTAGTCTTGATGCAAGACTTTTTTTTTCCTTAGCCCTGTAGGTAAATTCAATTGAAACAAATTAAAATCATGATTTCTCATGATTACGTCATACATTAAAAATTAGCATAACCCTGATTTAAACTTACTGACTTTAGTCTCTTCATCATGCATGTAATTCACATAATGCAACAAACTGAGAAATTTGTTCTCATATTCAACAATAGACATTGTTATGTTTTAGTAGTTAAAATTTAATGGTTTTATGTTTTTTATAATTGGCTTTTAAATAACCTTTATTGAACTATCTCTCAAATAGTTTTAAATTAAGGGTTAAAGATTCATACCCTTTGAGAGCACAAAGGTAGTTCCATGTAATGAAATCACTTAGATAGATCAGATTAATTCAAAGTATTAAATGTAAATGATTAGATCAACAAAAATATAGCACACTAATAAGAGCAAAATAAGCATATTCACACCAATAATTGACAACTGAGCACGATATTTGATAAGTATAACTGAACAATTTTGATGGGGAAACCTCCACAAACATGCAAATGAGAATAGAATTCATAATAAGATAATCAATTACCAACCACTACCTCCTATATATACCCTACTTAAGTTATTTTTACTACATAGGCTAACCCTACTAACAAAATTATAGCATAGAAAAATGTGACAAGAAAATATAAGAGGTTATATAGGCCATAGGTGGGTCACACATATCCCTAGACATGTTACAAGTTAAAGGTGTAGCATGCCCCTCCCATACAAAAAATTATTTTCCACAACATTAAACAACTCTAGATGTTGTTGTATGAATGCTTCATCCTTCCATGTTGCATCATCACTGGTAAGATTCTTCAACTTGATCAAATAGTCTTTAATATCTCTTATGGGTAGCCTTTTAGTGAATGTCTAAAGGATTTCCTCTAGTACTAGAATTTTGCCTTCATCATCCAATTATAAGCCTTTTAGTTCATGTCTGAAGGAATTCCTTCACCAAAATGATTCTCCCTTCCTCATCTAATTCTAATAAATTTGTCTCAGAATAAACTCTTTGAATGATTTCATTCTTCAAGCAAGAAACATGAAATCCTAGATGTATACAAGTAGACTAAGGTGGCCCCAGCTTGTATGCTATAATTCCAATTTTCTACAGGATCTAATAAGGGCCATATAATGTAGGAAATAATTTGTTGTCCTTTTTTTTTTACTTAAAGGAAATTTGTTTATATGTTTTTAGGTGTACAAAGACCCAATCACCCACTACAAAATGCCTCTTGCTATGATGTTGACATGTTTTTTGTTTGATTTAATTATATGTTATTGCTAAATTCTCTCCTAGACTAGCTAGTACCTGTTGTTGGTCTTGAATGTGTTTTTCAACAACTTGAACCTTTGGTTGTACCTTCAAGGATGAGGTGATAGATGGAGGATGGTACCTTTACAGTGTCACTAATGGAGACATTTTGAAAGAGGTAGGAAGTGTTATACCACCATTCTACTAGTGGCAGCCAATGAACCCACATTTCTTGTTTATATGATGTAAAACAATGAAAATATCCCTTTAGGCATTTTTTGACTACCTCTTTTTGCCCACTAGATTGAGGATTATAGGACGAGCTATGGGCCAAATAAGTATCTAAACATGAGAATGAATCCATCCACAAATTATTGGTCAAGATAGGATAGTAGTCACTTGTGATGATCTTGGGAGTCCATGTAACTTTTGAACTATATCCAGAAAAGTAGTAGCTATTGTACTAGCTACAAATGGCTATGATAAAGCACAAAAATGAGCATATTTTGTGAGGTTATCCACTATTACTATGATTACATATTTATCTTTTGCCATTAGCAACTCTATTATAAAATCCATGTATACATCCTCCAACCTTTGGCTAGGGATTAACAAAGGTTGTAGAAGACCTATGGTCTTAATTGTCTCATCCTTATATTTTTGATACACCAAGCATTCAGCGAAAAAAAATTTGAATATCCCTCTTGAGTCCTTCCCAAAAGGAATCTTGTTTGATTCTTTGATATTTTTGAAAAAAAAATGGAATGTCCCCCTATTGGAGATACATGAAGCTCTATAAAGATCATGTGCTTGAGGGTATTTTAATCCTTGCACAGGTACAACCTATATTTATACCATAATGCATTTCCTCTCCACTCAAATTTGTCTCACGCAATAGAATCATATAGGAGTATTTGAACCAAAACCTATGTATCCTTGTCATTCTTCAATTTTGATCTTATCCCATTTATCAAATGAACATTGCACATAACAATGCCTATGTGGATTCATCCCCCATGGATAGAACATCAACTACTACATTCTCTTTTCATTTCTTATATATGATTTAAAATTCATATCCCAACATTTTAGTCGCCCATTTTTTTTTATTCTGATGACAATTATTATTCCAAAAAATATTTTAGTTTATTATCATTAGTGTTTACCTTAAAGTGTCTAGCCATTAGATAAGGTCTCAATTGTTTGATTGTATGAATAATATACATCATCTCTTCCTCTTAAATCTATTTAAATAGAGTTTTACCATTATGTTGACAACTCTTAAATGTAATGGGTCTCCCTTCTTGCATGACTATTGCCCTCATTCCATACCTTGGTGCATCACATTGAACAATGAAATTATTTGAAAAATATAGGGTATCCAAAATCAAAGTGGTGCACATGGCCTCTTTCATCTCATTAAAGGCCTTAGTGGCAATTTCATTCCAATGGAAGGATTCTTTCTTCAACAAGGTTGTGAGTGGTGATGTTATGCTACCATAAATTTTTACAAATTGATTATAATAACCAGTGAGACCCAAAATGCTTCAGAGATAGTTTAGGGTTTTTGGCACTTCCTAGTCTATCATGGCTTTGATCTTGTGAGGGTCTACTTTGACACTTTTGTGTGAGACAATGTGACCCAAGTACTCCACCTCTTGTACTCCAAAATCACACTTGGAAGGATTTTTATAAAGTTGATGTTATATGAGAATTATCAGTATCTAGTTCACATGATACAAATGTTTTTCCCATGTCTTACTATATATTACGATATTGATGCAAGAGCATCCAAGGGTTTGTGCAATTTTTATCAACCAAAAAAAGAGTGTTTGTGTTATTTATTTCATTTGTTTATTATTTTGGAATGGTTACTCATTGACCAATTCAGATCATGGTGTTTACATGAGATTTCATACATTAATTTCATGATTTGTTGGTGCATGGATGTAAATTCTATATAGCCTCATGTGTGGATAGATTCTTATAATGTCAACGTGGCAAACATATTACGACTTGAATAAAATTCTTAGGAATGTCCAAGTGTAATAATGTTATGAACCAAGGCATTTTAGTATAGAGAGGACACTTTCTCAAGTATAGGAGGAGATAATTCAAAAAGACATTTAGCCAAGAAAAGGATGGAAGTAAAAATAATATTCTCAGGTCACAAAATGGACAAGAACAGGTGACAAAAATTAGGAAAAAGTTTGGGAGAAGAAAAATTGATAGAAGGCAAACTGATGGAAGTTAAACCGTTTGTTAAATGGAATTCAAAATGAATTTTGAGAAGAGAATGAAGGAAAGAATGTCGGGTTGTTGATGGTTGGTACAAGGGTTTGAGTATCTCCATGGATGTAATAATCCCATAGATGCATTTGTGTGTGGAGATGTGTATTTTATTCATTGTAACAACCGATTGAATATAATAAGATGTGTATTTTGAGTCAAGTTTGAATATGTGAAAATGTATGTCCATGGAACTATGAAACCATTGTAACACGAGCATAAAGGTTGTCCTTAGTTGGGCTCCCTGCCTTGTGATTGTAGTAATTGGTTTCTATTGATGTGTCGTTATGCATATGCAATTTTTCAACATTTGTGAATGGTTAAGACCCATATGGGGTTTTTAACCTTGAAAACCAAAGCGGAAAACAAACATGACCACCCTAGACCTATTACGGGATTTTTCCTCAATTAGGTAAGTGCTCTTCCACTTTGCCAAGCACATACCTAATATCAAAGTCATGAAACACAAAGGAGTCCCTAGACCTATTTAGGCTTTAGAAGCCCGATTAGGTTTACATGAGATAAAAAAATTAAACGAATACCTAGTCACTAGAATAAATTCTGACTAGAACTAGGCTAATATGAGTGACATAAGATAGACCTAATCAAGGTTTGGAGGCCCAATTAGGTCTACTAAGTTAGAGAAATTTTGATCATGCACAACCAAACCTAACGAAACAAGAAGATGAGTTTTTCACAAATTTACAAGTGAGATAAGGAGGTCAAGAAGTCATTTCTAGGTGAAATGCTTAATATGAAACTTACTCGCATAGCCATGGTTGATGAGATAGAGCTAGTTCCAAAGGCTAAAATAGAACGGAAACCAAAGTGACCCCCTAGAACAGATCGAGAGGGAGATAAGTGCCTCAAAAATGTGTTTCCATGTAAAGGGTGAAACATAAAACTTATACACATGAGCATGATCAACAAGATATGGTTAATCAACATGATCCCCCAAAGCCCCTGAAGGGTGTTGAGAGAACTAGAGAGCAAGACTCTACAGACATGAAGAAGTGGAGTAAGATTTCACTTCAACTAGATTTTATCTCACATGCTCTAAAAGTAAATTATTAAATGTGGCTAGCATCCCTTTTTTCTATAGGAGGTGCATGATCTCTATTAACTCTTGTACCTCAACCTCCTCATTATATATGAAAGTTCATTGTTCAAACTTGGTTATTGCAAGGGAAAAAGTTTTGGGAGCTAGAATGGCATGAAACTGAAATAACCCCCCCAAAGCAAGGTAGGAGAACTAAACAAGCCAGATTGCAAATGCAGATTGGGAGGTCAAAACTCCACTTTCACGCTAATGTCTCATAAAAAGTTTTCTCGCATGGACATGTCATTTATAATGTTGATGGTTCTAGGTCTTGGTTTGGCACCCAAACCAAGGCAAGCTACCAAGGCAACCTAAGAGTGTTGAGACCAAAGAGCCATGCTTGCAAGCGGAAGTGAATTCAAAAAATAAAAAGAGGTTTCTTGATTCTTGGAAGAATTAGGGTGCATTGAACAAGCAACAAAAGTATCATAGCAAGGTTTTTTCCTTGCAATGTGATTGTGTGAGTCAATTTTAGTTTGTGAAAGATAAATCAATTTAGCGTGTTGCAAATTTTGAAAGATAAGCTTGCATAAGTTTGTTGCAAGTGTGAGAGAAATCTTACAAATGTTGGAAATTGAGAAAGGCTCTATTTTGAGTCTGTTGCAGGTTGTGAAAAAGACTCCTATTGATTGTGGTAAGATATGCCACACAAAGAAGAGAAATAGAGGTGGATGACTAAACATAGATGTTGAAAGGATTCCAGGCAAGACTAGATATGATGGAGATGAATGCACAAAGTGAAGATGTTGAAGCTATAAGTTAAGAGAATGAAGAGGAGATGTTGATGGGGTTGTTGTCCATACAAGAAAAGTTAAATGTTTTGGAGAGAAGCCAAGCAAGTGGAGGAAAATATTCCAGCTAAAAAAAAAGACCAATAGAAGTCATGGTGAAGAAAAGAGGTGAGTCTACTTATGATATTGATTTTATATGTGGTAAAGAGAGTCCAAAAAAACTCATGAAATGGATAGTTGAGTTGAAAATATATTTTGAATATGATATTGTTGTAGATCCCATGAGGGTAAAAGTTGCATGCAAGAGAATATGTGGAGTTTCAATTGTGATGTGAACACATGGTTTCCAAGTTGTTGGGTCATTTTTTACATCCAAAATTGCAGCCAGAATGGTTAAATAAAGCTTGATGTGACGAGTCTTGAGAGACAAGAGAAGAAGAAGATTGCCAAGATAAGAAATAAGTACGGGAAGTTTCCATGTGGACAGCCAAAGTCGACTTTGAGAAGTATCAAGGAGAAGGTTTAGTGCGAAGAACATAAGGTTTTCATGGAAGACAACAAGAAGGTGAAGCTTCCATGTGAGGAGCCCAAATCTAATTTTTAGACTAGCAAGGTGAAAGAGAGATGTGAGCACCCTATAGAGGAATAAATCCTCATGTAAGATGATATGAAAGTGATATTTGTTGAACCAAAAAGAGACCCATTGTGCGATGATGGGAAAGAGTATATAGTGTCACGTGAGTGGAAAATATTAGAACCATCCTTAGTTATTGAAGGTAATATATTTATCTTTTATCATTTGGAGGGTATATGGGTTGGGGACAACTTAGGAAAGCTACAAGTTTCTGTAAAGGAAATAATTGATAGGAAGGAACAATGCAGACATGAGGAGTTGCAGGTTTCCATGATGAAAATAATGGAGGTGAAAGAAAAGAGCAATGATGAGGAGTTACAAGTTTCCATGAGGAAATAATATAGGTGGTGGATGTGCAAGTTAATGCACAAAAGAAAAGTATGGCTACAAACTAGCTATGTGAAGGAGATGCAAAAATAGATAAGAATGAAGAGGGAAAAACCATGAAGATCGATCATATGGGGCTTTTGAGAGTCCATCATGAAAGAGTAAGCCATGATAAACATGCAAGCAGCAAAGAAGAGTTGGATAGCAAGTCCTTGGAGTATGATAAAGAGTTGTAAAAAGTGTTGGTGGCAACTCTTAATTCCCTTAATATGTTTTTTGAATGTGCAGATCCAACAATGGAGAAGATTGCAAATAAAATGACAAAGTGTGGTGTAGTCCAACATGCTCATTTGTATGAGAAACATAGTAAATAAAATGAATAAGAGAAGAGTATGACATCTTTGATTGAAGATCTAGTTGGTAATTATATACTGGCAATGAATTAATGTCTTTAGGTCAACATGGAGACAAGGAAGAGTGGGAAAGAATGGGAATGTCATGTCCCCTTAAAGTTGACATCGACATATCAGCAGGATTAGCCTATTAACGGCTCTCGTAGGCTAATGAGGCATGGTGAGAGAGTCATTTTGCAATCACTTGGTGATTACATGGCTCAGTTTTTGATTGGAGTAAGGTTTTCCACTATATTTCATCATTATTTCTATTTATGGAAACCTTATTTTATAATTTGATGTTGAGATGCACTTTATTAATAATATAATATTTTAATATTTCATAAAGTGCAAAAAGATTAAAAATTATAAAATCTTCTAGAAAGTCAAAGGATAATATTATTTTATTGAGGCCGGCCTCTAGAGGAAATGCATAAATAGACCTTGAGGTCTCACCATTTGGGCATCCAGATTTGATGAGTTGTTGATTGGTGAATTCTTCTTGAGTATTTGTGGAGCCAAGTGATCCACAGATAATCAAATTATCTTTGGGAATGAAAACTTCCATAGATAACAATTTTGAGGGTGTGAAATATCACCTGAATTATTGCAGATTGGAGGTGATATTTCAGTCACTTCACTAGGGCAGAAATTTGTGGCCTAAGGCCAATTTTGAAGACTACAATTTTAGGAGTTGAAGAATAGTATCTTGCGGAATCGAATTTTGAAAAGAAAGGTCAGATCTACATTTGGGCAAAATCTGAAGTAAACAAAGATGCCTTTGGAGGAGCATTTCCATTCATCCCAGCTCATAACCAGGTCGATTCCTCTTGGAGATTGGTGCGCCTCATTTCCAGGGTTATGCTGATCATGTTAGAATTTATTGGAGGCTTGGAGAGTTAGTAGATTATTTTATTTAATATTTCCAATCAGAACAGGGGCAACTTTCTTCAGAAATTCGTATGGGTTGCATATGGTCATCATCTTCTAGAATTTTCATTGCTTCTTCATTGGGAATGCAAGGCGACTCCTAACCAAGTTCCATTGTTAAATTCCATGCATTTTAGATGTCATTTAGTGGCACAATAAATAGTACGGCTGTAGGTGACTGTTAATTTCAGACTTTACATTAGTTCATATGTAATTTGCCAAGAGTCTTGGCTGAGTTGAAATTGTTATTGTATTGGAAAGATTATTACATTGAAGGAGTAATAAGTAGTTCTCAAATTCTTGTTGCAATCAAAGTTTGAAATCAGATTAGGGTTTGTAAGCCAATTGTTTGTAAAAATGTCTATTTGTTGTAGCTAGTCTTTGCATACCTATTTTCCCATATATTTGCATAAAATCCAAAATACAATCAAATTTTTGCATATATATCAGATTGTAAGCATTAAAAGGGTATTTAAATCAGTCTTAGCATCCTTTTATATCAAGTTACTACAAACTGAAACACTACATCAGCAAGTTGCAAGGTTGCATTTAAACTGTTTGACGAAATTACAATCAGCCAACTAGGGCAAATTGTGGACAGTTTTGAGTTAGGCTCATTACAGTGGTATCAGAGTGGTTTCCTGCCATCCTTTGGGTCAGAAATCATCTTCATTTATGCAACAAAGTGACAGGACCAAGAGATATACAGCTAGAGAAGAAAGGAAGCAGACACAAGACACATTATCAGCAGTTGTAGCAGCAAGGGATAAAGAGATTGGTGGCCCTATGGAGGAAAGAAGAGAAGGAAGCCCTCCTAGAAATGGAAGAAGAGATTATGATAGAGAGGTACTTGATACTTTTAGGAGTTTAAGGGATGGTCAGTAGCAGGTATCTGGGGTACTTGAGTGGCTTGAAAACACTCTACAGTAGTTGGTCTTACCGAGAAGGCAGCCCTAAGATCATGATGATGAAAGGAGCATAGCTGGTTCAAGGAGAATACTAAGAGCATCTTCCCACACTGCAGACAGACCTACACAACTCACTTTCTTGAGGGAGGAACGTTCAGTAGAAGAGAATGTTGAAGATGCTGAGGAGCCTACCTTCGTTGATGCATATATGGCTGCTCATGATGAATGGCAACTATTGACACCAGAAGCACGAGGGATTATGCATTTTGATCATTTTGTACAAACAAGGATGGACTACTATAGGTCTCGACAGGAGAGGAGGCCTCAAAATCAGAATAAGGACCTTAAGCAAGCTACTAATAAGCTCACATTGTCCATGTTTGATGGTAGTGGCAAGATTACTGCATAGTCATGGATTCATAAGTTGGATACCTTCTTGGCTCTTTGGCCCATGACAAAAGAAGAAGCCATCAAGTTTGCCACATTGCACTTGGAAGGAGCAACACACGAATGGTGGTATCATGGATTGGTAACATTACAGCATAATCAGATTACATCCTATCAAGAGTTTGTGGACAGACTTGTGGAACGTTTTGATAGGAAAGATCCAGAATCCTACTTCAGGGATTTGGTCCAACTCAAGCAAGTTAGAAGTTTGGAGAGTTACATTGGAGATTTTTAGAAATTATCAATGATGGTTCCTAACATCTCAGAGAAATGGTTGGTGGTCCTATTTATTAAAGGATTAATGGAGCCTATGAGAGGATGGATAAAAGCCTTTGATCCTCCTACTCTTTAGGAGGCTATGAAGAAGGCTAGGAGTATGGAACTGTCAACACCACAGAATAAGTTTGTATCAAAGGGATCTTCTTCGTATCAAGATAATAAATCTTTCTCTAAGAAGAAGAACAAACTAGATTTCAAGGGCAAATCAGCAACACCTTTGGATCGTGACACACTCAATGAATTAAGGAAGAAGAAGTTGTGTTTCTATTGTAAGGGGCCTTATGATGCAAATCATGATTGTCCCTTGAGACCAAAGGGAAAGGCTAATAGAATAATGTGGGCATATTATGAAGGCTCTGAATTAGAAAAATCAGATCAGCAATCTGATTCTGAAGACTAAGGAGCAGAGCAGGAGGAAGAAAAACATGAAAGTGAACATGAAGGAGCAATGAGGCAACTTGATGCACACATCACTAGCATCCAACAGGAGGGTTCATTTAGGATGCGTGGGGTCTTAGCAGGGCAAAAGATAATCACTCTTCTTGATACAGGGGCAACTCACAACTTCATTGATGCTCGTTTGGTTGATAGGAGAGGCATCAGGATAGAGGAATTTGAGGGGATAAGGGTTAAGGTTGCAGATGGCTATACCCTCAAATGTGAGAAGAGAATTTCAGACTTGCCCATACGATTGAACAACTATGAGTTCAAGACGGACTTCTATGTAGTGAACATGGGTGATACTGACATGGTGCTTGGCATGAGATGGTTACATGATATTGAGAAATTCACCCTTGATCTTAGAGAGATGGAGATGTCTTTTCAGGTTGATGAAAAGACTCATGTTCTTAAGGTAATTTGAGACTCTAGTTTCACGATGATCTCTTTCAAGAGAATGGCGAGGTTAGTAAGACATGATATGGTAGAGTGGGCAGTAGAATGTGTGTTGATGCCTACACCAGGGGAACAACAGAAACCAAAGTAGCATCCTGATATCTAGGAGTTAAGGATTAAGCATATGAAGGTGTTTAGAGAGATTCCTCCAAACAGACCTCTAGATTGAGGGATTGAGCATATCATCGAGTTGGAGGAGGGCACCAAGCCTGTCATAATCACTCCATATAGACATCCCAAGCAACTCAAGGATGAAATTGAAAAGACAATTAAAGAGTTGTTGTCCATGGGACATATTAGACCAAGGGTCAGAAAGTTTTGCAAGGAACCATCCAGGAGGTTTTCTATAGAGAAATTTGGCATGAAAGAAACAGTTGAAATGTACAGTGAAGCTTCTGTTCAATATGAATTCTTGGAGCACTCTGATTTAGAAGATAGCCCTGTATTAGTTGATAAGCAAATCAAGTTTATCGTAGCGAAGATCAAGCAAAGAATAAGGGCTGGGTTCAAATTGAAAAGTTTTGAGAAATTAGATGAATCTATTACTTCTATCTTTTGCATCCTTAATGATTTAGAGACAAAATTAACAAAGCAGATGAATAAGGCTACTAGGAATTGTAGTTCTAGTTTGACAATGATGGAATGGATTTGCAAGGCAATTAAGCTTGCAATACAGAAACAAGTTGATATATAGAGACATCAGTTCAAAGACCTTCAATTTGATCTCCAAGAAATAAAAAGTATCATGCAGACTATAGAAACAGTAAAATATAAAACTTGCTCTTGTTTCTCTTCCAAGAAGGAATGCACAAAGTACTCTGTTGAAGAATCAAAATCGATGAAAAGCAACTCCTCAAAATGGTACATTGACGATGAAAATAGGATAGAATCAAGTCAAAAAGGCAAGGATTTTAAAGATGTGAATGACCTTGAAGGACTTCCTGGTTTCCATGATAAGTTGTTTCAAGAACATCACAATTGTGGTTTAGGGCAGGTTGCATGTCACATTTCTCCTGTTCATTCTCATACAATGGATGAGAATGTGGTCATAAATATTGAAAATGGAATAAATTCTCTTCAAAAGGACGATGAAGCAGGGAAGCCACAGAATGTTAAGATGATAGAAAATGTAGAAACTACCATGCCACATATAGATTGTAATGATGGTGCCGACATGATGGATGAACTGCCACCCAATGCTCGTCCTCCTGAAATCCAGAAGGGAAATCTTTTTCGTATGAAGAAACAGGAGAACTTTCGCCATATTTCCATTGAAAAGCAGAATTTAGGAAAATGCAAGACTTTGCAAAATCATGGAATGCAGATAAATAAAGAAGTTTCTCCTAAGCTTAGCATTTCAAACATAATGATATCTGAAACTGGCAGACGATCAAATAATGATACTAATTGCAATAAGGAGGGTATACATTACAATATAATGGGGATAGAGCTGTCAATTTCAACAGGGCATTCTAATATATTTAACATGATTGAACCATCACAAGCATGTGAAGGCACAAATCAGTTTGACAAAGGTGTTCTGAGAGAAAGAAGGGGGGGAAACATGGAATTAAAGGACATTTTTGAATATAGATTACTAGAACCTTTAGTAAACAAGGATAAAAGTTTGAATTCAAATACAGCTAACAAACAAAGATCAATAATGGCAGAGCATAAGAATGCTTGTAGGAAGCATCATACAGAGGAACAACCTGGTGCAGAGGAGAAGAAAATAAAACGAGATGAAAGACATGTCTCAGCTAAAAATAACCATTGTCCTAGCAAGAGGGTCAAGAGTCAAGCTGCATGGCTAAGACGGCCATCCCACCGGTTCAGCCAATCAGAAATAGAATGTCTGATCTATGCTGTTGAAAAGTTTGGACCTGGAAGGTGGCAGAATATTAAAGAAATGTATTTTTCTAACTTCAAGTTCTGCACTGCAGCAAACTTGAAGGATAAGTGGAGGTCTTTGCTGCACTCTGCTATGCATTTCTCGGTTAACCATAATTTCCGCACCTCTATTCCTGTAAGCCTCTTGAAACGAGTTATCAGTGAATACTTGATCAAGTGGAAGGACTTACCAGTTGAGGATGCGACATGGGAGAGTGAGGAGATCCTACAGCATCTTGAATTTAGATTGCTTGGGGACAAGCAATTATAGGAGGGGTGGACTGTCATGTCCCCTTCTAGTTGACATCGACATATCAGCAAGATTAGCCTATTAACAGCTCTCGTAGGCTAATGAGGCATGGTGAGAGAGTCATTTTGCAGTCACCTGGTGATTACTTGGCTCAGTTTTTTATTGGAGTAAGGTTTTCCACTATATTTCATCATTATTTCTATTTATGGAAACCTTATTTTATAATTTGATGTTGAGATGCACTTTATTAATAATATAATATTTTAATATTTCATAAAGTGCAAAAAGATTAAAAATTATAAAATCTTCTAGAAAGTCAAAGGATAATATTATTTTATTGAGGCCGACCTCTAGAGGAAATGCATAAATAAACCTTGAGGTCTCACCATTTGGGCATCCAGATTTGATGAATTGTTGATTGGTGAATTCTTCTTGAGTATTTGTGGAGCCAAGTGATCTGCAGATAATCAAATTATCTTTGGGAACGAAAACTCCCATAGATAGCAATTTTGAGGGTGTGAAATATCCCCTGAATTATTACAGATTGGAGGTGATATTTCAGTCACTTCACTAGGGCAGAAATTTGTGGCCTAAGGCCAATTTTGAAGACTACAATTTTAGGAGTTGAAGAATAGTATCTTGCGGAATCGAATTTTGAAAAGAAAGGTCAGATCTACATTTGGGCAAAATCTGAAGCAAACAGGGAAGCCTTTGGAGGAGCATTTCCATTCATCCCAGCTTATAACCAGGTCGATTCCTCTTGGAGATTGGTGCACCTCATTTCCAGGGTTATGCTGATCATGTTAGAAGTTATTGGAGGCTTAGAGAGTTAGTAGATTATTTTATTTAATATTTCCAATCAGAACAGCGGCGACTTACTTCAAAAATTTGTATGGGCTGCATATGGTCATCATCTTATAGAATTTTCATTGCTTCTTCATTGGGAATACAAGGTGACTCCTAACCAGGTTTCATTGTTAAATTCCATGTATTTTAGATGTCATTTAGTGGCACAATAAATAGTACGGCTGTAGGTGACTGTTAATTTCAAACTTTACATTAGTTTATATGTAATTTGCCAAGAGTCTTGGCTGAGTTGAAATTGTTATTGTATTGGAAAGATTATTACATTGAAGGAGTAATAAGTAGTTCTCAAATTCTTGTTGCAATCAAAGCTTGAAATCAGATTAGGGTTTGTAAGCGAATTTTTTGTAAAAATGTCTATTTGTTGTAGCTAGTCTTTGCATACCTATTTTCCCATATATTTGCATAAAATCCAAAAAACAATCACATTTTTGCATATAGATCAGATTATAAGCATTAAAAGGGCATTTAAATCAGTCTTAGCATCCATTTCTATCGAGTTACTACAAACTGAAACACTACATCAGCAAGTTGCAAGGTTGCATTTAAAATGTTTGACGAAATTACAATCAGCCAACTAGGGCAAATTGTGGACAATTTTGAGTTAGGCTCATTACAGGGAACAATATTGTTCTCAAGAAGATACATGAGGATAGCATGGAAACTGTGGTTGAAGAACTAGTTGGTAATGATATACCAGAAATGAAGGATTGTCTTCATGTCAGCATGGAAACAAGGGAGAGTGGGAAATCATGGGAACAAGATTGTTCTAAATAATTTATACATGAGAAAGTTCAATTGCAATAGTTAGAGGTGGGAGAGAAGACTCTCACAAGATCAAGTGGAAAAGATTAGCGAATAGAAGGAGAGTTGTCACAAAATTAGTTGAATATTGTTCCAAATAGTAGGTATAATGATGAGGCTTTGAGAAGCCCAAGCTTGATGAGAAGTAATATTACAGTATGGAGATGAAGGATGAGATGGGAAAACTAAATTTGATATCAGTCCAAGAATATATTGAAAAGAATGATGTTTCAGATGTAGAGATGAAAAGTGAGGAGGCATTCAAAAAAGAATTCCAAGGTGAAGAGAGTGAGTTTCTTGAGCTCATCAAATGTAAAGAGAAGTTGTTGATTTGTATGACAACCATAGCATGTGGATAAGATGATGATGTTGCATCAGAGATGAAATTTTTTTTGACATAGCAATGCAAACAATAGAAGATGAGAAGATAAATACTATTGTTGAGGTGGTATTATAAGCTATGGGTTATCATTTGTATGCCCAAATGTATGTTGAGTTTGTTGAAATGATAATGGGAATGAAAGAGGAGATTTAAGCCATGAGAGAAGAGTTGCAAACAACAAAGAGTGACTTGAGGAATAATCTAATCGTAGGTTGGACAATGAGTAGACAAAGCCAAGAGCGTTGTAGAAGGAGGTGGTCGGTCAGTTGTTAGTTTTATCCCACAAGGTAAAGTAAAATGCAAGAAATAACATCTTAGTGAAGGTGGTTGGATAAAAGTAGTTTTCAGCCCACAAGTAGATGGAGAAATAAGAAGATAAACATTTGGTGGAGGTGGTTAGGTTATGGTGGGTCCAATGCCACAAATGAGAAAAGGAAGAGAGGAGGTAAGAAGAAAAGAAAGGCGTTGAATCCAGCAAGGAGCTGGAAGTGGAATAAAATGCATGATAATCAACTGAAGTATTTGGTGTGTTTAAAAGGGATGCCATGGCAGCATCCAAGTGTTTTTGCAATCTTGCATCAACCAAAAAAAGAGTGTTTGTGTGATTTATTTAATTTATTTGTTGTTTTGGCATGGTTGTTCATTGACCAATTCATATCATGGTGTTTACATGAAATTTCATACATTAATTTGATAATATGTTGGTGCATGGATTGATCCAGGTGGATCCATGTACCATTCTATTTTTCAAAGTCTTCAAATTATGTTAAAATTATTTACACATTGTAGTATTCGTCGAGAGCTTTCTAACATTTTTTGCGGTTCAAAAAATGGAGTCTGAATGCTCAAGACATAGCCAGTTGAAGAAATCATGCGACAGGGATGTCAAAAGTGACGTGGCACAGTTGAGGAATGCCAAGTGGACCAATCTCCATTTGACACATGGAAAATAATTAGGGGCAAAAAAAATTGTTAGGTGTTTTATTTGATGCACATGATATTTGACATTTTCAAATCAAAATAAGCGCCAAACCTCCACGCCACAAACACTAAGCACATCCCTCATTCCTAGGCGTTTGAATAGGCTAGGTGGCGGCCAAAGTTGATGCCCAAATCTTTGTTGTTTGAAAACTTCAACCAAATTTCTATTTAAGTCATTAAAACAACCACTCCCAGCAAATGTGGGACTAATTCCTTGGTCAAAGTGCACTTTTGGAGGAAGGACGCTCTTGCCCACTTCCCTAGGCACCTAGAATGGAGGAAAAAAGTTTGGAACTTGAGATCTGACGCCTAAAAGGCTAAGGTCTTGACCACTTCAGCCACGGTTGTTGAAATGTTATAAAAAAGAGTAATTTATACTTGTATTGACATGAAAATCCGACTGTGTAAAGAGAATTAAGAGGATTAGAGCCTTATTTTTGCCTTGTATGGCTTTGAGCTTTTGTTTTCAGGTCTAAGAGAAATACTTGCAGGCAAATAGAGATCAGAGAAGGCGAATTGAAGACTTGTAAAGGTTTTGGAAGCCATTTGTTGCACAAAATCAATGAGAATAGTTCTCACTTTGAACGAACCCAGAGATGTAGGCTATTGAAGTCGAACTCCGTTATCAATTTGCTGGTGATATCTTTGATTTTCTCTGATTATTATTGCATTCTGATCTTCATTTTAATTTTTTTATGCAAAATTAAACACAAAAAAATGAGAATTTGAAGGATCTCTTAAACATGAACAAGTGATTTTTGAATGTACTACACTTGTATTTTCAATTTACAAATCAGATTTTTGGTATCAGAGCAGTTATCATTTAACAGTGATTGCTAGTGTATGTTGACAAGGTCTAAATCTCAAAAGGGTGAAGGAAAACTCGTTGAGTATAATCCAGAGATTGGTTCAAGGCATGCTTCAAGGATCGTCGAAGAAGAGATGGAATCCGAACAAGCTTTCCGCCGAGCTTTCATGGACATGAGAAGTAGGGTTGAGGAACTATACCGTGACAAACAAAAGAAATTTGAGAATGAAAAAAAAGGTGATTCACGAGAATCAAAAGGTAAAGAAATTCAAAAACCTTCTCCATCGGATGACGGTAAAAAAACTGTGGAATCTCTCCCTTCACTAAATTTGGATATTAAGTTTGAATTACCAATGTTTAATGGCGAAGTTAATGCTAAAAAGTTAGATAATTGGGTCAAGCAAATTGAAGTTTATTGCAAGGTCCAAAAGATTGCAGGGGATGAGTCAAAAATTCATTTGGCTACTCTTCGTATGGGAGGTACAACTCTCATCTGGTGGGAGAGTAAGTTAAAGGAAGCCGAGCTTCAAAAAGGTAACTCAATTTCTACTTGGAATGAATTTATTGAAGAACTCAAAAAGCAATTCTATCTTTTAGGCTATATGCAACAAGCCATGATGGATTGGCAAAGTTTCAGACAAGGAAAAGGCCAAAGTGTTCAAGATTATACACAAGATTTTAGGAAAAAAGCTTTACTTTTGAATGTTCCTTTATACACAAGAAACACTGCTAAAATATATAGGTGGGTTGCATAGTTACTTAAGACATATGATTCTTATATTCAATCCCACTAATTTAGATGCAATATGTGTTCAAGCCACTCATTTAGAGGCTAGAGGAAAACAATCAAAAGAATCTTTTCCTAAAGTAAAAAGTAAGCAATCTAATGTTAAGCATTCCAAAGGGGAAAGTTCATCAGGAAAAGGTAAACATAAATCCACTTATACTGTTAAAAAAGAAGAAGGAAAACCATTTTGTAATCATTGAAAAAAAAATCATGATGAGTCTAAGTGTTGGAAATTACATCCTGAGTTAAGGCCTAAGAGGTATCAAAAGAAATAAAAGAAGGCTAATGCTATGGTTCAGGACTTAGGATCAGATGCAGGGGATGAAACTAAGATCACAGCTATGGGGTTACATAATGATTTTTCTCTTTCAGTTTCTAGCACTAAGTCATCAAATGATGCATCTTCTTCTAGACAGAATTCTGTGCATGTTGATAAGAAAAGAAATGAATTGTTCCACATTAGAGTTGTTTCAAAGCATACTAAGATTGACACTCTATTTGATAGTGGTTCACAAGCAAATTTAATTTCTGAAGAGGTTGTTAAGAAGCTAGGTTTACAAACCAATCCCCATCCGAAGCCTTATCCACTAGGTTGGGTGTGTGACAATGCGAAGCTACAAGTCTCACAAACTTGTAGGCTAAGGTTTGCCATCACATCCAAGTTCGTAGATGAGGTTGAGTTGGATGTTGTTCCATTGGACATATGTGGGATTGTTTTGGGAAGCCCATATCTTTATGATAGAAAAGCAATCTTCTATAGAGAGGAGAATAAGTACTTGCTTGTTAAGAATGGCATTGAATATATAGTTAGAGCACATCACATTAGAACAAGTCTTTCCTTGGTTAAAATAGGGCAAATGAAAAGACTAGTTAATTCAAGCAAGACTTTTTGTCTCATGTTGATTAAGTCTAAGGAAAAAAAATATTCCCAAGCTTTGGAAAAGTGTGATCCTAGACACAAGAATGAATTGGATGAAATCATTTCTACTTACGATGATGTATTTCAGGATCCTAAGGGCTTACCTCCTAAAAGGGGAGTTCAACATGAAATTCAGCTATTGCAGGATTCTCCTCTCCCTAACATTGGCATGTACAGGTTATCAGTGGTAGAAAATGAAGAAATCAAAAAACAGGTAATGGATCTATGGGATAATGGTGTTATTCGTCCAAGTTCATCTCCTGTTGGTTCGCCAATTATTTTGGTGCCAAAGAAAGATGGCACTTGGTGAATGTGTGTTGATTTTCGTGCTTTAAACAAAATTACTATTAAGAATCGTTACCCTCTTCCTCGTATAGATAATTTGTTGGATCAATTAAAACATGTTATTTATTTCATTAAGCTGGATTTGAGAAGTGGATATCATCAAGTAAGAATTAATGAAGGTGATGTATGGAAAACTGCCTTTAAGACAAAACAAGGATTGTTTGAATGGCTGGTTATGCCTTTCGGGTTGTGTAATGCCCCGGCTACATTCATGAGATTGATGAATGATGTTTTTAGACAGTTCCTTGATGATTTTTTTATAGTTTACTTAGATGATATATTGATTTTCAGCAAGTCATGGGAAGAGCATGTGATCCACATTAAGAAAGTCATGGATGCATTACGAAGGAAAAAACTTTATCTGAAAATGTCAAAATGTGAATTTGGCAAGACCTCTTTGATATACTTGGGTTACATTGTAGGACATGGTGAATTTAAAATTGATCTTGCAAAAGTGGCAGTCATTGTTAATTGGCCTACACCCACTAACACAACTGAGGTTAGGAGTTTTCTTGGTGCAGTACAGTTTTAGAGGAAGTTTATTGCTCAATTTTCATATATTGCATCACCTTTGCATTCTTTGACAAGTGTGAAATAGGTCTTTCAGTGAGGAGGCAAACATAAAAAAGCCTTCGATAGTTTGAAAGAAAAGATAAGTACTGCTCTAGTCTTGGCACTTCCTGATATACAACAACCATTTGAAATCGAGACGGATGCAAGTGAGTATGCTATGGGAGCTATTTTAATGCAAGGTAAGAAACTAGTTTGTTATCATTCTGAAACCTTTACAAGTGCAGTAAGAAAATATCCAACTTATGATAAGGAATTGTATGCGTTGGTTCAAAGTGTTAAAAAATAGAAACATTACTTAATGGGCAAAGAAACAGTAATACATACAGATCATCAGCCCTTACAGTATCTCCAATCACAAACTAAGCTACAACAGTCTAGACATTTTCATTGGATGGGTTTCTTACAACAATTTCATCTTGTGATCAAGTATAAAAAAGGAATTCAGAATAAGGTTGCAGATATGCTATCTAGGCCTCCTATGGTTGTTGCATCTATTCTTTTACAACATGGTTCTTTGTCTCATAAAAGTTATAAAGAACAATATGTGAATGATCTTGATTTTCAAGATGTTTATAAAGAATTGATGAGTAGTGGACAAGTAGAAGAACTGGACTATCATGTACACAATGATCTTTTGTATCATTTGGGTAAACTATGTATTCCTCAAAATGAGAGGGTGCACATGATTAGAGAAGCATATACTTCTCTTATTTCTGATCGTTTTGGAGTTGTTAAAACGGTTGCACATTTGAAAATGTATTGTTATTGGACTCATATGCAAGAAAATGTTGCTAAATATATAAGGGGATGTACTCTTTGTGCCACAAGTAAACCTAGTAACAGGAAATTGGGACTTTACACTCCTCTACCTGTTCCTACTCGCCCCTGGGAAAGTATCTCTATAGATTTTGTGGGGGGATTGCCTATGACACAAAGAAAACATGACTATTTATATGTGGTTGTGGATAGATTTAGCAAAATATGTGTTTTGATTCCTTGCACTAAGCAGATTACTGGCGAAGGCACTGCATATTTGTTCTTTAAACATGTATGGGTTCATTTTGGTTTGCCTACTTCAATTATTTATGATCGGGATTCTCGATTTATTGGGGAGTTTTGGTCAACTTTGTGGGGACTAATGGACACTAAATTAAAAAAGAGAACTACATTTCATCCACAAACTGACGGACAAATAGAGGTTGTGAATTGCACTGTGGTACATTTGCTTAGGGGTTATAGCAATAAAAATCCAAAGTTATGGGATGAACAATTGTGTTACATACTGCATGCATATAACTGGGCACTTCCTTCTTCTACTATGAAATCTCCATTTGAAGTTTGTTATGGATACTTGCCAAAATCTCCTCTAGATGTTTGCTATGGACATGATACAGCTGTTGGTGAACCAAAATAAGCCATTCGAGCCAAGAAGTTCATTGAACAAATACAGCTCATTCATCAAACTATTTGTACTCAATTGGAGAAAAGTCAAGCTAAGTACAAAGCCAGGCATGACAAACATCATATTGATCACCAATTTCTTGTAGGTGATATGGTATGGCTTCACATTAGTAAGGAAAGATTTGACAGGTGAAGGTAAAAAGTTGAAACCAATCCGGTATGGTCTTTTTCGGATAACGAAAAAAATTGGCACAAATGCTTTCCGATTAGACTTACCATCTTACATGCAGATTTATTCAGTTGTAAATGTGAAAAATTTGAAATTGTATGAGCCTCCAATGATCATTGATCATAATGAAAGTGTATCCATTCCTTCCGTTGATTTTTCTCCTGAATATCTAATAGAATTGCAGGAAGATACTATACTTGATAGGAATATGCGGACTTTGCGAAGAGGTAATGTTGAATATCTTCGTGTTGGTCTCAAAGGGATGCACCCAAGCAAGGCCCGATGGATGGAAGTCGGAAAGGTGAGGGAAAAATACCCTCACCTCATTACCAATTAATTTCAACTTTTGGAGGTCCCAAAGTTCCCAGTGGAGAGGAATGATCCAAGCGGATCCATGTACCGTTCTATTTTTCAAAGTCTTCAAATTCTATTAAAATCATTTGCACATTGTAGTATTCGTCGAGAGCTTTCTAACGCTTTTTGCGGTTCAAAAAATGGAGTTCGAATGCTCAAGATATAGTTAATTGAAGAAATTATGCGACAGGGATGTCAAAAGTGACGTGGCACAGTTGAGGAATGCCAAGTGGACCAATCTCCATTTGACACATAGAAAATAATTAGGGGGCAAAAAAAATTGTTAGGTGTTTTATTTGATGCACATGATATTTGACATTTTCAAATCAAAATAAGTGCCAAACCTCCATGCCACAAACACTAAGTGCATCCTTCATTCCTAGGCGTTTGAATAGGCTAGGTGGCGGCCAAAGTTGGTGCCCAAATCTTTGTTGTTTGAAAAATTCAACGAAATTGCTATTTAAAGCATTAAAATAACCACTCCTAGCAAATGTGGGACTAATTCCTTGGTCAAAGTGCGTTTTTGGAGGAAGGACGCCCTTGCCCACTTCCCTAGGCGCCTAGAATGGAGGAAGAGAGTTTGGAACTTGAGATCTGGCGCCTAAAAGGCTAAGGTCTTGACCACTTCAGCCACAGTGGTTGAAGTGTTATAAAAAGGAGTAATTTTTACTTGTATTGACACGAAAATTCGACTGTGTAAAGAGAATTAAGAGGATTAGAGCCTTGTATGGCCTTGGGCTTTTGTTTTCAGGTCTAAGAGAAATATTTGCAGGAAAATAGAGATCAGAGAAAGCGAATTGAAGACTTGTAAAGGTTTTGGAAGCCATTTGTTGCACAAAATCAATGACAACGGTCCTCAATTTGAACGGACCCAGAGATGTAGGCTATTGAAGCCGAACTCCATTATCAATTTGCTGGTGATATCTTTGATTTTCTCTGATTATTATTGCATATGGATCTTCATTTTAATTCTGATTTTAATTTCTTTATGCAAAATTAAACACAAGAAAGTGAGAATTTGAAGGATCTCTTAAACATGAACAAGTGATTTTCGAATGTACTACACTTGTATTTTCAGTTTACAGATCATGGATGTAAATTATATACAGCGTCATGTTTGGGTAGATTTTATGAATTTGAAAGAATGTTCCCTTGTTTGAACACAACAATTATGTAGAATAATTTTTAAGGAGAGATCACACATACATGTGCATTCATCATGTGCAATGCTTTCTTTAAATATGAAATTATATGTTTTTATTTTAATGTTTATCTAAATAATGTATTATTATTAAATATTTACCCTGAACATGACTAAGCTTGAATAAGATTATGGCATGAATAAAATCCTTAGGAATGTCCATGTGGAAATAATGTTATGACCCAAGGCATTTTAGTATGGAAAGGACATTTTCTCAAGTAGAGGCGGAGATAATTCGAAGAGAGATTTAGCCAAGAAAAGAACATAAGCAAAAATAAGATTCACAAATCATAAAATGGACAAGAATAAGCAGCATAAGTTTCGTTGAAGAAATGTTGACAGAAGGCAAACCGATGGAAGTTGAACAATTTGCTAGACATAATTCAAAACAGATTTTGGGAAGAGAACGAAGGGAAGAATGGCGGGTTGTTGATGGACGGTAGGAGGGTAATAATCCCATAAAGACATTTGTAAGTGTGTGGGGATGTGTATTTTGCTTATGGTAAGAGGATAGCATCTTTCAACACAGGAAATTGAAGGCCATATGTGAGTGTATGGGAATTATGCACGACAAAGATGATAATCGCCTAGTGGACTCTTTGGCTACAATCAACATTGAAGAGGAGGCTCGTGCTGTTGATAACAAGAAAACTGATACTTTGATTTCAAATGAAGATTAGGTTCTTTTTATTTTCTTTGTTGTGCTACTAAACTGGGCAATCTCTTTAAGATTTTTTAGTATCCTTGTTGTATCTCCCAGATTTTTTAGGATTTTTGTTTAAATACTTATAATAAACGAGCTCCGCGCCTTTTTTTTATCAATAAAAATAATAATATGTGGTACCACATTTAAAAACAAACTCCTTAAAACCTACCTCCACCACTTTCACCTCATTGTCATCCAAAAGACCTTCCACCATAACCTTTTCCTTGTTGAGGGTGTTACATATGCACAAAATTCCTCTATTGATTCTGATTAAACCCCTTCCCCTATGACCTAGGTTTCTCATCAATGACCCAACAATTCACCATGTCATGAGTTTCAGTGTCACAAATTTTGCACGTCACTTTTACTTGCCTAGCCTTTTGGACCAGCACACTCCTTGTTTTGTGCCCCTCTTAGCATACTTCACATCATACCAAAACAACTGGCACCTTTATGTGCATGCAATTATTTTTCGTGTGTCCTTCAGTTTCACAATCTATGCACCATAGTCCTCTTTGTGACTCGTGCACTATTCACAAACAAATACTAAATTTGTGTCACCATCTTCAAAATTTGAGCCTCAAAGAAGGGACTCACCCCTATATCGAAGTTTCCCACAACTTACATCTGAAACGCATCACCTAATGCTTCCCTTGCATTCACAAATGACTTCTTAGCCATGCAAGTACGAAATGTTGGGAACAGACCTCCCACAAACCACTGTGTATGTTGTAGTGTATGGATCTTATAAGATAACTTAGCTAGCAATGTTTTAAATTTCATATCATATGCACACACACTCTCCATTGCATATTGTTTGATTTTCTTGAGCACATAAATGCTCTCCTGCTAGAGCTCAGGGATGTGAAACTCTTTCAAGAATGCAATCTTGCATTGATAAAAATCTACCACAAATTTATTTAGGTCAAACTTGTAGTACTAAGTGTGTCCACGATCCAATAGCATCGTGGCAAACTAAATTGACTTCCTCTCAAGGATAGTCACTCCCTTTACACCATGCAATCTCAAATTTATAGATGTGATTAGTTGCATCCTCTATCCCAAGGTATTCCAGCAGTTTCATCAGCGTCTCGCAATAGATCGTCAGCTACTAGGCAGGGTTTTCGCCTATGCGCGACTTTTAGTAGCTATATTCCTATCACCACCAGTTGTCTAGCCTACATTCCCTTTTGCAGCGACTATTGGATGTCCTTCAAAGACATTTCCTCTTACCAATGGACCCTGCATTCCAGCCTCTCCTATTGGCATGCTCATCTTCCTCACAACACTTTCGAATTCCTACATTGTATGGAATCCTCCACTCCACCACAATTCTTCACACAATTCACTAATCTTATCTGAATTCAAAACTTCTCTTTGATCACAATGATGCGCACGGGGATTGGCTCCTGGTAAACTTGGATATGAGATCTCCCAAACTTGTGTATATCCATCCAGCTTGTGGTTTCACATCCATCACTTTAAATTGACTCTCCTTACACAGGGATTCTTCACTACGCAACTCTTCTTCCTCATTAGAGCGCCTATCTTTTTCATGCGAACTATCATGTGCCTTGTTTGTTCTGCGTAGGTAATCACAACATAAAAATGACTTAGTTCCCCTCACAAGTGGGATCCATACTTCGCAATATCTCTCCCCTCTCCACAGAGTCATCCATTCTCTCTTTTCTTGTGCTAAGGCAATCTCATCCCTTATGGCACAAATATTAGCATGTTATTACAAGGGGTACGAATAAAAATTTGGTTTTCATTAATGACAAATATTCAAACATGCCTCACCGATCTCCACACTCCTTACAAACAAGGTCTCAGCAACAAAACCAAAATGTTTTATTTTTAAATGACCTTTTTCCTATTTATGTGCATACCAAATCACATGTAACAATTAGCAAATACTCACAGCATTGGCATATCACATATGCCAAAAGACAAGGGCTCATCGGGATGAAGCAAGAGAAACACCAAGAACCCCATTTATATAAGAAGATATAGAGATCACCCACACAAAACCAACTCATACAAACCCTAGCATTCACATAAATAAAGAAAACTACAATACATCACCTTATAAAAGAATAGTTCCTTTCATTCTCATTAATCAACATGCAATGTACATGTATAGAATCTCCATTAATACATTGCTCTTAAGCATTCAAGTTACAAGACATACAACATATACAATTGCCATACAAGGCTCATTCCTCACTCAAAACCCTAAGTGTATCTCCAATTCTTCCCTGGTAGCTAGTCTGTGGTTGTTTCCCTGCATGCAGCGATTCTTCCCAATGACCGCTGCCCTGCAACCTAGGATCCCTATGGCACCATTCAATGCCCAGAAGGGAGTTAGGATGAAACAGGGTTCTGCTCAACCCCGATAGAGCAATGCCTTTGGGTTTGTGCCTTTCAATCATGTTTCATACAAGGACGTTGCCCTCCCTAAGGCACCTCTTTCATCAGCGTCAACTTCAATCGGTCCATGTTCGTACATTGTGGAGAAACTGGAAGAGATGTCAACAGTGAAGATCTTTCTTTCCAAAGTAAATGATTTAATCTCGTCATTTCAAGAATATGCAATTATTTGTAGGTTTAATGGGTTTTGGCCTTGATCAGAAGATTTGCACCATTGGATTTATTCTACCTAGACCAAAGATTGTGTAGTTCAATTATGCTCTAAGGGTTTCTTCATAGTTCAATTTTTCTCTTTAAGATTATCAGAGAATTTTTTAAGAGGGGCCTTGGTTTTGGGTAAAGTTGGGCTCTTTTTTACTCCCCTTGTTTTTAGATTTTTATCCTACTATGATGGTGGCATCCAAAATGTCAATTTAGGTTCGGCTCCTAAGTCTTCCTCTTCCCTTATGGCACCCTTCAATGTGTGATGATGCTATTGGAAATACATTGGAAAGATTCATCAAGATGGATTGTAAGAAGGTTAAACAAGGACTTTTCACATATGCATGTATTTGTGTGGAAGTAGATCTTAGCAAAAAGGTCTCCTAGATCGAATTCAATTGAATCATGACAATTTCCGTTGGTTCCAATCCTTGGATTATAAAAACACTGCTTTTAAATGTCATTTTTTCCATCAAACTGACCATCTCTAGGGAGCATGTCCTCAAGCAAGTAAACCAGATTTTTTTTCAAAAAAAAACGTCAAATCTAAAAGTTGGCAGCCGTATGAGCATCCTATTTCGAAAGATGAAGAGGACATCCTAATTGATGCAAAGACCTCTAAGGCCAAGGATAAATCTACAGTTGGCCCGACAAAGAATTCTAGAGCAAACGCTATGGAAGAGACATGTGGAAGGTAATGTTACAAGGGGAGGAATCAAGAGATCACATGAATCTGAAACTTCTAAGTCGGATAAGGATCAAGCCCCAATTTATTCTCAAGTATAGATGGTTACCCCTATTCTTCCTTCAGAGCCTTCTCTCAGGGTCTGGACAAAGGTTAAAAAGGCTAGGGATAAAAAAGGACACTATGATATTGTTGGTTATGACTTTGGTTTTCCGAAGCATGTTCGTAGGACTTGATTTTTTTCAATTTGTGGTTTGTGTGGCCTTGGGTTGGCCTTTTTGTAATCAGGTTTGTTAAGCTCGGTGTAGCTTAGCTTTTGGTGTGTGACGTTTTCACCTCTCTTTTTTTTATAATTAGCGATGTACTATATTACATTTTATTAATAAACGTATGTTTTTCAATCAAAAACTGCTCACACGGTATCTTGAGAACATTTGCCTTGGAATTCCTGACTTTCTTTTCACAAACAAATTGGCTAGATGCGAAACATTATAATGTGTAATTACATGCTGTCTCAGAGCCGTGAACTTTTTAAATTGAAATAAGAAAAAACAATTGTTAGCGTCCCTGTATACCTTTCCACATAATATATACAAACTTCACTGAACTCCAAGTACAATTTAACATGTTTGTCCAGATACTAAATGGATTGATTCTTCAAATCCATTCTCATTTCAGCATTTGTATTTTTCACAAATAGACAATTCCTGTACCCCAGAACCAAACATTGCTTGATAAGATAACAGAGAAAATATACATCCAAAGTTGTCCAGTCCAATTAAGTTCAAAAGAAGATTTAGAGACAATCCTTAGAAGTAGAGATCCAATTTTCAATTTATGTTCCTGGGAAAATATTGTCAATTTTTTGATTTAAGAGTTAATAGCAAACCATAGTGGTCGCTTGGCAAGACAGGGAGCGTCAAAATTTGAGACTGGTTTCTAATTTTTTTCTCCTTTGTGTAAAAAAGCCCAGGAATTGGTTCTGTCCCAATCATATCAATGCTCTCAACATCAAAATTTTGTAAATGACAAAATATTCTGTCCAGGCGCAATCGCAAGAGACGATTTCCAGTTAACATTTTGTTGGATTTAGTATCATATGTCCAGCCATCCTACATAATACAAGGAACAAAACCAATAAGTAATAAATAAGAATCAAATATTCACAGATTCAATTTAGTTTTTTTTTTAGATGAACTCCAACCAACAAATAAATGAGACCAAAAAACCAAAATAAGCACCTCTATGATACAATGAACAGATGCTTGAACTACCCTACCTCACCAGGTCTAAGCTTCACCCAAGCATCATACCACCCATAAGGAAGAGGAGGATCCCCATCCCGCTTATCCTCCCAATTCATATCTCCTCCAAAAACGACATTTGGTAGATTCTTCAAAAGATTAAAAGATTCCTTTGCCTGAAAGACACGTTCTGCACTATACATTTGGTCCCATCTTGGAGGAGCAGGACAGGGACTTTCTAAGTGAGTAGTAGCAATGACTAGTTGTTTGCCCCCACTTGTCTCGACGTCTGCACGACATAGTTCTCTTCCCATGATTGAATTTCTAAAGGGGTTGCGCTGGAAGTTTATAACAGATAGTCTACTCAACTGTTATTAACAAATATAAAATTTGAATAGTTAAAACCAACTTCAAATTTGAGTACCAATGCATCAAAAATAGAAGCACATCTCCAGCAATGAGTTAAAATCAAATTCTTTAACCCGTGAGCAGAAACAAATTAGCCTTTTCATTTCCTGAAATTGAAAATATAAATACTCTAGACAGATGCACCATGAATCAAAGCACAAATTGCTGAAAATTAAATGACATAAACTGGGACATAGGTAGTGACCCCGAAAATATAAACACCAGAAATAAAAACAGCATACATTTCATGGCAACAACAGACTAAATAATTGGTCTGTACATCATCAGCGTTGAAAGCAGTCCACAATCAACAAGACCTAAACTGCAGACCATTCTACAAAAGCACAAATAATTCCAATTCACTATATTTTGAAATGAAAATTTGAACTAGAAAATACTATAAAATCTAACCACATAAATTAAGTGCTTTTGTGAAATTCTAAATGAATTCAACACCTGAACTATTTGTTGCAATGTATGCCCGCTGCAATATTGGTTCCACAGGTAGTCACCGTATCTCAGCTGGCAATCCTCCTGATATTTCACAAAAATCTCTTCCTAGAACCACACAAACCCTCTCCTAACTCGTGTGCTCTTTAACATGAGTAATTTCACACATTTAAAGCTTGAACAAATGCACTTAATATATTTATCTCCTAATGTCATCATAGAAATATGTTCTGCATCTTCTCAAAACAAAGCCCTCAACCCCAGCTTGCAGAGTTAAAACATAGGAGCAATGATGGGGCATGTATAAATGTTGGGACTTTAGAAGCATGTCAATGACCCTGACGGCAGACCTCACAGGGAGAGATACATGGAAGAAGATAATTTGGAGCCCTTTGACGTAACTATGTTTGTAAAGCACTTTCAGCATGTTATGTCTATTGTCTCAAGTATTTGGTGACAAAGATGATATGTGGGACTAGGAAGTGTGCCTAGTAGAAGTCCTACATTACCACAACCCAATCCCATATCAAGATGCATGATCAATTAGTGGAATAAAAAAATGAATTAGGACCCAAGAAATTCAGATATTACTCTCATCTCTGTCATGTGTCTTGCTACACACTACAAAGCATGGCCAAATAATTGGGTGTCAGGAGGTGTACTAAGGATTTTAACACCAAGTAAAAATTATTTAAGCCAATGTAGCATGGACAACACATCTATACAACCTCTGTGATTGGAAAGAGTACAATTATTTTGAAGATTTTTTTTCTTATTATTATAAGAAAAAGAAGGGTTTTGAAAGGGTCCTTATTGCCCTTTTACAAAGATCTAGTAACAGAAATGCACATTAAGAACCATAAACAAGCCAAATTTACAAACACGCTGAACAACAGCCTCAACAAACAAAACACTATTGATCAACAGCCAACAGAACACCTACAGCCAAAAAAACAGCAAAAGAGAACTACTGATCACCATAACAGCTTATTTTGTTGAGACATTGATGAAGATTTTTCACGGTGTAGGAAGGCCTAGATTAAGTGCTACATCTATGAAAATCTTCAAGCCATCACAATATGGCCCTGAAACTAGTGCAACTCACAACTGGGCTGATGGTGGCTAACCCCTGATTGCACTTATATTAAGGTATACAGATTAAAGGTAGCACCTTTTATTCTTTCCCTTTAGAACCCTATGCATGGAATTTGTCAGACGAATAGCTTTTGTTGATGAGGATTTTGCTGGAGTATGATAACAAGGCCTCCTTACCTTCAAATTTCAGTCGGGTGACTTAGCTTCTGAACATAAATGTGCTCTTATCATTCCTACAACTGCTATATCTCAATTGTCTTTGTCAAAGAAAAAAGGAGATGTGACCCATAAAGGGTTATTAGTGAGAAAAGAAAAGCTACAAGGAGAATTGTTTATCCTCGTGACTTTGATAAATGGAAGGATTCTATGAAAGAATACTTTGATGAATGGGAGGATCTATGTAAGAATTTATTTGACATAGATGAAGTAAAGGACAAAAAGTTGTTGTGGAGTAAGTTCATAATAACTAAGCAGAGAAAGAAGAAATCAAATCCAATTTATGTTTGGGCATTCCCAGTTATTGATAACCACATTAAAAGAATGGAAAAATCTTGGATAACATTGGGAAATATATTACGTAGACACTCAAATTTAGTATTAGACACTTAACCATGTCAGTTTCGACCAGGCCTTAGTATACATGGCTTATGTGTACACAAATAACCTTTGCCCATACTCTCTCCTAGCCATTCACTTATCTATGACCCCGACATTCCCAAATTGTCATTATTCATACATAGGTTTCCCTAGTCTTTGTTTGAACAGTTTATCAACTTACACAAGCTGTCCCCTGGTCTCATATCACTATTTCCTACATTCTACACACCTCTGGCTACAGTATATGCCTTGGCTGGACTCGTCCATGCACCCTTTAATGGCTACTTTCAAGAATTCAAATCCTTCCATTGGGTCGGCCTGTACGTTTTGCATTTCGATTCGGAGGGAAATTACCCAAAGAGTTAGCTATATAAGCATATCAAGCCTAAGCCTATTCATATCTAGCACTAATCAAGAGAACGTCTATTATTCATATGCACATTGAGAGGAACTTGCTTAAAGCTTTCAAATCTGAAACCCCTCAAAGGAGCAGGCCTTGAGCCAAGTCTAAAAACTATTGCATGGTCAAAATCACAAGTTGTCAAGTGTCGAAAGCCATACACATAATTGCACTGCATGTTAGTATTACACTGATTGCACACACACAGCTAGGTGAGAGAACTTGTGATTTGAACCCTCTTCACAGTATTGGAATGTAGGCATAGTGCTTAGCCATTTAGTGGGAGGTGGTTCAGGGCAGCTCAACCCATCCTTTCTAACCCTTTTCATAGGCGAAGCAAATGTCAAAAGTGGAACTAGGGCTTCGAGGTGAAGGAAGACGAATCTGAACCTACGCATAGTCCAGGCAAGTGCAACGATCTATGGCCGAATAGTCCTGCCCATCTCACCAAGACAAATATGGCAAGGCACAGACGTATCCGGTTACCACAAGCATCCAAACATTGGTAGACCCATCCCAATAGGCACAGACACTCAGTTTCCATATCGAGCGACCACAGACCCATGGCTGACCTTTGTTGATGATTGTACACTATCACAGACCAAAACAAAGTCTAAACAATGGTGTAGTCACGTTAGGGGGTCCCAATGAAGAGATGCCCTTGTCTGTGTAGCCAGAGTCACACCAATAAACATTCATTCTTTATTAATAAAATCAGTATTTACAGTATCTACATTCGCAATGACTCTCTACTAGCTACCCTATTCCCTATCTCTAAGCCTCTATGGGCTTAACAATCACTCCCTCAGTTGTAGACTCTACAACTTTCTCTATTGTGATCCCTCTCTGATCTGTATTCTCGTTCTCCAATCTTGACACTTAAGGAGGGAACTTCCTGTTACTAGTAGGGAACCCCTTCTTTGTGGTTGTGATCCCTTTTATCCCTCTAGTCCCCAACTCTCCAACTTCCGTGTAATTGTCTCGTCGAATCAAGACACAGTGGAACCGTCACACAAATGGCTTATTGATCTTTCCCCTGTGAATAGTTTTCCACACAAGTGATCATCTGACGTGTGACCATTGTTAATCAAAAGCTCTCATCAAGAGCTTTCTAACAGGACCAAAAACGCCTCATTTGGTAATTCCAAGTGGAAGTTATGGCCACTTGAAATCTATTGTGTCATTCTTCCATTGTGAACAAAATTTGAACTGCCCCTGTTTATTACCTGAGATCATGGTATGATGTTGGGGTCTCCATACCATGGGCTCCTTATAGTCCCCATGACTTTTAAAATACCTTGTGGAGCCATGAGAACATTCAACTTTGCTTATGATTTTCAACGCGTCTACCAAAAATGATCCCACCATCAAGTTGACCTACGATTAGGTCGTGATTGTAATACTTGTCACAATCCCAAGCTCACCCAACCGCCTAACTGCTCCATGGGAGGAAATTGAGGCCCGTGACCTCGTGAACGTGAATTTAAATTTGACGGTTGTCACTGCCCATCAAACGATCATCTTGTGAACCAAGCTCTCTGTGATGTCGCCACGCATATGCTAGAGATGCCCCGTTCACATTGACATAAATTTGACATCTTCCATTGCATGTCAACCCATCACAAGTACTTAGTCACGAACACTTAGTGAAATTTTGATCCCTGTGAATAATCGACACTGACACGTCCTCCATGGACTCCGTGAACTTCAATGGTCCCGTGCACGAATTCCAAGAGTCTTGTGGACCCGTTGAACATTACAATTCACTGTATAAACTATTGCATCTACCCAAGACCTTGTGGGACTATAAAATTTAGTTGTAATGGAGTATTTCAAGTGTGGTCGCCGATAGAGCAAACATATATGTATGGGTCTCCAAGGAACATGGACACTGTGCCCGCCATTAGACTTAGGGATTTTGAATGTGACCTCTACCAAGTTGTGAAATGATGATGGGGCCACCATGACTTAGGGAATATTGAATGTGCCTCCACCACTTCCCCTATAGACTTAGGGAATATTGAAGTGGCCTTGTAAACATTGCAATCTCGATTGCCAATAAAATGTGTGGCCACCAATTGTAACTAATGTGTTCTCTAAGACTATTGCATCTCCGATAACTAGAAATTAGCCCTGAGACTCCTCATTAAAAGTGGAAAAACTACCTACCTGTTTTTGGGCGCCACAAGATTGCCCATACACCTTAGATGCTCCTGCATCAGAGAAGCTAAGTACCCTATCTTTTACGTCATTTCTATTTATAACAAGTGCAATAAATAAGTTATACTCTACTAGTTACATTCAGATTTGCTTAATTTAGACATACATTATACAATTTGAATTAGTCTCAATGTTTTGGCTTGTTTATACCACTAAATCCAAAATCAGTTAAAACATGTTACCCCCACTAAAGAAGGAAAGAAACAGGTTGCCTTGCATGGTGATGAGCCTAAGGAATCTGACATGGGTGTCCCAAGGGACCAAGCAATGGGAAAAGCAAATTTTCAAAAGGAAGCTCGTGGTGGAAATCCAAATGACAACCCTCCTGTTGATGTATCACAAGATTAAGTGGAAGTTCAAGAGAATCCCCAAAGGGATGTCCAAATTGAAAATATGTCTATAGAAATGCAAGAAAGGCCTCAAGATGAATTTGATATTTTAGTATAGGAAAGGGATACAAAAACTTTGACAAGTATATCCCATTCTAAGAATAAGAAAGGTGAAACTATTTCGAGGATACTTCAAAGAAAAATAAAAGAAGGAAAAATGGATGAAATTGAAACTTAAATTCCTTGATGAAGATCAACTTGAAGACAAGAGGATCATAGACCATAAGAAATTGTTGAGTGATAATGAGTTCATAAAAAACAAGGAATTCATAACATTCCTTGTTGCTTAAAATAATCAACAAGATGAGGGTGAGGCCGCAAAGGTTGAAAAGGGTGAATCAGATCAAAAGAACAAGATGATACTATTGCATCCCTATTTAAACCATTTGCAAATTATCCCCTAGAGGAAATAAATTATGATAACCTCACCCCTCAACAAGCAATGTCTATAGTCAAAACAATGGGTGTTTGTTACTTTCCAAGATGGGACATTGCCCAAGATATGGTATTGCATGAGATGACATACACGTATGATACAAGAAGGGTGTTTGGCCAAAGTTTCAAATCAACACAAATTCCCTGGTATTTCCATAGCATAGAGTTTAAAGTGGATACTAAAACCTTGGTAGCATGGACAATGGCCCCACCTCATAATAAGCCCATGAATCGGTTGACCCCTGAAGAATTCAAAGGGAAATTAACTATTTTGAGAATTGGAAACATGGAGGTAGATGAATCCTTCAAAGTTGGCTTAGACTATGCAGAGTACAATTATGTGAATGTCAAGCAGTTGAAAGCCCATTATTTAGACCTCACACAGAAAAATCTTAAATTGAGAAGAGAGAATTGGAATTAAGAAAAGCTATGGGCAAGAAGTATGACAAATATGAAATGTTGGAAAAGGTTGAGTGACATGGAACGATTGAGGACAACTTCACTCACAATACTTGATCATCAAGCTATTGATGTTACTCTCAATGTTACTTCCAATACACTTGCTTCCTCAAATATCCAATCAGTATCAACATCTTCTCACCCCAAGGTAAGTCATTTGCAAAAGGTGTTAAAGAAAGTGGAGTTGAAGTTGAAAAAGATTATGTAATGATATCGATCGATGCAACACAAATGCAAGAGGATACTACAAGACTGCATACAATAGCGGATGTCTTAAGCTTGCTCCAAGAATATGAGGATACATCCAAGATATCTAATCCTTCCATTATACCTTTCAATAGACAAACTAGCGAAAGAGGTAGCGAGCATGATGAAATAGATGATCAAATGAATCCCTCTACCAGATCTACAATAATTAATTTCAATTCAATAGGGATGGAGATGCCAAACAAAGTATTGACCAAGGAGCCACCTCAAGAAACCATTCTGGAAACACTATCGCATGCGGAGGTCACTGATGATTCTTCCCAAAAGGATGCAAATGCTAAAGTCACCTCCACCCAAGAATCTGATAAGGTGCATATGGAAAAACATATTGAAAAATGAAAATAACAATATGGCAAAACCTTACCTAGAAAATTAAAAACTTCAAGATGGGAAGGAAGACACTGCAAGTCCAAGTGCAAAGAATAGTGAGCCAAGCTCCATTGCAAAAGGCCTAAAGGAGGCAAAGCAAAAGGATTCTAAAGACTAGCATAGCAATGACAGAGAGAAGGTGAATATAATCTTTACCTCTTTTTTTAGCATGTGATCCCACGAGGTAGCTACTAGCACCTCCAAATTATAAATTAGGACCTTTGCTTAAGTGACTCGCAACACATGAATTATTTGAACACATTTTCCATGAGGATTAAAACTACTTGGGCCTTTTCTATGTGTTCAATGCTAAAGGTCACCTAAGCTATCACTACAAACTATACCCCATTGCAATTCTACATGTCAAGCTACCATTGGGCATCCACTGAATGGGCTCTACATTTAACTCTACACGTGATCACCTTCACTTCAACAAGATCACTATTAGCACACTACCAGCTCTAATCAAGTTCTTGGGGGATATATCTACTCACTTGGCCACTCAAAAATCATTTTAGAAAGGTAAACCTTCATTGGTTATCCATGAGGACTAACCCCTAGCCAGCACTTGCATGGCAAGCATCAATACAAATCACCCTTAGAATAGTATGAGTAGTGACATTTACCATAGACTCTACCTATCTATCGGCATAAGGATAATATTTGATAATAATGCAATGTTCAATCAAGAGACCATCTATAAATTGTCTTAAAATTTAGTTAACAAAACGCATGGCTCAATCAATGATCACTCTACAAGGGATCCAAAGTGTGAAATGAAATTGTTGGGAAGGACTCTGCTGCAAAGGAAATATATATGGTGAGCAACACAAGTAATGAAAACCTTATAGATATATTAATTTCATCAGCATATAGTTGTTTGTTGCATGGGTGCCATGAAGAGATCAAATGAAGTTTGAATCCCATTTTTCAAATGACAATTGGAAAGTGAGCTTACCCCTATATTTTGATATATATTGCATTTACACACCTAGTGATGTGGATATTTGAAACAGGTTTGTCATCACAAACTTGAGAGCATTACTCATCATGGAGCTTTCTCTACAATGGAATGGCCAACAAGATGGACTTCGTGAACTTTCCACGAAACTTTGGGAATGTCCAAATCGACATATCTCGACATAAAATGATTCATACTTGTACTGCTAAAACAACATTATCCATCAACTAAAGTCAAGGCATAGTCATCTTGTTACACATTGTAATTACAATGTAATTTTATCTTACCAAAAGGTAATTATAGAACTTCTATAGCACATACACGACTGCAAGCCCTCCTCATTCCAAAGCAGTATAATTATGTCTGATTTAGAAAGTTTTAAAATAGCATTATATATCAAAATTATCAGCACCACCATCACTCGATCACACAAGCATGATGCCAATTGTAATTTGTGAGGAATTAGTATCTACTTGAAAATATTGACATCAATCTAGATAAGATATTTTTAACTTGCACTTTGTCTATATGAATCTGTTTTCTGAAATATCTTTATGCAAATTGTACCTTAGAAAGAATCATGTAACAATTTTGCCACATTCCTTGCTTGAAAAGTTCATGGCATATGGCAGCTATATACAAAAACAAGGTGATTCTGAATCCCATGTGACAAAGGGAATTATGTCATCATCAATCAATCTGAGCATTTCAGATTTCAAAAACTCGATGACATGCCTCAATGTTTGATACTTCAAATAAAGATTGTTGTTTTTGAGAATTGTGTTCTAGGGCATAGGCAAATAAAAATGCAGTCAAAGCAAATTCCAACAGAATTTGACTTTGATCTTACTGTGCAGCTCTACAGATCCTAGTCTACCAAGAGAAACATACCGATAGCTGGGTACCATCAATTTTTCGGCAAAATGCCCCATGTCAAATGGTCTTGGACTTGCTTTGAATGGTTGCAAGTTATCTCTGCAATGGGTGCAAACTTAGGTGTCGACATCTGAGATGTCTGTGATACTTGTATTCGGTCATTTTTACAATTGCATTCACCTCTTTATGAGCATCTGAATATAGTGTATATATTTTTTGACGGACTAAGATCTTCGAAGTGTGTATTTTCACAGCATAGCAATTTATAATATTTCAGGACTAAAATCTGTCATGCCATGTATCTATTTCTCTCCTAGTTTGTCTCTGAGGGGTGTGTTTGTCTTCTACTGCATCTCTCTTCTACAAGGTCTTGAAGGGTCGTGAGCATGAGTCACTCAAGTTTCAAATGTCATCATGCTTTGATATTAGTCTCCAACAAGTTCCTGGTGTTTCCTCTAAACCAATTGCTGAACTCTACCATCTGCCTTTTGAAATTTTTCTCATGCATCTGAAAACGTAATAACGTATATTTCATTCCACAGAAAAACATCTATGTCATGGCCCCGGACTTTGTGCCGGAGTTGTGGGTTCTATAACATTTATCTCGGTCGATGAATGTCTAAATGGTGTCTGTGGGAGTAGATGCTAAGTCAAACTTGTGCAGATGCATTTTGTCATGTTGTGGTCATTGTGTGATTTCAATCTCTCCAATATGTTTCCAAAACTTCTTCAAGTCATGGGCAACTAGAACGTATCGTATCACACATTCTAATGCTAACTTGAATATGGATATTGTTTTCATTTCATGGGCATCTAATGGCGTCAAATCACATATGCTTATGGATGTTAATTTCTTCCTCACTATCTTCGTGGTATGGTGCCTCGTGTAGACCTTAGCCTTCAAAACAATAGGTGCAATATTTAATAATTAATTGTCTAAACTTGCTCTTTGATATTAGAAACTTGGCTTTATACACTCTTCATGTGCATATAATAAAGTTAATGTTTTAAGATAGTATTTCTTTTTCAAAAGGGTAAATTGTTATATTAAAAGGGAGAAAATATACAATGAAGGATGCCTTAAAGAAAAATTGGGTTCTCCGAGTCAAGTGTAATGTCCCCTCTTTTGGTATAAACTTGCATAAGTCCTTAGCCTTGAATTGTTTCTAAAAAGGCTAAGGGAAGAAAAGAAAAAGGGGACATTTGAGGACTTCAAAAGCATTTAATAGAAAAGCACTTTATGATCTAATTTCCACTTAAGTTGGGGCATTTTTTAGGGTCATGGTCACAAAAGGCCTAAAGTGCTTTTATAAGAAAGCTTTTTTATAATATCTTTTTTTAAAGAAAAATGTAAACTCTCCCTCCTTATTTTGGGTGCCACACTTGGAAGAGAGATATAAAAGGAAAGGAAAGGCTCATTGAAAAGGTTATGCATTTTTGATATTGAATTTGTTATGCAAGTATGTCAAGCTTGTTCACCACAACTTGAAGATGAAAACCTTCAAGTGTGACAAGTGTTTGGGACGAAAACCTCCATTCTTACATTAAGAGCAGCGCTATTCAAGGGTTGTGATTGTGTTTCAGATTTGCATGGTTGCATGCAATTGGACCTACAAGGGTGCTTTTGGACACCACTTTCATCAAAGATTGTTGCAAACCCTTTAGAAAATTGTAAATTCATGATTTGCAGGTCAAAGAGGTGGACCAACTTGTTTTGAGGAGTTTGGTTGATCTTGGAGGCCATCCCTAAGATGGCGACTTGCTTTGGGAGAGTGGTGACCCCTCTCAAGAGGGCAAATTGGCTCCAAAACCCTCTTCTAGGGTCAAAGGTAATTTTGGCAATTTATTCCAACTTAACAAATTGTTTGAGGGTTGATTTGCACATGATTTAGGGTGATTATGTGCCCTGGATAATATTTGAAATTTATTATATTATTTCAACAGTGATTTAGGGTTTTCAAAATTTCAGGGCAATTGGTGGGCTTCCTATGATAGGAAAATTCTGATTCTAATTTTGTTTGATAGCTAATATTTTTGTGATCATCTATGATGGGAAAATTCTGATTCTAATTTTGTTTGATAGCTACTATTTTTGTGATCATTTCGAGCTATCACTTGCATTGAAATTCCAAGTATTGTGGAAGTTGTGAAATTATGAAATTCCGCTATAATTTTATAATAATAAATTCCAGAATGCAAGTTTTGACTTTTGAATGAATATTTTAACTTCTAAAATTAGTGGCTGCGATCTAAAGCTCAATTCATATTTTTTGGAGGGTTAGAAGTATCAAATCTGATTTTTGCCCTAATTGCCTAAGGTTTGGTGGAAGAAATTGCTAATTATTGTTTCATTTTTTGAAGTATGTTATTGGCTGAATTTGTATTTTCAGATACACTTGAAGGAAGGGGTTTTGGATTTGGTAGGGTTTGTTGGAAAACCCCAACTTTCTTAATTGTCCCATTTGGGGACATTACATCAAGCTAAGATATTCAGAGGATTAAAAGAGTAAGAGGTAGTCATCCTATCTTCTAATATGAATTCTACTATTTGCAGCATAGCTAATAAACTAACTACAAGAATTCCAGCAATTATTTACAAACTGAGGGTTCTTTTTGGTTAAAAAATGATCTTTACTCTCATCAATATTCTTAAGCACAAAACAAGCCAGGAATTCTATAAAATTTATGCAACTGATTGCATCCATTAATCATTGCTGCTGTAAGTTCCATGAGCAGGGTTTGCAGGTCTGTTAACTCGCATGAATCCATGCCCTATTGGAGGCAGACACTTGTGGCAGAAGTATGGTTCTTGGTCAGGCAACACCTCTCGTTAATGCTTCAATTGAGGTTGCTGCATGAATTGCTTGTCTCTTCGTTGGTGGAGCCAATTGGACATGTTCCAGAATGATATCAAGCATTTGCCTCCTTGCATTCTCAGAAAGCATGATAGTATTGACAGCATCCAAAGTTTGTTCATGTTTTTCCACAATTTTCACCAACTTATCCATGCAATTATTGAGAGCCTCGATTCTTTCATTTTGTTTTAAAGATTGTGAACTCCCTTCTCCTCAATGACTTTGTTCAGATTGTTTAGCACAGCAGAAATTTCCTGCACAAACCTGAAGAAGGGTAAAGTCATTATTGACTACGCGAGTATTGAGGAGAATGATTATCCTTGTTTCTCATGGGCTGATTTTGGGAACTTATCTTCCTTGAGGAATATTTTCCACTAAATGATCTGATGGGGATGTGCTTGCATAGAGGGGGTTAATCCATGAATGGGATTGGCAAAGTAAGTTGGCCGGTGAATAGCATTTGCTGGGTTAAGACCAAATCTTGTGAACGTGAGGTTTAGAGGTGGCTATTCTACCCATTCTGTGGCAAAATCCAGCCCTAGAGAGAACCTAAGTTGCAGTGGGAGGCATGGGACACATGGGAGGAAGATGAACTTTATTCTTATTTTCAGCCACAGCAGGTAGTTTCCATTCCCTGGGTAAGACATGATTTTTTAGAAGAGCTAAATCTTTGTTGGTTCTGTGTGATTCCCTAGCTGTTGTTTGCTTCATCATCATCAAACGGAATGGGTTGATGCAGGGCAGCCTCCCTCCCTTGACCTTTGATTCATTGGTGTATCTAAATAGGAACACAATTTGTTTCTTTTTTCTTCACCTCAATCTTTTATAAGCTTCAATCTCTGCAGAATTGCCATTTTTTAGATAGTATTAACTCTTGCTTTTTGTATAAATTATAAAAGGACAGTGAAACTTTTCGTCGCCAATGACACATTGACCTCCCATGAGTATTGTGGGATTGAGGTGGACTTGGCTGAGCCCAAGATCAAGTATTGATGGATCCAAAGTCATAGAGCCTTTTAGGTCCCCTAGCTTGCTTGATTGTTGCATTACAAGGTTAGTATTGAACGTATTGTTATATTGTCCTCTCTATTCATTAGTTTAGAGAGTGTTCAATTTAGCTCAATACATTTTGGCGAACCCACCATGAACCCTCCTTCTGGTTGGCTTCAAACCCCTTTCTGTCACACTTCACCTTCTTCATTTTGTCATCCCACTCTTGCCACCCTACCATGTCAAGTTACTGTTGACAATTTTGCCCCCACAAGGCAAATTGTCACCCCTACTATTCGGAACTTTGCTATGGTGCCAAGTTTGTCTTGTGAATCAGTTTTGGGGTTCTTAAATGTGCATTTACAGCCACCCAAGTGGCCATCTACAGCTAGGTATAAGCCAAAGTGGCCATATACAGCCAGGTGAAGTTTAGTCATTCAAAGGTTTCCAAGGAGCTTTCTTGATTACAGCCAAATGTGCAAATACAACCATGCAAATGATGACGAACAGGTCTCCTACGGCCATGTATATTCTGATGTACTCATACAGCCATCATATAGAGCATACAGTTCGTTCAAAAGGAGGGCACATGCAGCAGTTTTAAGAGGGTTTTTCTCCTTCTAAAAACGTCATCTACAGCAGTTTGAAAGGGTTTTCCTCCTCTTCTAAGCATCACGTATGGCCAAAAGCCAAGACATACAAGCTGTAAGTTCATTTATTTTGTCTTCCCAAGGATTTTTTCCGGCTATAAGAGATGGACTATTTCTTCGGACATTGTGCCCGAGAGAAAGCGCTCTCAAAGGACTGTGTAAAAGGCCGAAAAAATGACTAAGTGGCAGTCATTCAAAGTTTATTTTCTTCGGACTTTTGTCCAAAGGAAAAGGAAAAGCACAATTGAAAAAACCTGAAGGGCACCTACCCTTCGAGAAGGTCCAATTCAAAAGTCCCGAAGGGTACATACCCTTCAGGTTGGTTCACTTTATGTTTCTAAAGACGCAGACAATTCATCCGAAGGACAATTTCAAAAAGTCCAGGGGCCCTTCAAAAAGCCCGAGTGCCTTTCACAAAGCCCGAAGGGCAACTGCCCTTGCGGAGGGCACTCAGGGGGCGAGAGGACTTTCATTTTCCCCTAAGGGTCATTTTCAGAAACCCTGAAGGGTATGTGCCCTTGCGGGGGACACTTCAAGCATGAAGAAGACCTTGGCAAAAGGTTCGAAGGACAAAATCAATTTTTCCGAAGGACACCTGCCCTTGCAGAGGGCACTTGATCGGTGGCAGGACCCTTTCAAAAGTTTCGAAAGGCACTTTTGAGGACAAATAGCCCTTGCAAAGGGCACTATACAGCAAAGTGGACCTTTTCATTTCTTCCAAAGGACATATTTGGGAAGCAGAAGCCCTTGCGGAGGGCACCTTCATAGTGTCAGGGACATTTTGAAAATTCCATGCCCTTTGGGGAAAGATAGCCAAAGGAGATTGTCCGAAGGGATTCCTTCGGACTTTTGTCCGAAAGAATTCCTTTGGACAAAAAGTCAGAAGGAATTCAAAAAAAGACACGACAGAGGATATACCCGGAGACAACCCTGATAGAAATAAAACAAAAGCACAAGGAAACGAATTCCTTCGGACTTTTTGTCTGAAGGAATTCCATCGAACAAAAAGTCCGAAGGAATTCGGGAGGGACAAAAAGCCCGATAGAAAAGACAAGGTCACGAGCAAGGAACAAAAGCCCAAAGGTTAAAGCATGAACAAAGCCAAGACAGAGAAGAGTCCATGAATAGAAAAGCCACCCGAATGCAAAGACAAACGCAGAGAACAGAATCCGCGAGAAAAGATGACCCGGAGAATCAAAAAACAGATGTTAGACACAAAAACCCGACGGAAATACAAGATGAACATGCGCATGAATAATGGCATAAGGGAAGATTCGTGGAAAAGACAAATACAGACGGTGGACATGCCTAAATAGTCTGAGAATACAAGAGCATGCATAGACACATCCGGATTTGACTGTTCTAACACGTCACCTTCAATTCTTAAACAGAGGCTCGCTTTGCATGAGGATTCGAGTAGTGGAACAGTGGAAAGCTTAAACAAAAGAAATTCCATACACGCACTCTCGTTTGTCTTGAAGCTTGAAACGTTCCAGCAGTTCAAGCGTAATTCTTAAATTGGCATTTGCATTGATTTCATGCAAAGGGGAGACTTTCAAACATTCTAGCAGCTCGAGTGGATTTGACTACTCTTGTTTTGGAGTTGACTGGTTTTCAAGTCAAGACATCTATTCGTAGATTTCATGCATCCAAAGCTTGTCTTCTTTTTTCAACGCAAGGAATTTTCATGCAAGACAAAATAGACTTTTGTAAAAGCTAAGTTCGTTTGAGTTTACTCCCTCTATTTTTCAACGCCAATCTCTTGGCTTTTTGTAATTTTCTATATTAATGGTTTTTCAGCCTTGTAAAATGGATCTCTCTTTTGACAAGCAATCTTCTATCAAAGTTCATGTTGTAACCTTTTTTCAAAATCAATAAGAGGATTATGTTTTTTCAATTTCCAGCAGCCGATATAGTGTACTATTGTTATAGATTTGCCTAAGTGATAGATTTTTTTTCTTCCTTGTCAAATTTGGATTCGTACCCAGTTATTCGCTGGTCATTTATGCAAGTCACATTCTGTGTTTGAATGTCTTTTGTTGAGTTTACAATGAATATTAGTGGTTGTTTAGTACTTTTCGTCAGGCCTATTTCTACTTTTCTCTCAAGCTTAGATCATTAGACAGAACTTTTTCATGAAATACTTGTGTATTGACCAATTGAATTTGAAGTTTTGCTTCTTCCTTGTCTGAATCAGTGTTCTCAAAAACCCGATTTGAGTGGATCAAGCAAATTAGGTGTATCACCGTTTTTAGCTAGAATTTTCTTTCAAGTTCTCTCCCTTTTTCTCCAAGCAGTTTGTAGCGTAGAAGTTGAGATCCTCATTGATACATCTTACAGGAACCAGCCTTCTCTGGGGGTTCTCACCATTGAGGCACCCACCCTCGTGAGAAGATCTCATTGTTTCAACTGAAACAAAGATTAGCCATTTCAGCACGTCTTCGATTCAAGGTGCAACTCCGAGTTGACAACAGTTACATACATACTACTTATGACCTAGATGGCAGTCCAATTTGATCTTCCTATGATGTCAATATTATCATGAACATACTTAACACCCAAAATTTTAATAAATCTATGACTAACAGACCTATCATTATCGAAACTATCAAGAATCATGATAATGAGTCAAATCCCTATGGTATTTGATTTCTTTAACCCTTTCACCAACCCTAAGGACCCTTGTGTTTACTGTTGGCCATTTTTTGGCCCATATACCAAAATTTTTACCTAAGTGTGAGAGGGTGTGCATTCAAGCAAGACTTCGGGTTTTACACAGCAGAAGACTCCAGGTTTTTTGGAAAGAGAAGTCTTCGGGTTTTACAAGAGACAACTAATTTCACTTTATGAGTAATCAACAATTGAAACGCCTCAGCAGGAGTAATCCAGGTTGGAAAACCCAAATTATTCTTGACAGTGCAAATCGGGTTTTGAGAAGTCCTTTGCTTATGAAAGTTTAATCAGCAGAAGTAATCCAGGTTGGAAAACCCGAATTACTCTTGACAATGCAAATCGGGTTTTCAGTTGTGCTTTACTTATGCGGCTTCACTAGTAAGAGCAAGTGTATTTTTCGAACCCGACTTGCTCTTGGCAATTAAATCGGGTTTTGGGGGGTTCGCGACTTCTCTCTTGTGAAGTAACAGACAGTCAAAATCCTGAAGTCAAGGTCCTCGAAATGTCCGAGGAAGTATCAGGACTCTACAAAAAGTCCAAAGGATTCCTTCGAACATTTTGTTTGAAGGAATTCCTTCGGAGGACAGCACAAGGGACAAAATCAAAATTCCCGAAGGGTATGTACCCTTTGGGGAAGTTTAAAGGACCAAAGTTCGGGAAGTTTCAAAAGCCGAAAAGGCAGATACAAAGTCCCGAAGGGCACTTGAAAAAAATCTCGAAGGGCAGGTGCCCTTCAAAAAAGTTCAAATACGAAAGACAGGGACAAATTCAAAAAAACCCGAATGGCACCTACCCTTCGGGAAGACTTCGGGAGGACTTAAACAAAAGCCCGGGTAATTCCCACCAACATTTTGTCCGCGGGAATGGAAAATAAATGCCCTGGAAAAATTGTCTCGAAAAAATTAAACCTGGGAAAATTGAACCCGAGAAAATTGTCAGAGACAAATTCCCACAGACAATTTGTTCGCGAGAAAAGGAAAACAAAAACCCCAAGGAAGCAAGGGACCCAGGAAAGTTCACCCGGGAAAATTGTCCAGAACAAATTCCCACAAACATTTTGTCTGCAGGAATAAAGAAAGTAAAAGGCCCAACACACAAGAAACTTGTGGAAAGAATGAAACAAAAATTCTGACAGGGAATAAAGGCTAAGGGCAGGAAACAAAGAATCCCGAGAAAAGTAAGGCAATAGTAAAGCCAAAATTCCGAAAGAATCAAACCACGGGAAGTTGACCTTAGTTTAAGCGACGAGAAGTTGAAACAAGTCAAACGGAGGAAATATAGACTAGATAATCCAAAAATAGGAGTCTACAGAAAATAGACATGATCAGATAGACCAAAATAAAAGCAGGTACATGCGAACAAGGGCTATTTTTGGTGGATTGCATTTGAAGGTCCAACTCAGCTTCAAAATGAGCTCTCAGTCCAAGTTTGGCATCGTTTTCATGCAAACGAGAACAACTCAAGGGGAGTCTATTTTGGAAACTTGGCGTAATCTCCCATGCAAAGATAGATTCGACTTTCAATAGTTCCACCGTCCATTTTTCAACGCCAAGGATTCTTCATGTTAGACAAAAAACAAGTAAAGATAAATTTGAAAGACTCATGCAATGCAATTTGGAATTGGACTAATGAAGAGTTAACTTCTTCTATTTTTTACACCAATCTTGGCTGTTGTAATTTTTTATATTAATGGCTTTCAGTCTTGTATTAAATTATCCCTCTTTTGGCAAAAAATCTTCTGTCAAAGATTGTGTTGTAGCCTTTTTCAAAATCAATAAGAGGATTGTGTTTTTTCAATTTCCAGCAACTAGTATAGTGTACTTTTATTATTGGTTTGCCTAAGTGATAGATTTTTTTTCTTGTCAAATCTAGATTCGTACCTAGTTACTAGCTTGTCAATTATGCAGATCACGTTTTGTGTTTGAACGTCTTTTGCTAAGTTTATAGTGGATATTAGTGGTTGTTTAATGCCTTTCATCAGGTCTATTTTTCCATTTCCCTCAAGCTTAGATCATTAGATTAAACCTTTTCATACAATACTTATGTGTATTGATCAATTGGAGTTGAAGTTCTGCCTCTTCCTTACCTGAATCAGTCTTCTTAAAAGCTCGATTTGAGTGGATCAAGAAAATTAAGTGTATCACCGTTTTAGCTAGGATTTTCTTTGTAAGTTCTTTCTTCCCTTTTCCCCAGGCAATTTGTAGCGTAGAAGTTGAGATCCTCAATGATACATCTTATAGGAACCAGCCTTCTCTAGAGGTTCTTCTCACCATTGAGGCACCCACCCTCATGAGAAGATCCCATTGTTTCAACTGGAGCGAGGATTAGCCATTTCAGCACGTCTTTGATCAGGGTGCAACTCCAGGTTGACAACATTTACCTTGACATCTATGACCTAGAGCACCACTAGAAAAACCACCTTTGTATCTTTGAGCAAGAACAAAGGCGTTTCAAACAAAATGATATCACCCTAATTGGTATGTAATACAAACAATACAAAGAGGCCACTAAAAATGACAAACCCCCTGCCAACTTTGAGGCATAAGCCCTGGAAACCTAAATTAGCCCTTGCAAACAAATTCATCAAGTGATGACTCGTTCAGCCCACTCATACAAATGCAGGACATCTTGAATTCATTCCTAACCAGCCTGGTCCTAATGCCAACCAATATCCGAGCAATAACAAAGGTGTATCAAGCAAAATGACATGATCCTAATTGGTATGCGATACAAAAATATAGAGATGCTACTAAAAATTCCAAACCCCTTGCCAACTTTGAGGCAGAACCCTTGGAAACCTAGTTTGTTTTCAAGGGAGAAATTCATTCAGCCCACTCGTATGAATGCGAAACATTCCGAATTCAATCATGACAAGCCTGGCAATGATGCCACAACCAATATCCCTCACCTAGATCCAAATATTCAACCTATAGAGAACAAAGCTATAAGCAGAAAAAACAAGACTTGTACTGGCAATGCTATTTGCAAAAATGGTGATCTGAACCATATATCAAAATCTCGCCAAATATCGCCAAGATCTCACCATTTCTTGCGAGCAGCCTACATAACGAGATATCCAACAAAAAATTGCAAGACAAAATCTTGCAATTTCTTAGCGATTTTTGCCAAGTAATATCAAGGATTACTCAGTGAAAATCACCGTCGACTCGCCTACAGCCTTTTATAACACGAAATGTGAAAAAGTGACACGGTTTTATTATTTTTTCTAAGCGTTTTTCCCAACTGCGGTTTGACGAATCGGGGTTACACTATATACTATGGTTTGGCGAGATTTGAATCAAGGTTACACTATATATTGCACTGCTCATTCCTTTTGTTATATCATCAATACCATAATGATAAATACTGAATCAGGGTTTACAACTTTACACTATATACTGAATATTGTCATTGATATTCCGAATCTTGACTAATGTTGAATAGCCCTAGAGGCTGGTTATATTCAAGGCCTAGGCAACAAGCGAGTCGAGGTCATTTTAAACCCAACCATTCAATAGTTATATTTGACATTCATATATCAGCAATCGGGGTCTAGACTGTATCCACTGTTTGTGATAGCCTATAGCATACATCATATAGCAAAAACAGTAACACAATCAGATCCTATAACATACAACAGCACAGGTATTTATTTTTATTTTTCAATTTTCATTATCTTTCTAATTTCTAATATGAAATTTGAATCATGGTCATTGAAATTTGATATCTAGATTCTACTTCATCTTCTACTACCTTTGATTAGTAGTTATATTTAAAAATCTAAAACATTTTTTTTATAGGGTTTAATTTGTTGTTTAATAATGGCATCAGCATCGGCATTGGCATCCAATTTAGCAGCCCGTCGTAAGCCTAAGTCCATTGACCCTTCTTGAAAGCATTGTGAATCGACGGCAGAGGACAACTATGTAATATGTAACTATTGCGAGATCAAAATGCGTGGAGGTGTTTCTCACATGAAAAAACACATCACACAACTATCACAAAATGATGTGGCATTGTGCAACAAGCACCAACTGAGGCTCAAAGAGAGATGGTTGCTTGCCTTGCAGTGTATATAGAAAAAAAGAGGGAAAAAAAAGTTGATGCACTTGCAGTCCTAATGAATAGAAGGGCAGCGAGAGATGATTGTGACATTGAAGCCTCTTCTATTGCCCCAACTCTATGAGGTCGGAGTCAAGGACAAGGCTCATCCACTTAAGATAGTTCGGCTATTTTTTTTAATCCTCGAAGTAGCCCTAGGTCACAACCTTCATTAAAAGGTACCCTTGGAACCGAGAACTACAAAATGAAGCAAGGATCACTGCAGCAAACTTTTGGTACTACAACAACATACCTATCAATGTGACAAAAAGTCCGTACTCAAAGAATTTGGTCATTGTGCAGCAAACTTTTGGTACTACAACATTCCTTTCAATGTGACAAAAAGTCCATGTTCGGAGAATTTGGTCATTGCATTGTTCATTGCTGGAAAGAAGTTCAAGGCTCCTACTCATGATTTCAATGGCCCATTGTTGGAGGATTTTCTGAAACATACACAAGCTCTTGTAAAAGACAAAAAAATATGGCAAAAAAAGGGGTGCACCATTTTATTTGATGGGTGGAAGGATGGAAAAAACCGCACATTGATTAACTTTTTAGTGGTTTCAAGTGGGAAGTTGGTCTTTTTGAAGTCAATTGATGCCTCCCATCAAGTAAAAAATGCTAACACTTTGTGTCACATGCTAGATGAAGTGGTGATGGAAGTGGGTGTGCAAAATGTTGTTCAAGTTGTGCCAGACAACACGGTCGCATATGTAGCAACATACAAACTTTTTGAGGAGAGGCACTCTACATTTTTTTGGACCCCTTGTGCAGCCCATTGCATTAATCTCTTGCTCGTGGACATAGGAAAGATCTCATAGGTGAAAAGTGTAGTTGAAGAGGCAATAAATATCACCAAGTTCATCTATAATCACACTTGAGTGCTACACTTGATGAGAAAGCACACCAATGGAAAGGACCTTGTGCAATCAGAAGTCACACGATTCACCACAAACTTCCTCACATTGCAGAGCATTGCGGCCTCACTAACATCCCTTAAGCAAATGTTTGTGAGTTATCGGTGGTTGGAGTCTTTCTATGCTAAGAAGGTCGAAGGGAAAAGAGTCATGAAGACCATTTTTGATGATATGTTTGTGAAGCTCATGGAGGAAATAATTAAGGTGGCTTTAAACTTAATTATTATTTTATTTATCATTTATTTGTTATAAAAACATTCTTAATTTTCATTTTAAATTTGTGTATTATTTTGTTTTAAGTGCCAAAACCTATGGTTTGAGTTCTACAGTTGGTGGATGGGGGAGAAACTCAATGGGTTATTTGTATGAGGCCATGGACGTGGCCAAAGAGGCCATAGTTAAATATTATGGGCAAAATCAAAAGAAATATGAACCCATATGGTGCATAATTGATCGAAGTTAGAACATACGCTCCACCAACATATTCATACAACGGCCAACTACCTGAATCTTAAATTTTTCTATTTCGATTCATTTAAGGCCAATGAGGAGGTTATGGATGGCCTTGATACATGCATAGAAAAGATGATCCCTGATGATGAGACTAGAGATGCAGTTATTGAGGAGTTGCAGATTTACAAGAATGCAACAGGGAGACTCTTTTTTTCGGCTCTATGCATTAAAAGAAGAAACACCTCTCAGCGAGGTAAAAACAAATTGAGTAATTTATTTCTTCTTTCTAGTCTCATTACTCAGTCTATAAATACTAGTAGACGTCTTTAATTTATTCAAGTCTAGTTGACTTACAAAATTATAAATCTCTTATTTGCAGATGTGTGGTGGGAAGATTATAGTGCAAAAACACTAAGTCTTCAAAGGCTAGCCATCCACAATCTATGTCAACCGTGTAGCTCTTCTAGATGTGAACTTAATTGGAGCATGTTTGAAGTTGTTTACACAAAGAAACGCAACAAGTTGACAACACGCTGCCTCAATGACCTTGTCTTTGTACAATACAATCTTCATCTTTACATGAGACAAGTGGAGGAGCTAGAGAAAAATGATGCTATTGACTTGGATGAGATCGATCCATATGCCAACTAGATTGTTGATGATGCAAAGCCCATGTTTAGAGTGGAGGAGATCACAAATTTAGAGAGGGAGGCAAAAGAAGCAATAGCATCCGGGGCAACAAAGACATCAGGAGAAGTTGGTGAGGATCCTAAGGATATATTTATTGACAATGTTGGCATTGGAGAGGAGAAATTTTTACCTTCCACTTCCATGAGGCAGCCGCAACAAAATTATTCTAGGCGATAGAGGTGAAATGTAATATGTATATTTGATATTTCATACAACTCTGAGCATTGTAGTTTGTAACTTTGTAAATTGTAATTTGTACTCCTTTTTGGTCAAAAATTAATAGAAAATATATTTATGGCATTCTCTACTTTCATTTCTCATGTCATTTAACAATGTTTTATATTTAATTTAAGTTTATTTTATGAATTTATATGTTTTTTAAAGTAACGATAAAGTTGTTGAGTAATGCCGAGTAATTGCCCAGAAATTGCCAAGTCCGAGTCTCGATTCAAATTTTGCCCTATCGAGAAATTGACAAGAACTAGATTTGTAACTATGATTTGAACAGTGATCAAAATGACCAGAAAAATCATAATACTTAAAATAGCACAATCATTATTAGTGACACGATAAAGTTTATAGACAAAATGGTACAAACTCGTAATCAAATCTTGACTAACAGCTTGCAAACTCTTCAAAGGAAAAATCAATAAAATCCTACTTCCTATCCATTCATGCCACTATCTAATTGTCCTCCTCCACCTCATTGGAGACACATCAGATTCAGACCTATTAACGATCCACTTGTCAATATTTTTAGAGAACGAACCACTATCTCACTATTTTGCTAATTTTGGCATCAGTTCCACCATGACTTTAGATGGTACTAGTGATCCTACTACTCATATTAAGAACTTTTGCCCAATGTAAAAATATCGGCTCACAAAATTCTTATGCAGCATGCAAGATTTTCACTAAAACATTTGTTGATGGTGCTCTAGAATGGTACACTCAGCTGCTTTATGCTTCTATCCGAGAATTTGATGATATACTAATGTTTCAACAAAAAGATCAAAATGAATTTATGCTAGAGAATTACCTTTTATCAACAAGAAGCAATTTGACTGTTTATCAGCCCATGATTTCATGCCTCTTAGCACAAAGGCTTGTTACAACTTTAACCAGCAATCCTTGTTCTATCACTTCACTCATTCACTCAAGCAAAGATTACAAAGCAAAAATTTCAAATTTCCTCATAAGAACCTAGTCAAAGCTATGGAACAGACAAAGAGACAAGACATGCTTATGACAAAGTATAATGCACATGGAGCAATCAAGCCTCACGAAATGCCTCATAACAGACATGGAGTTATTGATCCATCAAAGTATAGATTAATCAATGCCATTGAGTCTCAAGTGAACAAGGAAATTATCTATTTACCAAAAGTGGAAACGCCTAATGTTACCTGCTCCTACTCAACCTAAGCAGTCTAATTCCTTCGCCATACCTGATCGCCCCGAATATTGAGGAAATTAAAGCAATTTTGCCTCCATTCCAAATCAAGTTGTTTGATGACGATCCAACCAAGGGACCTCCCACATGGTATAACGAAAACAAATTCTATTGGTGGCATAGAAACTATGGACATTCTCAAAAATAATGTAGATATCTAAGACATTTTGCACTTGATTGCATCTATTGTAGAAGTTTTTGATTTTGATGTACAAATCATATATGGACAAGAAGAATATCTCAATGAGAAAGCAACTTAAAAGCAAAGATCAAAAATCATGTGGTCTCACAAGGTAATTCCCATTTGCAAAGTTATAATAGACCTCTACCTAATACTTCTCAGCCTACCCAGCTATCGGTTACTACAATTGCTACTTGGAATCAGTGCTATGATAAGCCACAACATGATGACCAACCATAACAACAATTTTCCTATCATCAAAGTCAAGTAGGAAACATCATTCATAACGATGTTGATCTGACTTACAGCCCAAACAGAACACGTACAACAAGAAATAGAGGTGCAACTAAATTTCAGCGCAAAAATCATAAAGCGACATATCCATTGCTTATTGAATCCATACATTATTGGCCAACTGCTTACATTAAAATTCGACGTACTGAATTCTTCTAGACCTAGCACGCAACTATGAATAGACGCCAAGCATACAGAGATATCCAGCATCATCCTCTAATTCAACACTCAAGTTATCAAAGATATCATAACACAAATCACCCTCATTTGGGTACATGGCACATAGTAAACACAAACAACAAAGATGATTCGTATGAACTTGATGATCACAATAAGGCTAATGATGACTCCATTCAGTTACACACAATAGAGACTGGGGCATCCACGCCTCTTTCAGATCACTCTATCGATGTCAACATAGTTAAGATTGGGCCTTAGTTTTCAAATAGCAATGAAGACATTGAAACCATCAATTCTCTAGATACATGACAATGCTTACAAAACCGTCAATCCTACAAACAGAGATCCTTGGTCATCAAAGCCAACAGATTATCATATTGACAACAAAAAACAACACAAATGGTTTGCTCTATCATACAGGAGTAAGACCAGGACCAGCCTGTACAACCACATATGTCCCCAGCTCAGCACACGCAAGTCTCAACAACTATTGGCCACAAAATTTTGAATTTTATCTAAGAATGCCTGCATGCAACGGAGCTACCTGGAAGTATTTAAGGACAACACATAGGGAATTATTGGGCTAGACCGAGGACGTGAAGCACCTGAGGCGCGAGCACATAGGCAGCATGAGCAGAAGGAATGTGCACTGCTCCATTCACAAACATCTACCACAGTCACGAGAATCCCACTGCAAATCATGTAGCACTCATAGTCGTCCGAGTTTGAACGTAATTCAGGGGAACCCTAAATGCAATGGCCTTTGACTGATGGAGTTTATCCAGAGATTCTCACCTCAATGTAATTAGGCATGTCCAGATCATTTTACTATTCATCTTTGTTTGAGATTAATCTTACTGCAGGTTAGGCTCTGATAGCATTGCTAGAGGTAGTGAAGATCATGGCATGGGAACCTATGATACGTAGATGTTACATTTTTGCAAAAGCACTTAAGTTTTCATAAATATAATGAAAATAATGGTTGTCTACAAGATGTCATGTGTGTATCTCTTTGCTTTCATTTCCATTCCCATAAAGTAAATGAATAAGTAGATATCTCTCTTTGGACTGACATTATTGTCTGGTTCACACTCACGCACAATGTCTGCAAGCTCCGTGCAAGCGCTGACGTGCCTATGATTGTTTCTGCAACACCTAAATCATGCATTCGATAGGGGACTCAGTGCTCTTTGTTGTGCTTTGGGAGGGCACTACTCAAAAGAGGGGTGATATGCCAGCACACTATAATGCTTTGCTGGTCGTAACGTTTGCGCATGACACTTGATCACAAAATATGACCATCAACAACACATACATTTATTCAGCAGATGAATTATACACAAAGCACATAGTTCAGAGAAAATAGTCATTTATAGGTGCATATTTTTCACGTGAGCATTCATCCAAACAAATACACTAGGTTTGCAAAACAACTAAGCAGAAAATGTCTTTTGATGGCATATGTGTCTCCTTTCCTAACAATGAAGCAATCCTAGAACTTATGCGATCTAGAGGCGATTAATTACCAAGGCAACATCCTAATCTAGGACTACTGGAGTTTTTGAAGAAGCCTTGAGGATATCCTGACTTTGAACCATATGGCACATCAGTAGAGATGGTCAAAAAAGAATTAGCAGACCCTAAGTTACCGATACGGGTACGGATAGGGATACGGGTACGAGAATTGGATATGGGGGATATGGCGATTTTTTTTTTGGGCGGGGGGGGGGGGGTTGGATACGGCTGGATACAGCCGTACAAAAAAAAATATAAAAAATTAAAAAATATAAAAATATAGACATACAAGCAAAATTAACCACATAATATGCATAGAAGAAACATAATAAGTTAAATAACCACAAAACATACTAATAATTCAATGCCAAATATCATAGTATTCAATTGTCAAACTTAGATTAGTCTTATTTATTATTACAAGTACATAATGCAAATGTTACAACTTACCAGTATGGACAAAAATTAAGACAAAAGAAAATCCCCTCTATGCAGTTTGGTGAAGATTACAATGAGATGACCTGGTGTTAAATCAAACTTAAGACTATGCCTGTTTTCTTCTTTGTGCTTATTCACGAGTTGAGATTTTGTATTATACCTGTGCAAATGATCTTACTGTATGTACTGCACAGAAAGAGTCCTGGAGAACCATATTTTTGGGACATAAAGGATAAGCAAAAAAAGACATAATTGATTTCAACCTCTCCCTCATCTTTATCATGTTACAGACATTTATTTCCTTTATTTTGGCAAGGCTGAAACACAATCCAATAACTGGAAGACTTGCTGACTTGCTCTGGCAACCTTCACAGCTGTTGTATACAGCCCTAATAAAGAAGATACAGATGAATCGACTGAGGCTCACGTTTTGAAAACAGTCAAACACAGCCAGCCATTGAAACTGCAGAGCGGTTTTCATACTTTGTTTTGTTTTTTGAAGTCCATGTTTGACTTTTTATTACGCAAAATTGGAAGAAAAAAAAAATTGCGGGAAACGCTAGGATATGGCCAGATATGGCACCCAGACGTATCCGGGCGTATCCACAGCCCAAGGACGCTCCCTAGGCGTATCCCCGCACTCCCGTATATGGGGAGCGTTTCCCCGCGCTCCCGTATCTGGGGAGCGTTTCCACACGCTCCCAAGACCTGGGGGGGCATATCCGATAACGTAGGAATCACCTCAAGCACCTCCTCACTTTCAAGATGGCAATGCAATGTTAGAAAATACCATTGATGTCAACATTGGGACACCAGAAGGCCCCAAGTATGTTAAGATCGGAGCTTGACTTACTAGAGAAGACCAACAAGAGTTCACCAATCTGCTGATCGAATACAAGAGCATTTCCACATGAAGTTACATTGATGTGCCAAGTATAGGCCCTAATGTTGTTGTTGACAACATTTTTACTTATCCAGATGCAGAACTAGCCCGTCAAAAGCAACTCAAATTTCCTAAGAAGATATCAGATCTAGGATATGTAGTGATACAATAGTTACTCAAGACTTGGTTTATTATACCAATTGATTACTCCAAATGGGTTTTGGACATAGTCCCACTAAGCAGAAAGCTAATAAATGTTATCAGCATTTGCTAGGATTTCAAAAAATAACAATTTGGCGTGCCCTAAAGATGATTTTTCGTTAGCTTCTATCGATGCTATTATTAATTTTACTACTGTATATGAAATGTTCTCTCTCATGGATGGATTTTCGGGTTATGATCAAATCAAAATCAGCCAAGAGACCAACTCAAGACTGTTTTTACTACTTAATGGGGAACCTTTTGTTTTGTTATGTCTTTTGGACTTTAAAATGTTGGTGCTACCTATCTACACTCTGACACGTTTTTCATGACTTGATTCGTAAAAGTGTTGGCTTATGATGATGATCTACTATACAAATCTTAAAAAAACAAGACCATCCAAAAGACATAAGTGTTAGCTTTCTTTAAATAGAGAATGCCCTGTAGTTTGCATATGTGTTATTATCGACATCATTTCCTTAGCAGAGATATATGCAGAATTAGTGTTCGATGGGTTTTCCAGCATAGTGGGGCTCTTCTTGATTGCACCAATTTCTGTCAAAAATAGCTCGTAGTCCATCATATCCTATATATATTTTTACCAAATGGGGAGAACTGACCATTTGTGTATCCATCTGCCTTTTCCCATCCAAAAATAAAATAAATTTGGAACCTCGTCTGCATATCTATATACTTTTTCCGGTTCAAAAAGTAAAACAAACTTGGTTCACACGAAGTCTGTGTTGTGAACTATTTTCATTTCTCTGTAAAGGCCTTCCATGTTATGAACTAATACAAAAATGCACAAATAAGGATAGGTTATCCAATCAGTAAATTCTAACATCAGTTTTCTTTATGGCATTAAGATTGGACCATTGTAAATCAAACAAACTTACAGAGAATTATTGCACAACACTTTCATGCACTAATCATAGGAAAACAGGTATAAGAATATAATGCATAAAGCAGCCAATGTATCATCACTAGGAAAAAGATAGTAACACACAAGGAGAAATCACAAAGTGGAGGAAGAGAGAGATGAATAATCTTACCTGGATGCAAAAATAATTTCGCGTCTTTGCAGATTGAGGAGAAATAGAGCACTGGTACTTAGTCCACCAACTGGAATGTCGAAACAATTTATATATAGTGGGAGTGACTTCCTATACCAGACTTAAGCTTTGAGTAAATAAAATTTAAGGAAAACTCACAATACAACTAAGCCACATTTCAGGTCGTTCAAATCATAAAATTGAAAACATATCATCAATTATGTTCCAAGAAAAAACCCATTGAAATGTCAACAAACAAAATGGCACCTGAAAACAAATAAAATGTGGCTGATGTTGTTCAATAAGATTCCCCAACTCTCCCATCCTCCCATGTACCTCCAAGTCTTCTCGAAACCAAACATTGTAAGTTAGAATGACCACAGCATTTTCCTTCTCACTATTGTTTCCATGGGTTGAACTCGAATTTGCAATTGCATGAAAACCTCGCACTTCTTCAACAATGGAAACTAAAAATTAACAAAATATTAAAAGATCAAAGCATGCACAAGTTTGAATAAAAATTTAATACAACAAGTTTCCTCCTGAGTAAAATATCTCTAGAAAAATTTGTTTTACATGAAATAGATAAAGGAATAATTGGTTTTGTTTGCCATATAAATTTTGTCATATTTTTGCCTGAGTATGTTGGTAGTGACAAACCATGACTGCCCGAGCATCAGAGTACCATGAGATTGGCACCAATGAATGATGATAGTAGAGACAAACCAAAGTGTTGAAGGACAAAGCACCGAACCAAATATCAGCACCAAGGGACAGATACAAGCGGATGAGGAGAGGATTGAGTCCCAACGGCACTTTAGACAAAGATACACAAGCTGGAAGAGTTGACTATTGACTGTGCTGAGACTACAAGAGAGACTACCACTTGGCAGATGCATAAGACCCATGTCACTTTGCATAAAGACACAGCCAGATGCATGGATCCATGTGTTATCTATATATGCCTTTGCTTAACCCATATATACATGTAATCACCTAATTAGGAGGACAGTTATTTTGGGGATGAGTAGATGTTGTTGGACTGCAATTAGGATTATTACTTTGCATGGGTAAATGCTGCCATTTTTGCAAACCTATATGTATTTCCTAAGGGCGGTTTATTAGTGGTATAGTTAGTCATGGTAATGTTGGTTAGTGAATGATACTAAAATATGGTAATGGCTTGGATGTATGCCTTTGGGCTTTGATTTATTTGAGCTTCTTTATGATACTAGGTATTGATGTTGTTATATTGTGATCATGAATACTTTATAATAATTTTCCTTTGTGAGTTATGTCATTAGAGTAGATAGCAATGTCGATATTAGTTGAATGTATGGAGTTTCTAGCTACATCTGTCTTTACCTCCAGGTAAACCCAAAACCAACTCAGCTCTCTAACATGCTTTAAGTGAGATTACTTCCAAAGGATGATACCTTCCTAAAAAGAAGAATATGCAAGCTTATCCAAGTAACCATTCTCTCTGACTTTTTGTTGTAACACTACATCCTCATCCTACTCTCCTTGTGCATCCAATACACAGCCTCCTATAGTGGATAGCAATTTCCCTTCCTCTTCTTCATACAATATGGATGGGCTCATATACATGTAAGTTCTCACAATTTACTACAAAGTACATGCATGAATGAAAGCAAATAAGCATTCTCTCAAACCTGCTCCAAGGTGGTGAATGGACCATACCTTACAGGCTTGATCTTACTAACTTTCCCTTGGAGTGTCTTTTTGCTCAAATATAACCACACCTTGTCTCCTACTTTGTGTGTGCTCTTTTCTGTGTTGATCATCTTTAGCCTTGTACTTTCCTTAAGACATCTCCAATTGTTCTTTCACCTTGAGCTGGATTTGTTTGATCCTCTCAATGAATCTTGTTACTCTTCTAACCTCTAAATCTAATTCCTCTTCTTCTCTTGATTATCCGGTTGCAACATCAAGTGGGTTAGTAGGCAAATAACCCAAACATGCTTCAAAAGGTGACTAGATAGTGGATGTATGTATTGCCCTATTGTATTAGTCTTGAGTAAATGTCAAAGATTCAAGATTCATCCCAAGTCCTTGGATGCCTATTGTTATAACCCTTGTAAGTTGAACCGAGTTCCTATTAACAACTTCCATTTTTCCATCGGTTTGATGATGGAAGGTTGTGCTTCTTTGTAGCTTACTATCCATCTTTCCAAGAGACACATACAGCCCTTCTCCCCTAGCCTTAGGCTTACTTATGGAACACAATTTACAACCTCAAATGAATTTGGCTACTTCATCTTGCATCTTGGGCCAATACACATACCTTTGAAAATGGCCCATGATCTTGCCAACACCAAAATTGTAATGCACAATTTCTACCTTTCCTATTTAATTGTGTTTGTTGTATTCCTACACTATTAGCATGTTGTTTAAGAATGCAATAACTTAAAAAAATTGAATTCATTCGTATGATATGTTGAGATAATATGACTCTTGAAATGTTTCTACGCATACAATGCATATTTTTATATGTTACTTGAGATTGTTTCAAATTCAGTTGCTTCGACTATCATGGGATAAAGCAATTCTATATGCACAATGATGTGCAAGACTACAAGTGACCAAATGAGGAATCTTGGACCACATCGGTCATGGATTTTACCATCCACTAGATGTGTTGTGTCCCTAGTTAATAACTAGTTTTTTTCTTTTAATAAATGTGTTCTAATCACTTTTTTAATTTTGACAATTCTAAGCCAATTAACACTATTCATACCATTTTTACCCATACCTTAGATGTTTCTTGAACTCTCTAGAAGGTCATAAGGATGAAAAGGGAGTCAACATGATGTCACCACTTGCAAAACTCGAATTCATTTGAAAATTCAATTTTGGAAGGTCGCATAAAGTGATTTTTTGATATTTTGTGTTAGAATTAAAGCCCTTTAACCAAAAGGGATGTATAGGAGTACTTTTAGGACTCCTAGAGACTTTTAGAACAGCCCATGTGATCATTAATGACATTGGAAGAGGGGAAACATTTATTGAGTATTGGTAAACCATACTTGCCCTCATTCATGTAAGGAGGAGCACGGCTCTTGTAAGAAAAGTAAATGCTATTAGAAATTTTTTGGGAGAGGCGAAGGCATAGGAAGGAACAAATGTCACATTTCCATTGGCCAAGGATTAGGGGCTCTTCCTATAAGTAAATGGAAAGCCATCCTTGCAGACAACTTCTGGCCATTTTGAAAATGGAGATGAAGCTTAAGCATGGAGAAACTAGGATACCTTGGGAGATGGAGGCTAATTGAGAGCTAAGTCTTAGAGGATTGGTATGTGATAAACAATGGATAACTTGAAGTGGGTCTTTTGACACCACCTTATTTAATATTTTTCTTTTAAAATAAACCCTTGTTACCTCCTTGAAATGTTGAACACTTGCTATAGATTGGCAAGGTCTTTTGGCTTGCAATCATTCTCTTGCTTTGTATATGTTTTGGGCCCAAGGCCATATATTTTTTTAACCCTACAAGGGTTGCTTGGAAAGGTTTTTCTCCCATTTTAGCTTGCTATTTTGAATGTTATTTTTGAATTTTAAAATGTGAAGCTATGCTGCCCGCATTGGCTTGAGTTATTATGGTGGGGGGGCGGGGAAGGCAAGGGTGAGTGATTTTCCCCAAACAATCCTCCTACATTGGTTGTTAAAACTTGTCCAAGAGAATTATATGATTTTTTCTGTAATTTATTTATGTCCCATTGAGAGTGCTTGTTTTATCTTGAGATTTGTGTGTTTGGGGGAACGTAGGTGTTTCCTAGTTCATAGGATGAGAAACAAAGTTAGAGGCTTTGCCTGGTATACTTTTCCTTTCAAAACCAACCAAACCCTTCTTTTGTAACTTTGGAAACTTCAATGGTAATCCACATTACCAGAGTTAGGAGTCCTTGGTTGGGGGGTGTCTAGGGCAATCGCCTAATAATGGCAATAGGATGGGAGGCGAGCCCCTCCTTACCTTGGCCTTATTTTGGAGTTTGCGAATTCTTGGAGCTTGGAATAGCCTGCAACAAATTGTAATATTTTACCTTGGGCTATTTGAAAGTTTTTTAGACACGTAATATTATTTGGCAGCTTTTTAATTGTTCTTATATGTAAAGAAATGAATGAAAGTTGTAGTATGTATATGGGCAAGTACGAAGAAATTATCTCTTGCACTCCCTTGATAGTAGGTTGAAATGAGTTATTAAATGAAAATAATGATTTAATTTATGAAAATAAAAGTGCAGTTATGTTCCTGAAATCTTAAAATACATATACTATTATGTGGAATAAAAAACTAATTTGTAGTTTGCTTTGAAAGTTCGTAAACCCCTTGTAGAGCTTAATAACTTAAAGAGGCTGTTTCAGTTTTATAATTAATCTGCATATAAAACATTACCAAATTCCCCTAATACAAGTTATTTAGAATCTAGACTCCGCCACAAATCCACAAAATTTCATGGATTAATTTTTGGAACCAGGAAACAAAAGTTATGGATTTTTGAAATTGCAATTCCTTGAGGAAAATGTCTTTCCTATAAGAAATTTTGGACACGTCAAACAAGGCAAAATTATTCCCGAAACAATTTTATATTTAAATAGGGACTATTCTAAACCTCTTGGTTTTCGTTTCATAATTTTTGGTGCTACTAGGCGCCCATTATGTTTTTTTTTTTAAATTAGTACCCCGTAGGGTAATTCTGCCACATGCCCCTTGTTTGGTAGGGCAATGGCCCCTTTATATGGTAGGGGCTATAGGTTGGTCAACCATGTGAGCGCAACCAAAACTTAAGCAAAATAAAGAAGTGTCGGCGGCCTCCTAACCACTGGCAGTGTGGTTTGTTGACCACCACATGTGAGCGCCATAATGCACTAGGCGGTCAAGGGTGGGACCACCCACGTAGGGTGGCTCGTGGTCTATGGCCACACGACATGGTAACTCAACACCCTGAGCCAAGGCCACAATTTAGGACCCTGCCACATAGTCTTCCACCTTGGCACTGTTGCGATTAAATCGACTTAACAGTCGGTGGTTTCTTTTTTATATACATTATATTTACTGTTTTTAATATTTGTTAATTATTTAATTCACAATCAGTTATTTTATAATGTCTACTCTATGTTTTAATTCCTAAACCAAAACTCTCTTTAAATTGTACATTTTTTGTATACCCGATTAATGCAAAGAAGACCTCAAGGTGGGATGACCCTAAAGGGACCCCCTTAATTTTTCGTCCTATTCCACATGGAAGCAATTTCGTGGTCGAAAACTCTATATTTTTCAAGCTACAACATGTTTTTCTAAGAGAGGTATTTTTTTGTCTTAATAGCTTTTTCGAGCTTTTGGAAGCCTCAGGACGGATTGAGCCCAAAAGGGACCCCTCTTATTTTTCTATTCTCTACCACATGTAATTAATTTTAAAATTCAAAACTAAAAATAAAATATACTTTCTTCTTACCCTGGACATGGGCGGCCATTGATGGCCATGGCAAAGCTTGAAGCTCCCAATCACTGTTTCAGAAACTATGAAAACCTGGGACATCCTGGAGACATTTTGGGAAAACGGGTACTTGCAAAATCTACCCAACTAACTTTGTATCGAGTTAGAAATTAATAATGAAATATGTCAAAAGCTTGAAGACCCCGTTAATGGTAGTCTTCCAAGGATAAGGAAGATAGAGAGGGCTGACTACGGACAAGTCATTCTCCAAAACTTCCTTCCGCTTTACCAAATCTGTAATTAAGCATGGAAAGTGAAGTTAGAAATCTTTATTGCCACCTATAAAAATTCCTAGAGTTTCCTCATCATTTCATAATCTGACAGTCAAAATAGAAAAGATCCGATGTTTGAGATAGGATTTTCTATCCTCAAAGAGCTAAGCGAAGATATTTTAGACCCTTTTTGAAGTCATATGAAGACTCTAAGATTTTTTGTTAAACATTTTCCATAAAAGTAACTCAATTTGAAAAATAGAATTGATTCGCGACTTGAGGTGTGAACTGAACCCTGTAATTGTTGGAAATCGTCTGAGGGCCCATTTAGACGCTTGTTAAGACTTGGGTCAAATCGATCGAGCTAGTGGTTGCTTGAACCCACCCCATTTTAGTAAGTGTTTAGTCCAAGCCTTGGGGCCCACCAGGTTTGCATAGACAGTTGTGGGCTAGTGGGGAGCTTGTAAGCCAATTAGAGCAAGTGGGGCCACTTGTGCATTGATATACATGCCTGTTAGGCATGTGAGTTTGTTTCTACGCATTCTACATCTCATGCCACAAGATGGCTAGCTTGTTGGCAATGTGGTTGTGTAAAATGTGCATTGTACATTCTCAAACAAAACAAATCCCCATTTCTATGCAGATTTCATCATGTGAAGTTTTGGGCATAACAAAAAATGGCTTGAAACTTTGGATGTATGGGCTTCCCTCCTCGATAGAAGTTTTTCCTCCTTTGGCACACATAGTTTGTTCAACTTGCAGGGTAGCCCATCTTTGAGGTAGAAATCAACTTTGTCTTCAACATCAAACTTCTTTGTCTTCAACTACCGAAATGTCTCCTGAATGTCTACATCTTGTGCACACACTTCCTTATAATCCTATTTGCGAAAGGCTATAGTTGTGAAATTGTTACCAAATCTGAAACTTGCTTTGAGTCAAACGTGTCGTTTTCCCCTTTTGACAGCCTTTTCCACTTCTTGTCATTATCTTGTGCGCCAATAGCATCCTAATTTGAACTTGGGAAGCCTACAAAGACAGGGGTGCACTAGTTTATATAGGGCATGAAGAGACTAAGAGAAATAAGAGTAGCATTTATTGAAAGAGCAAAAATTGAATTCTTTAGATAGAATTTTATTCAAAATTGGAGTCTTCATATTGCATTGTGTCACTTGTTCATGCTACTCAAAAGTCATACAGGGATTAGGGCTTTGCATCCACAAATTGCTTGTTGAAGTGCATTGTGTATTGTCTTCCATATTTGTTAAAGAACAAGGGCCTAATAATAATAGAGGGATAACACAAACCCCTCAATGACTCCCTTTTTCTTGTGAAATGAGTGATCAGTGTTTTAATGAAGATCAATTTCCCATAGATTTGCATAGAATTCTAGAAAAGCGAGTGAGGTTTTCAAATCCCAACAGTTAAGGAACAAGGTCATCAAATTTATTTTGCAAAATATTACAATTTCAGGAACATAGCAATACAGTTTTGGTAGTCCCAGGATAGGAGTGGTACGTTTTTGGTCAAAAATGAATAGTTCTTTATTGGCTCCAAGTTTTCTAGGTTTTGTTCACTTTGTTTTTTCAACCTATTTCCCACCATTTTCATCTTTCGACAATCTCTACATTTGCGACAATTCAATATTCTTCTAAAAAAACCCTCTTTTCACATTTTAATTGTTCTAGAATATTCTTTTATGCAATTAGGTTTGATTTTTATTGTTTATTAGGGTAAATTTGGTTAGATATGAATTGCTCATGTTTATGGGTAGAGGAGTATTGAGTTTTGATATAAAACCACTTTCCCAAAAAATATTTTAGTGAACTCATGCCTTCTTATCCCCTTTAGGGTTAGATATTGCTTATATTGTGTTGTATCTAATTTTTGTCTAGGGTTAGATATTGCTTATATTGTGTTGTATCTAATTTTAATTATTCTAGAATATTCTTTTATGCAATTAGGTTTGATTTTTATTGTTTATTAGGGTAAATTTGGTTAGATATGAATTGCTCATGTTTATGGGTAGAGGAGTATTGAGTTTTGATATAAAACCACTTTCCCAAAAAATATTTTAGTGAACTCATGCCCTCTTATCCCCTTTAGGGTTAGATATTGCTTATATTGTGTTGTATCTAATTTTTGTCTAGGGTTTCCTAAGCCCTTGATGTGTTGTATCCTCCTATTAGGGTTAGATATTGTTTGTTCCTAGTGTTTTATTTGTTTAGAGTTTGTGTTGATTCATGTCAAATCTCTTTAGCCCTAATTACCTTTTGCTTCCTTCAAACCCTAGTGTGTTTGTGACAGATCACCCATTAGATGTACTTTTTCAAGCTGTTGAAAATGCTTCAATGAATGTCATGTCTTTTCATAATGATGTAGAAGATAGTGATTGCGATTATTATGATAGTCAAGATAATAATGATGAAATATTATGGAAACTAAGTTTTAACCCAAGTAGGACCAAATAAATATACAAATGATATAAATGTTTTGGGTGTTAGTTGCCTTTGCATAAGCCCTCGTAATTATCAAATGCCAAATTTTGATATGCAAGAATCAATTTGTAAGAGAAAAAGTGTTAACCTCAAAGTAAGCTAGATCAATATGGATTTGGACTGGGATGTGCACAAATAATTGTTGATTCCTTTATAGAGCATGAAATAAGTATAGATAATAATGTGGATGTATGTTGTCATGTGGATATCCATGCTTCTTTGAATGTTAGTGTTGATTAAATATGAACGTTAGAGCCTCTCAAGATGATTGTTGGAATGAAAATGAAAATGATTGACTATGAGACCAAATTAGAGGACCAAAATAGAAGTGAACACATTGATTATATTAAAGAATATGTCATGTCCAATCATGTTGATACCTCTAAAATTATGAAAATGTTAACTAAGTTACGACTGATCCTACTGATTGCTCATGAAGATAAATTGTTAACCAAGCTATTTCCAAGAAGCTTAAGGGACTATGCTTTTGATTGGTTTTATGCTTTACCATGTGGTTCCATACATTTCTTGGCTCATTTATAAATCAATATTGCTCAAAATTTACATTTATAGAACTAGCTCAATTTAGACATACATCCAATGAATCAATCACATGTTGCGTGCTTCAACACCAGATAGTGGGCTTCCAAACATTTTAATCAATAGTCTACCATCAATTATTAAAGACAAAATAGTTTTCAAAACTTATAAATCTTGCAAGGAACTTTTTCATGTAGTGGTTAAACATGTTGAAGTCATGCTTTTAGAAGAAAACATGCTTAAATATCAGGCCAATGCTCCAAATAATTCAATTTTTCAAAATAAACCAACCTTCAAAGCTAAAATCAATGATCATAAGTTCAACACAACAATGATGCTAAGAGGACAGTTAATGCTACAGAGCAACCATATAAAAAGTTTGTGTTACCTCAAAAGGAGCATGGGCAATTTCAAAGATTTAAGTGAAATTCTACGAAATGTCTTGAAGAAGTTACTCAAATGCAACATGATTACTTTATCACCACCAAGGGAATTTAATACTTCAAGACCACTACCTAAATATTTTGATACCAATTATATTGTGGTTTTCATAGACTTTAAGCACATGCTAAAAATTTGTCTCTCTTTGAAACATAAGATTCAAGATTTAATTGATAATGGCAAAATTCAAGTAGACAATTCACATCTAAATACAAGTATGAATGCCAAAACATCTACTCACGAGGAGAAATCAACTATTAAAAGTGAAGGTCTATATGGTAGACAAACCAAAATACAACAATGTGCTTATAAAATGCAAAAAAATTCACTTGACGGTTTTATTGGAGCAATTGATTCAATCAAGAAGAAATAAACGCCTATTCAAATTGTGTTTAGGGAAGAGAATATGCCACATGATAGCTCATGATGGACCACTATTTATACAAGCATTTATAGATGGCATAATGATTAACAATGGTTCAAATATGAATATATTTTGTTGAGTATGATGTCAATTTGGACACTTAATTATTGATATTAGATTTACTTATTTGGTGTTTTATGTGTTTAGGAAGATTATTTAATTCATTTGTTATAAATTAGTTGTTTAGTCAATTTTGGACACTTTTGAAAAAAAATTAAAAATAATTAGAACTACAAATTAACTTCGGTTCACTATCTCAGTACTCAAATGAGTTCCCAAGAGATGGGGCACACTTTTAGTGTTAGTTTAGTAAAATTAAAGTATATTTAAGTCAATTCCTATGTTATAGAAAATTTAGGACGCCATAGTTAGATAGGTTGCATGATTTGGTGACTTGTTGAGCAACGCTTCTTGCATGTTGACCTTATCTTGAACGTCGATCAACCTTGTTTGTTTTCGTCTTTGTTTTAGTATACTTTCAGTTGTTTTAGAGTCTATTTTTATAAGTATAATTATAAATTACTTAGTTTTTAAGTAAAGATCTTAATTTAATTTTTATTTTATGCTTAATTTAGACATAACTTGTCATACAAGTTATCTTGTAATTGACCAATTTTATCATTTATTATTAATAAAAGATTGTGCACAAGCGTGCTACAATAATTCCTTTTAAAAATTCGTGTTGCATATTGTTATCTCTGACTTTTTATTGTGTGTATTCACAAAAGAAGACCAACAAATATATGTTTTTGGTTTTAAAGTTATTTTGTACAATTTATGGTTGACAATCTCACTTACAACACTGTTAGATTAGCAACTAGTCATTCTTGGACATATTGGTTGATACATAACTTCAATTTCAGATTAATTAAGAGCTGATTTTTACTCTCTATACATTCAAAATCTTCATTTGATATCAAAGCCACATTCAACAAAGGTTCAAAAGGGTTTCAAATCATTATCAAAAGAAACAATGGCTTTAGTGAATTTTATTTCCATAAACATTCTCGTTTTCAAAAGTGACAACTTTGAATATTGGAGAGATTAGTTGAAGATAATTATTGTATGAAAAGAAGTTTGGGTGAATGTTCTTTGTGAGTACACACCACCTCAATATTGGAACACCTTGACACAAAATTAAAAAAAAATGAGAAAGATGAAAAAAATGCGGATACACAAGTTTTCTTCTATCTTCAAAGTGCCATATTGGATAGATTAGTTGAAGAGAATTCTTGTATGGAAAAGAATTTTGGTGAATGTTCTCCATCGACACACACCACTTCAATATTAGAACACCTTGACACGAGATCAGAAAAAACAAAAAATGATGAAAAAAATATAGATACACAAACTTTCTTCTATCTTCAAAATGCCATAGACCCAAGCACTTATTCAAGAATTGCAAGTTGCAAGAATACCCATGAAACATGGAATACCTTGGAGACTTCATATAAAAACTCTGAAGCAAAACTCAACCCTTAAAATAAATTTTGAGAATTTGAAAATGTCATATTATAAAGGAGTGGGAGATTATTGCAGAAAAATAAATGATTTAATGTATAGAATGAGGGTTTATAGAGAAACTATCCAAGATAGTGTTATAGTAATAAATATTTAGAGATCTTTAAATCAAAGATGGTTGCTTATTATAATTAATCTTGAGGAGTATAGGACATAAACATTATAAGTGTTAATGAGTTGATTGGTTCTCTCTTGTGCCATGAGGATAAGATGAGATTATACACAGGAGATTAAAAACAAACATTTGAAACCAAAGCAAAGGTTTCAAAGACGAAAGAGAAAAAAAAAATATGAATCAAAAGAATTCTTAAAACTCAAATTAAAAGGGCACAGTTGAAACTAACTTCACATATAAGAGTAAGAAACACTTTACTTGTCATTACTGAAAAACACCAGGGCACATAATTAAAGATTGCAAAATACTAGCAGCTAAGACTCGAGCTAATCAAAAGAGTGAAAAGAAAGTTTTTCAAGCTGAGCAAAGTGATGTTCAAGAGGGCTCAGATTATTGTCTCACATGCAATGTGGGAATAGAAGAAGCAAAAAAGTAGTGGTTTCTTGATTCAGGGTGCTCAAATCACATGACAAGTCATAAAAATGATTTCAGCAAGTTAGATGACTTTCAAAAGCCAAATATAGTTGGTAGATGGAAAGTTCATCTAAGTTGAAAGAAATGTCAGCATGCAAATCACCACAAATCAAAGTAATGGTGAAATAAATGATGTTTATTTTTCTCCAAATCCAGATCCTAAGAATATTGATCTCAATTTCACAGGATATAGTGATGAAAGCAAAGAATATAAATTTTATAATCCTACTAGCAAATCCACAATTGTTTCTAAGGATTATAAATCTTTTGAAAATGAGATGTATGTTGATTTTGATCATGTAGCTACAGAAGTCAGAAGTGAAAAGGGACAACCTTTTGAAGTTGATTGGGCTTACAAAGTCCTACACATATTTCTAATTCAACAGGAACCAATACTAGCTCTTTGCAAAAGACTAGTCATCCATTTTCATCAACTCCAAGCTAGAACAAGCGGTTGTTAAATCCACATCCAACCCATCAAATGTTAGATTAGAATTATGAAATAAGAATTACAAGGCTTCAACATCATGTAAGTAAATTGTTTGATGATGCTTATGATGAAAATATTATGTTTACATTGTCATCTGTGACTAGTGAACCTAAAAGTTATACAATAGCCAGTCAAAATAAATACGGGTTAATGCTATGAAATTAGAGATGGATTCAACTGAGAGGAATGATACATGAACTTTAGTTCGGCTTCCTTTTAATAAATGTCATTGGTACAAAGTGGATCTACAAGACCAAAGTCAAGAGTGATGGTACAATTGACAAGCTAAAAGCTAGACTAGTTGCAAAAGATTTTGCACAAACGCATGGCATTGACTATAAGGAAACCCGTACATTTGTGGCACATCAAGATACTGTAAGACTAATGTTTGTTGTAGCTACTTGTAAATGATGAAAAAATCATCAAATGAATGTTAAGAGTGCATTTTTAAATGAAGTGATTAAAAAAAATAGTATATGTGGTACAGCCACAAAGTTTTGAGGTAAAGGGTATAGAATTTTTGGTATATAAGTTGAAGAAGGCTTTTTATGCGTTGAAGCAAGCTCCAAAAACTTGGTATTCAAGAATTGATAACTGGTTATAAGATCAAGGTTTTGGAAGAATTCAAAATGAACCGACTCTTTGCATACAAGCATTGGTTTTTAATGTTTTATAAGTTTGTCTTTATATAGATAATTTGATCTTTACAAGTAGCTCTATGGAGATGTTGAATAGCTTTAAAGAAGCTATGAAGTCAAAATTTAAAATAAATAATATTGGACTTATGAAGTACTTTATTAGCTTAGAAGTCCATCAAAAGAAAGAGGAAGTATTCATTTGTCAAGACAAATATGTCCAAGACATGTTAAAGAAGTACAATCTTCAAGATTCGAAGCATACAAACACTCCAATTGCAAGTGAAGAAAAGCTTATGAGAGTGTATTTTAGTCTTTTTGCTGATAAATAGACTTTTAAAAGATGGTGGGAGGTTTGATATATCTCATTATAATAAGAACTAATATCAATTATGGAGTTTCACTAGTTTCTAGATTTATAGGCAAATCGACACTCAAGCATTTGCAAACAGTGAAGAGAATTTTTAGATATGTAAGAGGTATTTATTGTATACACTATATTTTTAAACTTTATCATTTACTGACATTTTCTCTCTGACAATTTCCTGTCAAGTTTCAATCTCTCTAAGTGCATGCCTTAAAAGGTGCACCGTGAAAGAGATGGACAGACCATTGGTGCTTCGCAAAATTTTTGATTAATTCTATCATACCCAAACCTGCTACAAATCTTGTATATCCAACTCCTTAGGCAATTCTCCTCTCAATAGCCCCTCACTAAGCAAAATCCCATTTTTACTACTAGGTCTGCCTTGGTCGACCCAATTGCGAAAGTTACGGCCCATGTTACACAACTAGGTCAAACTAGGTCGACCTAAGTTGACCTAGTTTGAGGCCGAACGGTAACTTTTTAAAAACTGGGTCATAGCTGGACAACCTTATCGGCTAAAATTTCAAAAGGGTTACAACATATCCATTGCTATAAATACAACCATCACTTCAATCCAATAGAGAACATTCATTTTCGCATTAGTACAACTCGCAATTTAGCTACATCTGCATTTGGAGTCATTGCTTACGATTTGCCTTGTAAGAAAGATAGCTTGTCTTGTGAGAAGTTTCGGATGCAAGTAGGAATCTTTTAGCCTAGAGCTAATTTCGACAATAGTGTGATCCTTACAAATCCACAACAATCTTTGGCAAAGCACCATTGGTCAAGGGAGAGATTGAGACTCGACAGGTTTGTCCGAAAGTATGTCTAACTTTTGTTATTTCATTTGATAGATAGATATTGCACAACGTAATAGGTTTGAATGTATAACTCCTTGCCTAGATTACCTCTACACTTAAAACTTACTGTAGCTATAGGGTTTTCTAAGCTTACCATCTTCCACCTTAGGTGATCTAGGCCCCCATTTGCCTACCATGATCCCTTGTTTGTTTTGTTTGTTTTAAACCATCATCTTTTTGTGTTAAAAGCTTTGATAACACTAGATTAGATTTCATTTTATGCATTAGAAGACCTAGCTAGGGTTATTGCATAATATTATTTGACTATAGGCTTTGGAACCCTCTTATTTAGTGTTGTGTGATAAGTGTCCCCTTAATTAAGTTTAAAAGATCCAATTTGGTCATGCTCTCAATATTAAAAGTATCGCAATAGATGTTAGTTGATTACCTTCTCTGAGCTTGAATTTACTAAGTAGAAGTTGTAGATCTATCTTAATTTGTTGCATACACTTACAATAATGATATTTATTTCAAACCAACAAGTTCTTTGTGTCTCATTGGATACACAGATTCAGATTGGGGAGTATCGCTTGATGACAAGAAGTCAATTTCAGGTTATTGCTTCACATTGGAAAATGGGTTAGTTTCGTGGTCTTCAAAGAAACAAGCTACAATTGCATTATCGTCCACTAAAACTGAATATATGGCCCTTAGATCAGCTTGCACACAAAGATATCGCTGAGAAGACTCTTAGTTGATATCATACAAGCTCAACTTGAGCCAACATAGATTTTTTGTGATAACAATGGGACAATATAATTATCCAAGAAGCTTTTTTTCCACATTAGAACCAAGCAAATTGAAATTAAACATCATTTTGTCAGAGACTTGGTCAATGATAAACACTTTGTCATTGAGTATATAAGAAGTGAATCAATTTGTTGATATTATCACCAAGGGATTGCACAAGCAAATTCATGGAAGCCTTGATGAGATGATAGGCATTTCTCCTCTTTGCATCAAAGAGAGGAATGTTGAGTATGATGTCAATTTAGACACTTGATTATTGATATCATATTTAGTTTATTTAATGTTTTAGGTGTTTAGGAAACTTATTTAATTTATTTATATCATAAATTAGTTGTTTGGTCAATTTTGAACATTTTTTTAAAATTTCCTAAAAAATAGTTGGAACTACTAGTTAACTTCAGTTCATTGTCTGAGTACTCAAATGAATTCCCAAGAGGTGGGGCGCACTTTTAATGTTAGTTAAGTGATATTAAAGTGTGTTTAAGTCAATTCTTATTTTATAAGAAATTTGGGACACCATAGTTGGATAGGTTGCATGATTTGATAACTTGTTGGGCAAAGTTTTTTACATGTTGACCTTGTCTTGAATGTGAGTCAACCTCGTTTGCTTTAGTCTACTTTCAGTTTATCTTGGAATATATTGTTAAAAGTATAATTATAAATTACTTAGTTGTTAAGTAAATGTCTTGATTTAGATTTTACTTTATGCTTAATTTAAACATAACTTGTCATACAAATTATATTGTAATTGGCCAATTTTAACGTCTATTATCAATAAAATATTGTGCACAAGTGTGATACAACAATTCTTTTTGGAAATTCGCATTGTATATTGTTATCTCTAATGTTTTATTGCAGGTATTTACAAAGGAAGACTAGCAAGCATATATTTTTAGTTTTGAAGCTATTACATACAATTTATGATCGACAATCTCACTTACAACACTCCTAGATTAACAACTAGTACTTCTGGGACAAATTGGTTGATACAAAGCTTCAATTTCAGATTAATGAAATGTTGATTTGCACTCCTTCCATACATTCAAAACCTTCATATTCATTGAGCACTTTATTTATAGCCTTGGACTCAACATGGATGATGTAGCTTATACTTCTATAGTTATCACGAGATATAATGGTGTAGAAAAAAAGCCCCGAGTTGCGTTATTTTACCTATTAGAATGGGACCAAAGACAATTCAAACTCTATTTCATGTGGTGCTCACTATTAGATTATACAACGTTTTGCTAGGTCGCCCATGGATATACCAAATGAAATCAATATCGTCTATTGTGCATCGGTGCTTAAAATTTGGGCATCAAGGTCAAGTCAATGCAATACGAAGCGATACAACATTTTCAAAAGTGCACCCTAAGGTCAAAGAAATTCATAAAAGAGAACCACAAGTATTAAAATGATTGCTTAAGAATGGAGTGCATCAAATACAAATGCATAAATCAATTTCAATAAGGGTACCATCATCACATAGTATGTCTCCAAGACAAGCACAAAGTCATTAAGAAAATCAAAGTATGAGAGAAATTAGTTGCAAAATGAATAATATTACAAATAACTATGATGACTCGTTATTTTTATATTCATGGGTCCCACCACACCCTATACATGGTGCCTATGGTCTTAGTGCTTCAACTTTCGTATCTTATGGTGATTATCATAGACCTCCTAGTATTAATTGTTAGTTTTATTAACAAACCTCTAATTTTGGAAATCGAACACTCCATTTTACCTAATATATTAGATTACTTTTCCATGTTATATAGATACATGCTTGGTCATTTCCTTTGTGTTGCTAATGAGCAAAATGTGTCCATAATTACCCCCCTATTGCCATTTTGCTTGATATATTAGATTACTTTTCCATGTTACATATTTACATGCTTGATTATTTCCTTTGTGTTGCTAATGAGCAAATGCGTCCATAATTATCCACCTATTGCTTACACACAAGTTGTTGATGGTATTATTGAGAAATATGCAGGATATACAAGTATATACATATGACGACAGATTCACAGTTGGTTGGGGGCACCTTTCACGCTCGCTACAAGGGAATTTTAAAGTCATCTCATAGCAATGCTTCAAGTTTTATCTTTCTTAATTTTGGCTATCATACTAAGCTTTCATGTGAATTTACATATCCTAGTTTATCTTGCTTATTGCATGTACCTTTGCATGTTTAGTGCTTCTATGTATGCTCATGTTCCTATTGTACTTGCTATGACCTTAGTGTGGCTTTGTGCTTGGTTACATGGATGCCTCGCTTTGTGTTCCTTTGATAGACTTATATCATACCCATTTTTGGTGCCTTGTCACATCATTTTGTAGCAAACACAGTGGCAGCAGCGTTTGTGGAGACAATATATGGGACCCCAAAGCTTATAATACGTGATTGTGACCCCATATTCACTAGTAATTTTTTGATCTATTTATTTTCTTGTTTGGGTACTCAACTGGCTCATAGATCTTCTATTATCCCCAATCTAATGGACAAACAAATGTGGTCAACATGTATTTGGAAGGATATCTCCCTTGCTTTAATTCTGATAAGCAAGCACAATGGGTTAACTAGTTGCCACTAACAAAACGATGGTATAACACTTATTTCCTTACTTCTTCCAAGATGTCCCATTTATGGTGTCATATGGATATCCTCCACCATCCATCACCTCATCCTTGAAAGTGAGACCAAGAGTTTGTGCAATTGAAGAGTGTATTCAACACCAACATGAGGTACTCTATAGTCCAAGGAGAACTTAGCCATGGCACAAAATTGAAAGAAACAAAAAGTTGATCAACACAGGGGTGAAAGGCATTTTGAAGTTGGAGATTGATTTTTTCTAAATTTGTTGCCATACAAACAAATGTCCTTGAAGCAACAAAAGAAGGATAACAAACTATCACCAAAGAATGATGATCCTTATCAAATCTTGCAAAAAATTGGGTGTGTGGCCTACAATCAACAAAAATATATTGTCTTTCATGTTTCTTTTTTGAAAAAAGCCATTGGTCAAATTCTAGCCTAGACTAAGTTCCCAAAGATTGATGAGGGAAGAGACATCTTGAAACGTGAAGCGATACTCAAGACACACACTAAGAGGTTGTGAATGAGAGTGATCACAGAGTATCAAAACAAGTGGAAGAACTTGCCCAAATAAGATGCGACATGGGAAGATGAAGCTTTTATAAAGATGCATCCACAGTTGGTCCACGTTGAGGACAACGTTGGTTTGCAGGGGGGCTTGCTAAGCCCTTAACCTTTGGGTTGTATTAGGTCATGTGTGGTCGACCTGTGGCACACATAACATTAAAACTTAATCATATGATATTCTTTAGATTGCATATTGGTAGCAGTCGTTGACCTATTTGGTTTATGGATTTCCCATAGCTTGATTATTGTAAATATAGGAGGTAGTGCTAGTATATTAGTCATCATATATTCGGAATTCTCTTCTTTTTGTAAAGACTTGGGAGGTTGATCCCTCAATGTAGCTTATAGTTATATATTCAAGTATTATGCTCTTCATTTCACTTTATTGTGTGGATCTGCTCTTATTTGCAAGTGAATATGTTATTTTGCTTATGCGATCTATTGTTGTGATTCTGCTTTTGCAATAGGGTAAGTTCATAACAGTCAACACAATTAAGATATTCAAACTCTACATTCTAAGAATTAAGCACATGGTACCTTTTTTTAACCTATTGTAAAAGCATTATTTTGTCAAATAAAGTCAATTAAAAAAGGAGAAAAATGGGTTTCGGTTTTCCAAGAATACGATATGGAAATAAAACCAAGGATAGTCAAAGGGCAAAGAATCTTGTAATGTCTCCAAATGGGACAATTCAAACAAAAAGGGGTTTCCTCTAAAATCCACAATTTTTGAATTCTGAATTTAGTAAAATCAGCAAACCCTAGCTGTTGTAATTGCACTTTCAAACTGAAAATTAACTCCAATTCACCTTGAAATAAATGACAAATAAATACCTTGTGATTTTGGGCACTAATGTCTTCTGCCGCAAAAAAAAAAAAAAGAGCTTGAAATGAATGTTTCAATTCTCCAAACCCTAGTGCCACACTAGCTGAATTGAAGTCCTTTCCCACTCTAATACCTGCTCAAGCTTAGTCCAATCCAATCGCCAATATTCAAAAAATTACTGTAATAATTATATCAGAACGAAGCCCTGCAAATCTGCCCTCAACAAATATTATTTCTTACAAACATCTAAGAACTTCAAAAATTCGTAACTCCCTCAATATTTGGAATTATGATGCAAATAAAAGTTCAAACTGATCACAAAAATAATGACTATCAAATAAAAATAATTTCAGAATTTTTCTTCCATGAAAGTCACTGAAACTTGCTCCAAAATTCTGAAAACCTTAGTTTTCATAATTTACCTCTTCAAACATCAAACCCTCAATCCCAAACAAGTTGCTACACTTGGGAAAATTAATACAAATAATAATCACAAATATTATGCATCAAATGGACCTCAAATAATCCACCAAAACCTCTCAATAGCCTCTCAAAGCCAATCGCCCTACTCTAGGGCAAGTAACAAAACCTCTTTAACAAAGATGGCGTCAAAAGACACATTTTGTAAAATAATCAACACCAAATCTACGAACACCTATTAGGCATGCATCCCAATAGTTTCTTCAAGCATGAAGAAATAATTATCAAATTCAACATATTTTCAATTGTGATCTTCACCTTGCATTTGTAGCTTCCAAAGAGGGGCGAACCACCTTGGGGAGGTAAAATACCTCATAACCCTCTCTTACCAACTTTTAGGATATCTTTTTCTTTTCTTTGCTTTAACATCCAAGCCGACATTCATTTTAATTTCACTTTAGGGTTTTTTGAATTAATTAAATAACTTGCCTCAATAAATTAGTAATTAAAATTATTTTTTGACAAATTAAAAAAATATTTTATATTAGGTCCTTGCTTCAATAATTAATTAGATTGCTCTAATAATTAAAGTGATAAAAATCATTTTTCAAACAATTTATTAATTATAAGACCCCTTAGAATAATCATTAAAATTACCTTAATTTTCCAAATGGTTAAAACCACTTTTTCGGTATTTCGAATAATTATCCAAAATAATTCTATTTTAATAACTAATTAAATTACCTTATATTTTCAAATAATTAAAATCACTATTCGGACAATTTTATTAATTATTAAAATCATATGAAAAGGGGACATGACAAATCTGTGAAATGATCACAAAGAGCAATTTCACTACGTAGCCAGAGATGAGTACTCAAGGAACTAATGTAGATGTTTTTTATCAAGTGGAGGCACTGACAGCACGAAGATGAAGATTCATGGTACGAAGAAACCATACACTACCTCACCATTGGGAATTGCCCCAAGCATTTAAACTCTACCAAGAGGAGAGCTCTGAAATTCAAAGTTGCCCACTACATGCTCAAAGCAAGTATTTTATACAAAAGGAAGTATGAGGTTAGTTTCCTTTGTTTCTTAAACAAAGTTGAAACTTGCAACTCAGAAAGTTATTGAACAGATGCATGAAGGTTTAGATAGTAGAGATTCCTCGAGGGATGCTACTTCCCAATAGATCCTTAGAGAGATATTATTGACTTGCTATTTTCAAAGATGCCAACCAACATGTAAAGGCATGCCACTCGTGTCAAGTATATGCAGGGGGAGACAAGAACACAAGTATGTCACTGCACACAATAATTGAGCAACGGAATTTTGCTCAATGGGGATTGGATTTAACAGGAGTTGTCAACTCAGATTCAAGCTTGGGGCACAAATTTGTGTTGACTACCACTAATTATTGCACTAGATTGTTATCAGGCTTCTAGATCAAAATATCCTCACTAGGTTTAAGACTCCCTATTCCTTGGTATGTGATAATGATCTTGCCTTAAAATTAGTTGAATTTGTTGAACGGGCCTAGGATAGGAAAAATGTCCTCAAATTTTCTTCTAACTATTACCCTTGAGGCAATGGAGTGTGGTTGAGTCCACAAACAAAAACTTGTTGCACATCATTAAGAAGATTGCAAACAAAAATCCTAAGACTTGGCATACTTTGGTAAAATATGCTTTGTGGGCAGATAGGACTAGACTTAAAGACAATCTAAAGACATCTCCATACCAATTAGTTTTTGGGCAAGAGACCATCTTCCCCATGAACTTGTTGATCACCACTTAATAATTTATACAAGAATACTTAAGAGAAAGTAATTAGGTGTAAAGGAGATTGTTGGACATTTTCAAGGTCAAATAAACTCAAGAGAAGGCTCTAAACCAAATTATCAAGCATCAAGATGTGGTCAAGAGATGGTTTGACAAAAGGGCCACCAATAAAGCATTTTAAATCACAGACTTGGTGCTCACATTGGACAAGGTTGATGAAAAGAAATGATAACATGCCAAATTGCAACCATTTTGGTTGGGCCAATATCAAATATTAGAAATTTTGGAAGATAACACAATCCAATTGTAGACTCTAGATGGTGGGGAGCTTAACTCTTCCTATCAATTGGCGGTATTTGAAACATTACTTCCATGCCCACCCTTCCAAATTTATTAAGCAAGTATGGGTACAGTCGTTTAGGTTGTCATGTTATTTCTTTATTTTTATGTGTATTTCCCTTATTTGCATTGTTTTCTTTGGTTAGGTGTTTCTTCCCTTTGTTAAAGCCTTTTGTGTTTGATTTCCTTGCAAAGCTTCTCTAAAGTTGCTAAGAAAATAAAGATAAAAGGAGCAAAGTTAAGCATTTTACTAGGAGGAAGTGAAGGTTGGGAAAGGTTCACTCTTCAATATTCTCATAATTTTGATTAAGGTAAAACTCTAATTTTAAATACAAGCTCTAAAAGATCTAGTCTGCCCCAATTTGTATACGCCTTTTCCCTTGGGAGTTTTAATAAAAAATTCTTGACTTGATTAAAGTTATTTTTCATAAAATGCTCACACTAAAAGCATCCAAGGGATAATAAACGGATAAAAGGGATAGCGGGTAGAGCAAATCTTTAACTTGTCAATCCTCTTCCTAACAAATGTGGTTCCAAACCCTAACAAGTATTTATTGATCTTAAACTTTATACCAAATATTTATTTGGTGGTGATACAAATAATCTCTACCAGAGCTATGGACAATTTATAGCAATACATCAAGGTTTGGATAGAATAATATGTATCTCCACTTCGGCTATAAAGCGTCCAATTGATAGAGGAGCAATGCCCAAGAAGGTAACATGTTTGTCAAAGTTATAAATGCTTCACTGGCTGCAGACCTATCATACATTGGTAGAGACTTGCATCTTAACTATATCCTTGTGCCCCTCTTGGACTCTATTGAAACGTCAAAGGTGTTGATTAAAGAATACTCATATTGTTACACACACACTTAACCCTTGTTCAAATAAGGTCCTTGTCTTTCAAATACTAGTTTAGCAAAATTACTTATGTTTATTCTCTTCAATAATTAGTTATTTAACCTTAGAGTTAACCATAGAGTCTAGATTCTATTAATAATCAAGAGTATTACCCCAGAAAGTTGCCATTTGTTATCACCAATACACACAAATTTTGCAAATTCAGGGCCACTCCTTTTTAATATTTTAAAACGATAACAAATGAATGAGTTGGTACGAACAATGAGATTTTGAAGAGATTTATGGTTATTTTCAATAGTTTATCTTCTTTGAGCTTATTGCTAGTCTTCATCAAGTTAGGGTCTAAGTTCCCTTCTCGATGTTTTTGTTTTACCTTTAGAGGACTTTTGCATTTCACTTCTCATGTGTGTTACCCTATGTTTTAGAGCCTAATTGAATCATGTCTTGCGTTATGTTTTTGTGCTCGTTTCCCCTTTGGTTTCTCTTCTTTTATTCCACCCCGTGGGTTGCTTTTCTAGAATAGAAACAGTGCAATCTCCTTTGGTTGCAAGGTCTAAGACGTAAGTGTCAAAGACGGCAAGCTTTGCAAAATAGAGACAAGCTTTGCAAAGTGGTAAAGAATGAAAAAGCTTCGCAAAACAAAAAAAAACTTCTTTGCAAAGTAGGAAGAATGGAAGCTTCACCATGAAGGCCAAGCTCTACAACACAAGCAAAGCAACAATCATTGAATAAAAGCTCTACAAGTCCCAGATAGATCCGCAATGCATAAATAATGAAGGCAAAAAATAAGTAGGTTATAAGTAACACCTTGTATCACCCGAGGTGGATTTTGAAAAGAAATCGAGATCCAAAGTCACTTCATATGGTCATTTAGAATGTACTTTAAGATATGGTCATTTAGAATGTACTTTAAGATATTTGGGTTCATCAATTCAATTCACTTATGGTGTGGAGCAAGTATCCGTTGACGTCCCCTGATTCAGTAAGTGGGATATACTTTATGCAAGCCTCAAAATTCGTCAAGGCAATCTTTTCGGCCTAGGTTGCCGATATGGATACGGGTATGGATACGAGTACAAGAATCGGATATGGGGATATGGGGATTTTTTTGGGGAGGGGTTTGGATACATTTGGATACAACTGTAAAAATATATATATATATATATATAATTAACAATATAAAAAGATAGCCATATAAGCAAAATTAACCACATAATATGCATAGAAGAAACAAAATAAGTTAAATAAAAACTTCGATATGACGTCCATAGATGTATTTTGAAGTACAAGAGTGAACAAATGTGTAATGTGTTAGGAGGTGAAGTGAATATCCAGACCTCCAACAATTCTAATGGTGTGACGTCTTGTAATCCCCTTGGCAGTATTATTTGTGGTACAACAAGCCATCCAAAATGAGAGGGGTTGCAAGGGGGGTTGTTTAAACCCCCCGCTTGGGGTGGGGGAAGGGGGGGCGAGCGGGGTTTGATAAAATGAATATGAATGCTGATTTTAGGGTTGGGAATCCACTTTAGTTTGTTTTTAATTGTATTTTGAAGTCCATGTTTGACTTTTCATTGGGCAAAATTGAAAAAAAAAAAAAACATTTTTGATGTCTGGGAGCTTGGGGATACGCCCAGGGAGCATCCCTGGGTTGCGGAAACACCTGGATACGTCACCCAGGGAGCGTCCTTGGGCTTCAAAAATGCCCAGATACATCACCCAGACATATCCGGACATTTCTACAGCCCAAGAACGCTCCCTGGGCATATCCCCCACGTTCCCATACCCGGGAGTGTTTCCCCCATGCTCCGTGGGCCTGGGGGCATATCCAACTACGTAGTTTTCGGCAATAGGGTATGACATTTCAATGGTTTAAGAATTAATTTCCATCTGCATGTGACCTTTTCAAAATTGCTTAAGTCTTTTTAGTTAAATCCCAGTAAAGTGAAGGATTGATTCTTGTTTCTATGTATGCACATCTTGATGGGTCTAGAAACAACAATCATGCCTGAAATTAAAAGGAGGGTTTGCACAAGGAGAGATGCACACATCCACCTTATCCCTTGGCCAAAGGACCATGATTAACACCTCTGACTGTGCAGTTGCCAGAAATGGGCAATATGGGGAAGAATGTTTGATTAGTCTAGTTCTCAGAGAGGCCCTAAGTGTATTCAAAGGGTGCCATAAGTAAGGATGCTTCGCCAACCCATATTGCTAGAGTTCCCCAAATGTAGGTAAATGGTTGCACATCATGTAAGCTACGAGCCTGGTGGTGCACATATGGGAGGGGATCAAAATTACTATAAGGCTAGTCATGGGGGGTTGAGGTTGTTTCTCTCACTGGAATTCTTTTCTCAGCAGCTATCATTGGCCCCGTAGTCTTCTTTGTGAGGCTTAAAATTCAAATTTAAAACATGCATTGTTTGTTTTTAAGAATATGAGCAATCATTTTGGACCATTCGTTTCATATTTTGTTCGAAAGGAATGCATTGACACCCCTCCTTGGTTATTAAAGGGGGCTTGTAATATCCTTTAGGATATCAAGATTAGAAAAAAGAGAAAAGAAAATCTTGTAAGGAGACAGTGCAAGAATACGGATTTTAATACAAGGGGTTATTTCTATGAAATTGTTATATTGGTATATGGTGTGGTATTGATTTGAGCTTTGCTATGGTATGGTATGGTATGGTATTGAGCTATGTTAATATTACCCGGAGTCTTTCATTTTGATGTTAGCATAAAGAGATTTTGATTACTATTTGTGCATTTGAACTAACGTTACCTACATGGGTGGTTTGAAAGGTTGTCTACTTTGTTAGATTTAAGTTTCTATTTGGATGCATGTTACTCAAAAATAAAGTTGAACAATCTACTTATTATCCAAACGTTTGCATTGTACTTTAAAAATTTGTACCATTCTTGTTTTTGTTTTGAGCAATTTACCTATGTAAGGATCGAATGCCCCACTAGTTTAAAAAAATTGTTATCAAATTTTGTCTCTCTATAGAGGATTCACAAATATAGAATAGAATTTTTATTTTATTTTTGAGCATTTATTTCCTTTTACTCTAAATTTTCACCGAATTCAAGTAGATTTTCTTTTATATTTGTAAACATATCCAGCCTTGTATAAGCTAAGGTAGTTTGTACCATATTTAAACTTGTCACTTAGATTAAAATGGGAGCGTTCTTGAACCCCTTACTATATCAATACCAAAACACTAGGAAACACTATCCAAATATGAGTTATGGTATGTATGACAAAAGAAGCATTTCGCCTCTTTTTATAAGAGGTATGGGTTTTTTAAGTTTTTTCCTTTTTATTTTCATGCAATGTGGCTCAACCTCCATACCAGCTGCATCCAACATGTGTCTTAACCTAGGTTGTTTGGGTACGGATGCGGTATGGGTACGTCTCAGGTACGTGGGTACGTCATTTTTTCAAAAACCTTGATTTGGATACACTGTGGATACGTCTGTGTGTGTGTGTGTGTGTGTGTGTGTATATATACATACAATGCATATTACTCATTTGTTTAGTAAAACACTTGAAAATACATAGTGTTTGTTCAATCATTGCTTCAAAAAGTTCAAAGTAGACATTGCAAATACATTCAAATCTACATGAATAAATCATCTAGATCCAGATTGTCCTCATAATCATGAATGCCACTCCCACTAGCTACACTTGGACCACTCGGACCACTCCCACTAGCCCCACTCTCCAACCCTTGTGTAGAACTCTCTTGATTGTCATCATCAAAACCAAGTAATGAAAGTTGGGCAAAAGAAGATGAGGAGGCATCCAAGTCTGTGCCAATGGCTGCCTCCACAAACAATTCCTCTTTGAAATCAACAACGGCAAACTAAAACAACTCCTCCCACCTTGCAATGACAAACAACTTCTACACTTCTACTAGCAATAAAAAATTCCTTCCAACTGCTGCAAACTGAGCTTTTTTTTTCGTTTACAGCTGCAAACTCTTTTTGGTGTGTTATGAGAGTGAAGGGGGCCATATTTATAGCGTTTAGAAGCAAATTAGGGTTTCTTTTTTAATATTTAAGAGTATTTTTTTTATTTTTTTCCATGACTGCCTGAGTTTTCCATCAGAAACGTCCTGGGTACATCCTGGAAATGTCACAGACGTTTCCGGTACCTTATTGGATGTTTCTGGTACATTTCCGGGAAGTACCCAGGACATACCAGTACCGGAAACGTACCCGGGCTGGATTCGTTGGGGGGGGGGTAGGGGATGATTCCTGCAATGTAGGTCTTAACCATTTCAAACCAAATACAAATACAGATATGTATCCAGGCAATATCTGAGAGTTATCCAATATATATTTGTACCACATATTGGGAAACTCATGAGAAAGAGGCATATCTAGTGACACATCTTATATGACATTTTTAAGCCTGTCATCCTATAAGTTGTTATACTATTGTGAAATGATTCAACAACTAACAATCTAGGAAAAAAATTACAAAAAACGACATAATGAACTATTAGAGACATCTTCCTTCTTTGTAGAGTCCAATACTTTAGTCAGCACCATTCCAATAGAATCTAACGATATTGCCCCAGTGGCAAGTTTGTTTGACATTCATATTGTTTTCTTCTGAAATGGCAGAAGTCAGCTATTGTCGACCAGCACATTAAAAAAGCAAAACTTTCGTGAGAACTTTGAACCTCCAATTTGAATTTTCATGCTGGTTACTCACCAAATTAATCACAGGTAAAGATTTATGGGTATTACTTAAAAAGCATCCATTAGCGAGAATATACGGTCGTACATCCCAAGGAATTTGTAATTTAAAATTATGTCATATTATATTTTCAATTCAATCATGTTCTTCAATTCGACGTTCCAAAATGGCCAACCGCATGTTCACAGCATAAGCCTTCAAAAGATTGGGGGGGGAGGGTCGAGGCGAATCAGTAAAATTTTGGTGATTTTAACTATATAAAAATAAATGTTCCAAAACATTTTTATATAAAAATGGATGTTTTCTGTCCAGCAAGCCATAGCCTATGATAAAGCAAAGCAGTTACAAGGATGAATATCTGGTTCCTGTCCTGCAGTACAAGCTCCCTGTGTTAAAATGGCTTTGATAAAGATAAAGCAGGCCAAAAACTAGACAAATGGTAGTGCACATCTCAGTCAAATTTGGCAAAATGGATACCCCTCAAATGGGGATTTCGAAACTGAATGATATTGTTAGCTTGATGGTGCAATCTCTAGTTGATGGCAGTGACTACCAGTTTACCTGGCAAAAAGGAAAAGAAAATGGCAGAACTTTGAGACTCTTCCAATGATTTTTCAAATAAAAACAATTTAAGACCAAAATTGCAAATCATCAAAAAATAGATCAAAACGGTGTTTACTCAAATCCAGTATTCTTCAATATTCCACAAAGAAATGGAATGGTAGGGCCCTTTTTGTTAATGTCAGGTGCAGGTCGGCGGGATTTATGAATAAATGGCCGAGTGCCCACACGCATGCAAGCACATGGTTACTCTGTGTGTGTGTATGCATATATATAAGACTCAAGACAGACCTTATACTTTATCAAATTTCTTTAAATGAAGTACAGATTAGAGGTTAGTGAAGTGAAGAACTAGAGTGGAGGTTAGAATCTTGGTTAGCTTTGGAAATTTGTCGAGAAATTGGGCATAAAACGGCGGTCCGGTTGGTTGAGATTATAACATTATTATTTTAAAAACAAAAGCATGTAGGGGCAAATATTGATGGAAAAAATAATAGCGACCTTTACCTCCACCACTGCTGATCCTAGATATTCTGTCCGTATGCAAATCTCGGAGGAAAGTGTTGGTAATTGATGAGCATAACGGCAAGGCTGAGGTTGAGAATGAGACTATGGCCGCCTTGTTTATGTCAACCCTCCCATCTTCTTCTTCTTCGCTGGAAGGCCGCTTAAAATGAAGCCTCTGTGTGTTTGTGTCAATAGGAGAAGGGCATTGTGCTGGAGAGCATGACTGCAGAGGCCGAAATCTGGTTCCCACAAACCCGCCTGCTTCTGCTTGCTTTTCTTCTTCCCTATTGTCATCATCACCAGTCAAAAGATCAGAAAGCGTTCCAGTTGCCATGGCTCCGCACACTTTGCAATTGGAGGTGCCGAATTTATTGAAAAAAGTGAAGGTGTTACAGGGCCACTGGGATACAGGGCAAGAATTAGAGCGGCAGATTTGGAATGTGTTGGCGGTGTCGGTGTTCAACAATTTCCAGTTGGAGCATTGCCACTGCATGTCCGAGGAAGCTATTCGGGAGTGCAGATAAGCTTCTTTGGGGGCTTTAGTCCGAACTGAGACGCATGAGGATGAGGGTTTCGCAAAGGTGTGGCGCACAGGAGCTGAGCGTCCTAAAAATTTAAAACAAGAGATATATTTGTAAGGCTGCACAGGAGCTGAGCGTCCTAAATTGTTGAAAACAAGTGACATATTTGTAAGGCTGCGCAGGAGCTGAGCGTCCTAAACATTTGAAAACACACACTGCTCTCCCTGCTCTTTGTCTTGTAGGAGAAGCTATAATCTCATTCAGGGCTAACAGCTAAAATTTAAGCTTGCCTACCTCTATGTTTTTGTGAAACCCTTGTCTTTGCCTCGTATTGCACTGCTATTTTTCAAGAATTACAGAGGCAAATAGAAGTAGTTGTGCCTGCTGAGATAAGTTCACCAGCTCTGTGAATTTTCCAATAGTGGCAGTGGTTTTTGAGCTTTGCTGTAATGGTGGCATGGTGAAGCGCTGGAGCAGTAGGAAACAATGGCGTTCCATAAAGCTCTGTTAAAGCTTTAGACACCACTGGTTAGGGAAAAAAAAATGCCACCTAGAACTACGTGCATTGAGATAACAAAGGTATAATGTCAATGGTTTGAAGGTGGTTTGTTGCACTATCTAAGTAGGATTGTAATATGAGGTTTAAATAGTTTTTAAGTGTGTATTTTATTTATCTCGATATTTTGGATCATTATCGATAATTTTTTATTTTTAATAGGAGTTGTAGATATATATTAATGAATAATTCGATAAAATAATAATTAACAAATTTTAATTAAAATTAAATTGATTAAGTGTTCAAGAATTAAATTAACTCCAACGACAGTTAAAAAATATTAAGACGAGTAAAATTAAATCACCTAATATAATTATTAACAAGATTAAGTGTTGGAAAATTATTAAAGGATTTACTAATTTTTAAATATTGGTTTTAATTTTTAGAATGAACGTCAAAAATTAAACATTTAGTATAAATTATTAATAAAGTAAAAAAAGTTGATGAAAATAGGGATTTATTTTTAAACAAGTTTAGAATTAAATTAAGATGAAGAACAATACATAGACCTAAAGCAAAAAACTATCAATGGTTAAAAGAAGAAGGGGGCCTCACTGAAAGGTTGTTGACAATGGGTTTTCAGGGGTATCTTATTCGTAGGCCCTAGTCTTTATTGAGAGTAGAGGAGTATTTACTAATCTCGATGGCTTCCCTCAGTTTTCGTTTATCAAAATGGTTTTCTACGTGACAACTCTGGTGTCTTCGATGTATATAGCGTGCTTAGTTTTGCACAAGTGATCCGCCAAGGCCAACTTCTCCTTTCTTTCAAGTCTAATATCCACTGTGTGTTCCTTGATTCCGGTACAGATGGACCTTCCTGTTTCCCCTATATAAGGGATGCCATAGGAGCAATCAACTTTGTAAACCCCACTACATAAGCTAGGGTCTTTTGTTAACCCTACAACCATCTGTAACTCGCTGACAGGGATGAAGGTAGAATGAATATTTTGACGTTTAAGGATTTTAGCTATCTTGTTGGAAATACCTTCAACATACAGCTGGAAAACCACCATGCCATCATCCCTAGTCACCTTTTCACTATGCCTTTCGATGTTAATCTTGGCTTGTTTTATAGCCCTGGCAATGTGTTTACTAGTGTAGCCATTCAATCTAAAAACCTTTTTTATGTGCTCAATTTCTTGATCTGGGTTGTATTTATCGCAAATTTTGAAGGCTCTGGTGGCCAAGGTTTTTAATATTCCTGCATTCTGAGTTGGGTGATGATGAGAAGAAACATGTAAATAAAGGTCGATGTGGGTCTTGTTTTTGTACACCTTCCTAGCAAGGGAGCCATCTTTTTTGGAAATAAAAACATCTAAGAAGGGTAGGTTTCCCCCATCCTCAATTTCTTTGGTGAATTTTTATGCTAGGCATGAGACTGTTGAGGTGGGATGAAATTATTCTAAACTATCCTTTTCATGTTGCCAACATAAGTTGGTGTCATCGACATACCTCTTCCACCATTTGGGTTTCAGAGGGAAGGTAAGTAGGGCTCTCTCTTCAGACCTTTCCATGAAGAGGTTGGCTACCACTAGAGAAAGAGGGGAACCCATTGCCATACCTTCACAGTGTTCAAAGCTCACACCTTTAAAGGATAAGAAGGTTGAGTTTAGACACAAAGCTACTAAAGAGGCCATTTACTCATTTGTGATTTTTATGACTACTTCTACAGCTTCATCAATATGAACTTTTATGAAGAGGGACACCACATCAAAGCTCACCAACAGTTCCTCACTTTCAACCCTCTTTTCTTTGATGAAATCCACAAAATCCCTTGAGTCACGGATAAAAGAGGAAGTTCTTCCCACTAGCGTCTTCAACCTATTAGCTAAGAATGTTGTAAGACTATATATAGGTGAGTCAGTGGTATCAATAATGGGCCTAAGAGGATTTCCTTCCTTATGGAATTTAGGGGCACCGTAGACTCTGGGGTTGACCTCTTTGATAGAAGCAACTTTTTCTTGGTTAGGGGGTCAAGAGAGGGGGATTTGATAACCTTCGTTACATTCTTTAAGATGTGAGAAGCTGGGTTATGGGTAAGCCTTCTATAGCTACCATTATTAACGAGGGTATGGGTGAATAGTAAGAAAAGATAGTTTCAATTTTTTAGCAATGGGATACATATGTTAGTTATATAAAAGTGGTGGAAATTTATACCTAGTTACAAATATGTCTACATTATTTCTTTGAACTAAGTTTTTTCAATGTTATCTATAATTGATTTAAGCAGTATTGTATGCATCTATGAGTGATTAGCTCAAGTTTTTTTTATCATTGATCCTAGCCCAGATTAATGGTTTTATGTGATTGATATGAAATGTTCACTTACTTGGCATGGTACATTATTTCCAAAGTTACTACCTTTAACATGGTTTACATGCTACAAGTTTTCGTTGATGCAATGTGTAACATGATGTGTAATATGATGTTACCTTTAACATGATTTTCAGGCTCTAGGATTAACATCATACATAATTTCTATACTGTGTGCATGCCAATATTCATAACGGTGATGCTTTTGCTATGTTTCTATATTCTTTATCGTGCATATGTTAGGGCAGCACACGGGAAAAAATATTTACCTTGCACATGCTCCTCATGACTATATCTTTGTGCACACTTGCTCATTGTTATGAAAAATTTAATGACATACTTGCTATGATTTTCATATTGCATATAACAATGACTCTTTTTACTTATATCTTGAGACGACATGGGGCAAAATATATTTTTTACATGTCATTCAAATGTTATATCTTTGCTAGCTATTATATTTGATTATAAGCTTGCTATGTTTCAATGATGCATCTTTTCTTTTGAAATGTGAGCTTCAAAAATTCATCCCAATCTCAAAAGGGAGAATGTACTAATCATTACATTTTATGGCCATGTTTTCTTAGACTCTATGATGGACCCAAGGGACTTTGGTTATCTATCAAGGATAAATGGGCATGTGACCCATCATACTCAGTGTCGTAGTGATTTATATTCATTCCCAGATGTGAAGATACATCGCTTGATAACATATGGGTTTAAAATCCACTCCACCTTCTACTTCCTATAATAATAAGATGGACCCATGGGACTTTTGTTGCATATCAGGACAAAACATGTATCTCATTAACTATTGACTTTATATTTATTATTTACATTTTCTACTCAACCATGTTTGTGTAGTTAATTTAAGTTGGATTTTACAGATTCCAAGACTAAGCATCCCAATACTTGGAGGCTCATATTTGTATAAAAAATTATACCCTTTTTAAATGTTCTACTTTGAAGTGTGTACTCACACCACCTACTTTGTAGTTAAGCATGCAACTCAAAGTGAGGCAAAATGTAGACACTCAAAAAAGTCCTCCTGGATTTTTTTTTTCATTAATTCATATTTTTTGTGCACTTTGTTTATATATGGGTGAATAGTTTAAATTTAGTATCATCAACCCATTATGGCTACTTCTGAAGCTTGAAATTTCCTTCTCACATCTCTATGTGGCCCCTAAATATGACTCATGTTTATCCCAACATGTTGACACGAATGTCTTTATGGTCCTAACTACTATCATGATTATTTATATGGTCCTTGCACAATTACCCATGTCTCCCTTAAAATTGGGTCTATATGTCTATATTTTTTTGCCTTTCCCATTTCTAACAATTATAAGTTGGTCATATGTATCAATGTCATCAAAGTTAAAAGTAATAATCTATAAATAGAATATTTATTAGACTCATTCAATCATTAAGCATGTATCATACTTATCAAGAACACTCTTCTAGAATTTTGTTAGTATTGTCACTATTATGCATTTTATTTTTATTGGCTTGAAATTTATTTGTACATTTTGAGGAGTCTAAAAACTTTGAAGGATATATAATAAGCCTATCTAGGCATACAACCCAACCAAATTATTTTCAATTTTAGTCTCACATGATTTTCTCATTTTAAAGAGTCAAAAGTCAAAGCACATGAAATAGGGTAGAAGGCGCCAAGTCGTAAGCAGACAAACAAAACTAATAACCCGCTTTACAAATTACAAATACTGACCAAGACAATACATATAGTCCTGAAACTAACTAGGAACGTACATACGTTCTTGGACCAAACTAGTTTTAGGTTCATATTTAGTCAACAAATGGTCTAGGTAGTAGCAAATTTACAAAGACACTTCCTAATTGTAATAATAAGGTTGTAAACAACTCAAAAGCAATTGTTCACTTAAGTGACTATTTTCAAAAGTTAAGATCCCCTTATCTCCTCATGTGCTTGATTATATAATTAATTAGGCATTGTTTATTATATTTTGTATATTTTATAATGCTTAATTTAAGATATAAGTATTTCTATACATGTAACTATAAAAAATAAATAAGAAATAATATCAATAGGCTAATGAATACATGTGCAGGTCATATTGAGATGACATAAAGACCTAGGTAAAATAGGGATATAAAATTAATAATATAGAGTTATAATTTTTTTGATTAGGGCTAAATGCTTTTAAGTAGAGATATGAACCAAGAAACACTTTTGACTGAAGCTATGAATCGAGCGAAAAAAACTTTTTCAGAATCTTAAGCTTCGCACTAGACTTGGTCATAACGAGGGGCCTAGTCTCCCAAGACCACAAAGTAAACAATAATATCCAACTTAATATCAAAGACAGAGGACAATAAATTACATAGAAGGGTTCAACCCTTAACAAACATACATCGAATACCGAGCAACAAGAAAAATCTTCCAAAGTGGAGTAAAAAACACCCTAAAGCAAAAGAAGGTTGTAGACATTGAGCAAATTGTTATCCAATAGACAATTAAAAAAATAACTTTGAGGAAGATAGACAATCCATTAATAATAAATGGGTCTATCCATGTGCAGAAATAAGTCTTATCCCTCTACGAGAGAAGATCTACCAATGTCTACTATGAGCCATCAACAATGGAATTGATGAATCCATCCTTAGATGCTTTACTTCTATCTTTCTTCATTTTTGCTTGGTAGATGGAACTCTGTTGAGAATGGAAGTTGGTTGTTGAGAACTACATCCATCAGGGGATTTGTGATGAAAACTCACATTGTCAGAATTCAACCCATTCCTCAGGGCCCTAACATCTAAAGCTCCCTAGTGAGGCTCCTCTCCATCTAGAGTTATAGTTTTTATTAAGTAAGAATATTTTGATAAAATAAATGTGCATTCAATTATATGATTTCCATTGAAACATGGAACTTATATGAATGAAAGTATTAAATGGTTTTGAATAATGTTTCTTTTTTAAATGGAGTTATAATTTCTGTTTAATTTTGTTAGGCATATGAGAGCTATAAAATTTAGCTAAATTAGGAGGTCATTTCCATGAAACAAGTATGTTCTTGATATAGAAAACTGAAAATGGTGTTATGTTATTTATTAGTCGTTAAATTTTAGTTTTAGGATGTTGGCATACTTATCTATTATTAGTTTGACATAAGTATTATTGCTGTAATTATTGATTTTTAGTGGTCCTTGCATATCCTCACAATACCCCTCAAATGTCATTTCCCTTCCTTCTATATTTGGTCTCATTCTACTTCCTTTGCTAGAGACATGGATTTAATGTTCTTCATGCCAAAAGCTTCAAGTGTACAATTCTAGGAGGCTTCTTCTAGGCCCATTTTCCTGTTGCCCTATATAACCCTTATTCCATCTTTTTTACCTTTTCAACTATTGGATGTTGTCTTGTGCATCAATAAGGTGTTAATTTGATTTCAAGTCATCTATAAATACACATATACATTATTTCATTTAGGGATCTATATATCATATAACAAGCAAGCCAAAGAATTTATTATTGTTCACAAAAAAATATTGAGCATTTACAAGCATTTAGAGAAACATTAGCGTATTCAAATTGTAATACTAAAGTTTATGTTAGTGACACATTGTATTGCTTTAATTTTCCTCACTAAAGAATTATTGTTATTACGCCAAAGGCGTGTTATTGAGGGGCGAAGCCCTTAGATTAACCCCATGATATTGGAGATGCCCAATGGATGTTGCTACAGTTTTGGAGGGAGGATTCATGGGAAGGGTAATTTGTTTGAGATGAATACATGCCTTTGACATCATAATAGTTGGCAACATAGCCTATGTGGCACCTCCTACTTTGTGACACGTCCTTCAACGATAAGGCCATACTTATTAAACACTTGTGGAAAGGTGGTGCAAAATGCTATATGTAGTGATGTGAAGGACAAGCATAATCATGTAATAAAAGTTGTGAAGGTAAATGTTGATGGACCTGCTGCATCATGCATCAAAATTAGACTGGCCAGAATTGGATCCCCCTCTAACTATGTTCAATACATTGAACAACTTCAACTCTACCCTATATCCTCCTAATCGAAAAACCTTGCTCTATCTTCATTGACAAAGATCCTCAAAATGATCTCCTTATTGCTACAACTGCCAACCAATCTCCCACGTTGAGCATCACTCTTCTCTTTAGCAGAAGCCCATAACTCTATGCAGTCTGTTTTGTCAAGGTAAAACCTGTTTCCTTAAAAAAAAAAATTATATGTATATAGGTTTTCAATTATAATGTTAAGGTAACTTAATGATATATGTACACCTACCTTTAGGTGAAGATATATAAATGTTATTATCTTTGTGATAGAAATAAATGCATCCATTCCTCGTATATCATGAAATTCCACAACAAAATAATTGAAGGTAACAGTATTCATCGTTCACACAGTTTGATGGTATTTGGCCACTGATCTCATTGCTTCATATTTTTGGGGAAGGGCAATGGCATCTGTTCGGTTGCAGAATATCGTAGTTGCATGTTTCTTAGAATGTATGATAAGCCCTTGCTAGAGAGAGTGAATATATTTTATGGTGTTTGTTACAATGGAAGCCTTATCAGTGTCTAAAAAAATTCTTGGAGAATGTTAGTAATAAGTTGTTTCTTTTTGTTCTTTTATAGTTGAAAGCTATTTTTTTCCCATAAGCATCTAAGACTTCTAACAACATTGGAGATTGTACCAAATGTGTTTAAAAGTATTTTTTTTTTTAAAAAGTATAGGGGATTTTAAAGTCATATTGAGATATAACATGGTGGTCTTTTCATACCTTCGGAGTTGAATTTGGCAATAAATAATGCATTTGTGTGAATAATTAATTCATTTTGTTACAGTTGTGCCTTTCTTAAAGAATGTCAGAATTCCTTAATGATGAACCTGGTTGTAAATGATTAGTGATAGATCACTTTTGCTTGAGTGATTCCTCTTGCTCTTCTTCTCCTCCATTTATTCTCCTTCCCTTAATCATGGATTAAATGAAAGCTTTTTTATCGAGTCACCTAAAATCATGATGCCCCAATTGATGAATGCCAGTTGCATAGATGGTCGTGGCTTCATGATGGGACAACTGCGATAGTAAAAAAGGAGAAATACAATCATCAACATGTCTATTGTGAGAACAAGTGTTGTAGGAGTAGCTCAACATATGTTTATGGTGTGGTATTTGGACATCAACTATCTTCGTGAATTATGGATGTTGGAAAATTTAAAATTATATTAGAGTATATATTACATAATATAATATAATATATATAAACAATTACTTTGTATGCACAATGCAACATTTAAGCAATCACTTTTCTTTTTTATTATTAAAGACTTATTCATATATGCTATTAATATTATTATTTAAATTAGTATAATATAAAATAATAATAAATAATAAGTTTTATAAAATAATAATCAATTAATATTATAATATCAAGGTAGTTCTTGATGATTCTCTAACATATTGTAGGCCCACACATATATGTTGTTTTCCTTACTATTGTCAATCTAGTTGCTCGATTAAGGTAAAGAGAAGAAGTGAATTTTTCAATAATAAAAGTACAATTTTAAAAAATCAAGTAAGATTTTGGGAGCCTCAAATCTAATGATTACAATTGTCAAAACATATATTATACTCCTTGCAGAGTCTCCCCTATGGGTATTGGTTCTCAAATGCAACCTGTTGATGGCTAGGGTATTGATGTGACTACAAATCCCTTGGACCGTTGGGTGGCCTAGAATCTTCCTTCCACAGAGCCTTTCGCTTGGATAGCTCTGCTTCTAAAGGATGATCCTCTGCGCCTCCCTTAGGTGATGGTGTTTGTGTTTAATATTGGTGTTTGTTATTGAGGGTCATATTTAGTCTAACTTTATTTTTTATTCTTGCTTGTGTTTTGAGCAGGATCTTTTTCTCCAGCTTGAAGTTTGAGCCGTGAATACCAACCAATTACATTACTATGTATCTCCATATATTATTATTTTTCATAATATATGATAACCTGAAGCGTTTTAATAGTAAAACATAATTTCTTATTTGAAGTATACTCAAAACATTAAATGTATAGTTTGAACATCCTAGAAACATCAAACTATGAAGTTTATATATACTCAATCATTCATGAGTTTTCACAGCGTCATTATCTTCCCCCAAAACCCTAACTTTCACTATCAATTTTTAAGGATTATTACTTAATCTCTTGATATTAAAGATAAATTCTTAAACTTTTTTTTTTATCTTTTTTTTTTTTAATAAAGAAATTAGTCACTCAGATTAATCTAGACTTTCGTTCTAACCCAATATTGATGTAGATGCCCTACTCCTCTAACACATTTAAATACAGGACTCAAATTCATTACTAGATCTGTAACACAACCTCCCTAACCAATTAGACCAACCCTAACAACCACCTTACTTTCTTTACTACTTTAAATTTTAAATCTTAAAAATTTAAACATCTAAATTATAATTTTAAATTTATTTTAAACCATTGGAGCAACCCTACACTTACGAAATATTATTATTTTGTGGGAACAACCCTAGTTTTGGGTATATTTAAGATGTGATTTCTTGACAAATTGTAGGGTAATAAAGATATCTATTTCAGTTGAGATGGTCAATGGAATATCCATTTCTTAATAAAATAAATAAATTAATAATTATTAAAAAAAAAAATAACAATTTTTTAATATATTATATTTATATAATATTTTTTTCATTTTATATTAATTATTATTAATTTTATTAAATTAAATTATTTTAATTTTAAATATTTTATTATAAAATATATTATTTAGTTTAAATTAAATATTTTATCTTTTAAAGATGTATTGAACACTTCCTTTATAGATTGGGTTAATGTATTATCTTCTTCACTTTTATGAGTCACTATCGATTTTTAATGCGCTAGAGTTTATATATTAAATTAATTTTATTTACTATTAAATAACTTTTATTTTTTAAAGTAAATATTAATATTTAATTTAAATTAAATTGGATTAGATTTTGAATGTTTTATTTATGGATATTTTAAAAAGTTATTATCAATAGAATAATTATTATTATTATTAATTTAAATTTTTTATTTTTTATTGATGAATTAATATATTGAAATTGAAAATTTACAGTAAAAAATAATGTTCATTTTAATTTAAAATTATCCATTAAAAAATGTTTACAATATTAATTTTTTGAATATGATAGTAATATATAATATTTTGTGATATACTCTTTAAGATTCAATTATATAATTTTAAAATAATTTAAATTAATTTATATTTATAAGTAATAGTTCACAAAATTTATTTATTAAAAGTATGAATACTCTATATAACATTCATTACATTTAAGAAATATGTATAGAGTAAAGTATTTGACACTCATTACATCTTGATAAAACTCATAAAAATTAGTCACATAATTTAATGTAAAGCAAAAACACCACTTGTCCATATATAATATTTTAGTTTCAATTAATATATATTAAATTCATAAATCATATTGGAGTCTTGACTTTTAAACCATCATTTTTCAAACCAAATTACTAAAGATTTAAGTTGTAATTTTACTTGGTGATTCGTCTATGCCATTTGTAACATGTAAGATACATATAAATTTAGTATATATTTTTGAGTTCAAATTCCATTTTTAATTGAGAAAGAAAGAAATGTAGCATTATTTGTGAATTCTAGTGATGCATAATTTTATACTTATAACAAAACCATAGTTATTTCAAATGTGTTTACACATATTCAAGTGTAAAGAAACAAGGTGGTTTCAGAAGTGGTACATCTTCAAACCTTGTTCGACCATTGGGACAATGCCCCGTGCATGGTTTTTCAAGTGCCTCTTTATTCGCCTTTAATGAAATGAATCATGATGGAACACTAGTGAGGGAGTCATTCTTGTTGTCACTCTCACATTTAGCCTTGTTGGTTTCCATTGTGGAGGCACTCACCTCCTCTGCTATAACATGGCGATTGAGATCCTCTATTTGTACATTTGAATGATTGGACTCCTTGGGCTCCTCCTCCTTGCCCCAACAATTTTTTACACATTCTAACAATTTCACCCCCAAAACCATTCAAAATGACACTCAAATTGGTAATGAAGAAAACACAAAGGCACTAAAATATGTAAACATTGGATTGGATCCCTTCTTTAAAGGAAGACAAAATACCCAATGTTTGTTGGGGCATGAGATAGATTAAAGCTAGTACATATTGATCTCATGTCTTTCCCCAAATTTTCAATTCATAAATATAACTATGTCCTATCTTCATTGATGAATCATCTCGTAGTCCTACTTCGATGTATTTTTTGAGAAATAAAAGTGAAGTCTTTGTGCACAACCAATTTTTCATATCCCCTATGAAGAATATTTCATAGAGAAAGCTTCAACGACTCAAAATAAATAACAAGGGGATTATTACAATAATCAAATGATCAGATTTTGTGAACATACATGAATACAACTCTAACACACACATTAGTAGAATGGGGCAGTTGACCACAAGCATATGCTTAAGGAAATTTTGAAATGTATGGGCCATTTCAAGGACATGACTTCTCTGTTTTGGGCCAAGTATATTTAGTGTGTGAACTAAATCCAAAATTACACTTGTCATTGAGTAATACATAACATAGCTCTTGAAGAAAAATGGGCAGATCTCAACTTGATGTTTTTGACTTCTATGTTTTTGGGTGTAATACAAGGGTGCATACCCTGATGATACATGCAACACTATGGAAGGTAAAACTAATCCTTATATATTTATCAGCTATTGTAAAGATGTGAAGGCAGATTGTTTTCTCTTACTAGGCACTCAAGTGATCTTATAGTAGGATGTGTTGTTTCATGATCAATCCATGACTTCCAAACCAACATCTTCACTTCCTTCTCCATATGCTTCTTCCAATCCAAATACAGTAGCTAATTTCTATTTGTTAGATGATATTAATTTGAATGACTTAGATTCTAAGTGAAAATAAAGATCAAATGAAGTTTTATAGGAGAGATAACTCCTCCATAACAACATGCCTCATCGTTCCTCCATGGTAGGAAGCACATATATAACCAGCTATAACTTAGTCATTATGGGTCCACAAGGTTCTATAAGAGGCATATGATTGGATAGGAATTCATAGGGACACACACAAGACTAGATCTCAACATCATTTTATTGTTCAATACTTGGAACAACTAGCAATAAGTCAAGATATTTAGACTTATAATGAGGCACATGGCTCTCTTGAATGTCATGTAGCTATGGTAGTATAGATTCATTCTTTGAAGAAGAAGTAAAATTAGGACTTATTGCCACTTCTGAAAGGAAATAAGGTAGTGAAATGCAAGTGGGTGTACCACACTAATCATACAACATATGTGTAATTATTGGAACAAGGTTAAGCTTATAGCAAAAGGTTATTCACATGTTGAAGCTATTGATTATTGTTAATGTATTAAAATATCCAATTGTTGTTTCCCATATTTCAAACACAACAATGGGATCTTTACTTAGTAAAGGACTGCTCTTTATAGAGAATCTCCAAAGATAGTTGGTTTCATTTCCGATTTAAGTGCTAATATACCTAAGTTAAATGCATGAAAATTAAAACTTGTAAGGGAAAAGGGGGAGAGAAATAAAAAAATGGCAGTGATGCATTGATAAGGAAATGGGGTGATTTTCTATCTATACAAACACATAACTTTTTTATATGTAATAAATAAGGTAAATAAAAAATAAATGAATAGATTGCAAGAGGGAAGATGCAACTCAAATATGAGCATGGTGTTGCAAAAGCAACACAAAATCTAGAGAGTAGATAAACAAGAACAATGGAAGCTTTCATCAATTGTAGAAAATATACACATAATACATTTTACTTCAATAAGAAGGCTCAAAGTAAACATACACAACAAAACATCAAAGGCCATATACTACATAATAGCAAGGACTTGGATTAAATTCTAAGGAATCAACTCTTGCTCAAATGAGCAAAAATTACAATATATAGAAGAAGAAGATAAAAGAGAGAAAATCAATCAATATGCAACTGCCCATTGCCACAATTAAAGGAAAATTAATTTAAAATAATTCATTTATGTCCATACTTTACTTGATGCAACTTCTTTCTTATTAAGTGGCTCAATAAATATTACCTAATTTACTCATACCCGTACTCTAAACTTGTTTTGTTGTATGTTGGCAAAATTTTATATATCTTATGTTTTTATTTGTTTTATTGACTCACCCAATGAGCAGTGACATTTTTTTAACAATTGAATAATTTACTATTGGAATAGTGATTTTTCTTTGCATTTTGGAGGGACAACTCCCTTCTAAGATACGAGTTTTTTTAATTTTTGTGTACTTTTAACTAAAATCACAAAATTTAAAAAAAAAAAGTAGAAATGGAGAAAGCTGAAAATGGAAGAAGAATGGAGGAGGACAAAGCTGAAGGTGAGAAACCCACAACAAATTAAAATCAGATAATTACCAGAATAACCCAAATTTAAATAAAGTGGATGAAAATTATTTATCTCACATAAAAATGGAAGTAAGAGAAATAAATGTAATGGAAAGAAAAGATTGTCTAATATAATAAAGTCTTCTCTAAACTTAGATTGGGTATACTTGGTAGAATTCTCATATATGTATTTTTCAATAAAAAGTTTAGAAACATCATAAGTTGCACACAACTTCGAAAAGTATTAAATTATAATGGTTTATCTATCTATGAACAACAACAAAAATTTCATAAATAAAGAGCATCAAAACCTACAAAATCAAAGAATGATCTCACATGCTTGCTTGTATTCCATTTCTCAAATCTTAAAAAGTACATAGGACACACAAAGTGTTAGCCAACTCTTCTCTAAAAGCTTGAAAGAAAGAATAACCCCACTTCTCATTATCCAAATTTTCTCTTTTGCACACATCTTCACCTACAAAAGAAGTTAGAAAGCCAACCTTTTTACTAATTTTATTTATAGCTTATTTTTATTTAACTAAAGTTTGATTATATTTGATTTTATTATTTAGATATTTTTACAATATTAAATGTAACTGTAACTTTATATTTAATAAAAATAATTAATTTAATCAATCACTTCAAATATATAGTTTTTTTTTATGCTATTTTTTGGTGCTCTTTTTGACATCTTTTTATGGCTTTAAAATAATTAATTAACTCTAAAAGAATTAATAATTTAAATACGTCCTTTAATTTTAAATTTGGGTTTCCAAATATCACATTCAAAAATTATTTCACGTGAATTTATTTATAACATTATCTTGTCCATTAAATTGTGAAGTCAAATAAATATCACAAAAAATAAAACAATAAAAATCAATGAAAATTAACTTAAATGTAAAATAAAATTTGAATGACAAATTTTCACTATAATAATGTACAATCTTTGATTTTGTGCTCTCTTTTATTATTTAAAACTTTAAGGGCTCTTTTTTAAATTCATGAATGCTCTCTTTTTGGAAAAGTTAAAAGCTCTCAATTTTTATACTCCTCTTTTAATATAAAAGAAAGCTTTTGACTTTCATATTAGTGTAACTTCTTCCTTTCTTTTTAAAGTGTGAGCTTAACTTCTGTTATTTATAAATGGGCTCTTTTAATATGGGCTTTTAGCACTTACAAACTTTGAGAATTTAACTAAGCCTTTAGTGTAGAAAAATAAAGTTGAGGTGCAGAAAATTTTCAATAATTATTAACAAACCTTTGTTTCATTTTCTAAGATGAATTTTGATAGACTTTTTTTTTTGGCTGCAACACTGAGATGGGATGTTTATTAGAGGGATGTTAAGAGTGTTTTTTTAAAATGAAGATTTGTGTTTAATCTATTTTAAATTGAATGAATCAAATTAATATATATAAATTATTGAAATTGATATATATGAAATACACAGATCTAGAAGTGGAATACAGTGAAATACAAAATTTATAAAATTTAGAAATTAGTTAAAAATAATAAATGAGTTTATAGATATGTAAATCTCTCTAAAACATATATTGTATTGATTGTGGCTAAAAATTAACTGAAAAAACCTCTAAACTATGTTGTATTTAAAAATAAAGATTTAAATTTTGCTGACATAAGTCCACAAAAGGAGGATAGAAATACATTGTGGCCTTATTTGCTAATTATAATTGTGGCATGGTTAATTGTGCCCCTAATTTTTTAATCTAGGTTTGTGCGACTATATGTGAGGGTTGACTATTTAATTATGTGTGTTGATATATCGCATAACAAACTTAAAAAATATAATCCTTGTTCCTACACAATAAATATAATAGAGATCAAATTTCAAAAGGGAGAAATAATTGAGTTACCCTCAGAAAACCTTGCATAATTCAATTTTTGCCTACATGGTCTAAATAGGCCTTATGTAGATGTAGTTCTCCCTTCTAAAGTGATTATGTGATATGTGATTGTGAAACTATATTAATGTAGTTAGAAGATTGATTAAAATGCTTTAAAATATATGCCATTGACTTGAAATAAAATATATTTAGACTTGGTCTATGATTGTTAGAATGTAGTAGAATTGAAATTGGAAGAAATAATTCTCTTCTACTTAGTGTGCCGTGGAGAAATATTTCAAATGTTTCTACTAACTGACCTTGATAAATGCATGGTAGCAAGAAAATAAACTGTTTGAAATTTAAAAAGTTACCATTGGAGCATAAAAGACACGTCCTAACTAGTGGATAAGGTCGTAGTATGTCCCTATTTAACCTAGTAAAGACCTATCTCAGAGGGACATAGATTACTAGAAAATATCTGACAGGGGTTTGTAAGTAGATTAAGGATGTCTGGACGATGTTCTAAGTATTTGAAAAATAATTTTTATAAGTGTTGTATGCTCTTGTAGAGATTATAATCTAGCAAAATGATGAATATGCCAAGTGAGGGAAGGATGTCAAGTATAAAAATTATCAAATAATTAATGATTAATTTTACGTGTATACATTTACCTCCACTTTATACTAGTGATGCAATAAAGTGAATTTACTCTAGAGTAAAGTAGATGTGAACCTAAGTGTGTATAGACACTTTTTATTTTGATGCAAAACTTAATCATGTAAGATGTCTTAATGAAAAAACCTACAACAATACCACTAAAAGTAGTTATTGTCCTTATTTGAAAGTTGAAAATCTAAAACTTTGAAATTTGAATTTGAAAAAAAAGAGTAAGTATTCACCTAAAAGAGTATGTAACCTAATTTCCATGTAACTTTAAAGTGGAGAAGTGCTTGCTCCCTTGCTGAGATATTTTGAGAAATGTTGAACTTGCAGTGAATTAAGAGTGATCAAGTCACAATTCAATTTTTTTTTGAATGAGTTGAAAAGATTATATGCTCCAACTCTCATTTGACCATGTGTAGATTACTTTGTAAAATAATTAAAGGGGTAAAATCACCAATTATGGCTCGCTACATAAAAAAATTGCAACTATAAATGTTAAGTGTCATTAAAATCTAACATGTCCCACTTGCAACATGAAGATGAACAACACTGCAAACAAATCTAGATTTTATTTGAAACTTTATAACTTTGAAACTTTTGAACTTGAGAAATTTGAAAACACCATGTAGTAACTTGAACACAAATGAATATCATGACCCTTATACTATATTGAATGTTATTTGAATTTTACAACTTTCAAAACTTATAGCTTATTAAAATGTGACATGTGTAACCATATGTGCTCATACCCATGCATATATGTAGAGAATATGTATTGAAGTAACTGTAGTAATGAGTGCACATGCATATCACATGCCTCCATAATCTAAAAATTCTGAAGCATATTGTAATTTTGAAAATTCTATAATGCCATATATCTTGAAACTCGTTCAGGAGGCTTGAATTCTCAAGATAAGCCCATTGTGATGCCTTTATTTTTAGATGAGATATATAGCCTACAAGTCACTTAGCTCAAAATAAGAATTATGTAATATGTGAAAGATGTAATTATGTAGTAGCACTTGAAAATTTGATTTTATTGCATCATAGTATTTGAATATAGCATTGAATTTATATGTGCAGATAGATATATCATTAAGGTATATAATTATCATGTTCATGATATGCATCATGGTACCAAGGTAAGAGTATAGAGTTGGAGTAATGCATGATAGGAATCACGGAACCATAGTAACAAGAAATGAACATAGAATTAATGTTATACAATGCCACATAATTTGCATACAATGTCACACATAAGGCCTAAAAGCCGCAAACAAGGGACATGTGATTATCACACAAACACACAAGATCAAGGGCCATATAAAAATGACATAATGATGTCAATCAAATAAGAATTTTCACATTCAAGACCAAGGGCCACACACAATAAGTAAGCAAGTTCTAACATATCATGTAGTAAAGTAAAAAATAAATAAATAAAGAAAATGATATTAGTGTAAATCAATAATATGTATCAATATCATTTTTAGAAAATAGTATGTTCATGTAATACATGTATAGTATGAGTGAGTAACAAAACATTTGTATGATATGTATCTCAACATGGTAGAAAGGTTGTGGATAAACACAACTTGTTGAATTATTCACGTAGATTGAAGAGATGCCCCCAACCTAGCAAGGTTAATGGGTAATAAGGGAAACCTGACATCAAAGAACTATGTAAAAGTACGTCATATATCACACTCAAAAACCTCATGGAAAGTAATATGTAGTGAAAACTAAAATATGTTATTTATCTAACATAGAATGAATAACATATGGAAATAAGTAAGCTATCGTTAATAGTAAATGTTTTTTAGATCCTGATTTTGAATTTTTGAAAATATTTTATTTAAAAAAAAAAATCTAATATATGATTTTTTTAAAAATAATTTTGAAAATATTTGAAGAGGTGCCGAGAAGAAAGGTTTCAAAAATAGAAGAAAATGAGAAGAATTCAAATAATCCTCAACAAGATTTTAGAGTGTAAAGTGATAAGAAGTAAAGCAAACCATATGCCCCCAATGTATGTGTAAATGAGTCATGGCAATGTAAAAAAACTAATCATATATAAGAATATACATAATCTTAAATGGGCAAGAGACTATATGTGATCATGTAGGGGCAATGAAAGACATAATGTGGTGGTTGAGTGAGAATGGGCATTGAAAACATTTATAAGGTAGTTGATTTTGGATTATTTGAATTAATTTGAAAAAAAATCAAGAGGGCAAGTGCCGAAAGTGAAAAATAAATCCAAGGGCTAGAAGAATGTTTGTATAAAGGATAAAAGGATTAACAAAGAAGTAAAAATAAATAAACTATGGAAAAGGAAAGTATGTAGGTAACTAATCAATAGACTCGACCTAATTAGTAGATTGGGAGGAAGTAGAAGGTTATATCCAACCAAAGATATCATCAAGAGGATGCACATATGTATACCCACTATATTGTATGAAGGTGTGACTTCTTGTGAAGAAGAGATGCCAACTGTAGATGCTTTTGAATCTGAATAAATGTCATATGTTTTTATATATCCCTCTGAATCACTTCCTATATACCGATGTGAACTTGTATCTTCATGTGAAATAGGATAATATGTAACAACCTGTACCTGTGGTGAAGTTATCTAAATAACATGTTATGCCTTAGGAGAGGAAGACCTCCATTTAGATGCCACTTTTTTCTTAGAGGAATGTACCATGCTCTTTGTAGCTAACTAAATAGGCTCATATTTAACTGTATCATGCTCATAAGTAACTGGAGAAACTAATTCTGTAATATGCTCATACTCATGAATAGGTGGATACATTGATTATGTAATATGCTTTGAAATATATATATCATGCTCTTGACTAGTTATATAAACTATTTCATTACCATGTTGCTCAATGATTGTACTAGAAAATTATTCAATAAAAGAAATTAACATCATTGGTTCCAAAAGATATTCATATTGGATTACTGAATTTTTGACCACTTGAATATCATGAATATATTTGAGACATTTATGTATTGTATAAGGTACCAATCTAATATTTTGCATCCAAGGGCATCCTAATATCATATCAAAGACATTTGTGCTTGGTATAACTAAGAATAGAGTGGGCATTATGAGATGGCCCACTTGTAAATATAGCATTATATGACCAAGAGTATCTTGTGTATGGCCATCAAATGCTTTTAAAAATATAAAATTATCTTGTAAATCTCACTCTGTATAACTACGAGAGTAAAGGAGTATTAAGGTGGACATATTTTCACTTGATCCATTGTATATCATAACACTATGTATAGATTGTTTGTCAATATATGCTCAAATAAAGAGTGCATATCTATCTAAATCATGATTAATAATTTCACTATCATCAAATGTAATCATAGGATGTGATTCTTGTTTTCTTGTAACTGTATCATTGATGTTATCAAAATGTATTCCCAGATATAAAAGGAGGAGCATACACATTATATGCATAAAGTACTTAAGAATTGTCCTTATTTTTTGTTGCTTCATGATTTGGAAAATGATCTTTGTACTTTTTTATCTTTGCATTATCATTTGCTTATGGCTTAGCCTATTCCATAAGTGTGCCAATATCAATAATGTTCTCATCAATAAGATCTTGAATTTTGTGATTAATCTTGAAACATCTATTTGTAGAATGCTCAATACATCTATGGTAAAATCACAATATGCATTGTCATTAAAAAAATTTAGATTGTGATCTAGACATATCCACTTCCATTGGTGGAGGAAGAGTGATAAAATTACATTCAAGTAGCTTGTGCAATAATAAATGAGGATGTGATGGTAACCTTGAGAATTTTCTCCTTGTTGGAGCTTGCAATTAAAACTTATGTGTTCATGTTGTGAGATAACATTAACTATAATCTTAGCTTCATTATTACTTTCATTTAGTTTGCTCTGCTTTGAAATTTTAAACTTGAATTAGAAGGGCATTTGAAGTATAATTAAGCTTTTTAAAAGTAACCAACTTGACCTCACGCTCTTTGACTGTAATGTACAGTTAATTAAAAGATTTGAACTTATGAAACATAATTGACTCTTGAAGTGGATATAGCAAACTTTGAGTGAATATATCTTAGATCACATTATTATCGATTTGATTTTTCATTTTTGCTATCATAGTATTTTATCTTAGTACATATTCATTGATTGTTTCATTACACCCTTGTTTGAGCTTTACAATTTGAGCATACGAAAGCTTTTCACCAATGTTGATATAAAAATATGTTAAAAACTAATTTGACAAAGGGTTGAAACCCTTTACTAATTCAAGAGGGAGATTATAAATCCATCTAAGAGAATATTATTTAAGACTTTTGAAAATATATTTTTTAATAATTTGTAATTATCTGCATAGTCTAGATAATATGCATGGAATGCATGCAAATGTTGTTCAGGATCACCTTTGCCTTCATATATAAGAATCTCAAGAGGCACAAAGCCAATTGGTAATGAATAAGATGCAATTTTAGGTGAGAAAGTATCATGTAACAAAGAACATGAGTTCATAGAGGGATTGACATGAGAGATATTTTACTCAAAGTGAGATAACATAGCTTGTAAGGTTATAAGTGCATGCTCAAGAGTAAAATTTGTATATGTAATTGGAGGAGTGTAAGTATTATTCGTAGAAATAAGCATGGGAATGAATACGTTTTGAAAACAAAGTGATGTTCCCAAACCAAGAGATGATGATATATTGGTAACTAGAGGTGTAGAAATAAGAATGGATGCAATAGTATAAGTAGAAACATTAGACAAACCATCTCAGTGCCCTTATTTTATTCATATCTAGCAACATATATGAATGATTTAAAAGACATTGCATAATTTATTTTCATTAGATGGACTAGATTATTCTTGAGTATTGGGTTTTGAAATGAGAGCCATGATGTGCCCTTCAAGACAATGAAGGATAATCAATGGAAGATCCTTTGAAGCTACATATTTTAAATAATGTATAACATATGCTTACCTCGTTAAAATTTTGAAAAAAGATATTGGACAAGAATGATGACATGATATAGTAGTGAAATCATTTTCAATAGGAAGATCACGAGTTTTAACATTGTTTAGTATAACTTCTCTATTAATTTGACATTTAATCCATGTAAAAACATAATGAATAGCTTGTTGAAAATTAATACAAGATGTAACAATGAATTTCATAAGCCTATGCAACATATGCAAAAAATATTCAGTCGTTGATCCCATTATGAATACAATACAAGAAAAAATCAAGGTATAAGGGTGATCTAGTCAAGGGTTTTGAATGATTGTGTGAGATCTCAAATATACTTACTCATTTATTGATTAGTGTTGGCCTAATGTTTTAAAAAATTAACTGTAGAATAAAAGTTATGTTTGTAGCCCACTAAATTCATTTTTGAGGGTACAACGAGAGTAACTTCCCTAGGTGATACTCACCTCTCAGGTTCACTACAAATCAAAAGGCTAAAAGTGCCTTCATATGGTATAAACAAGAAACCTTAGGAAGTACATGGAAATTAAAGTCTATGTTTGGTGTTATAAAATGACTATGAGTATTGGGATAAACCGCTCATGCAATGATGTCTGTAAAATAGATCACCATGTAGCCCTTCACAACAATCACTAAGTTGTTTGAAAACTATGGGAACACTGCTTCTAAAAATAAGCACAAACAAATAGAAAATAAAGAAAGATTAAAATATTTTTATATATAAATATCAACAAATTTCAATCTAAGGTCGAAAGAAAGAGCTTCTATGTCATATTTATCTAAGGTGGCAAGACAATCTCTTCAGTGTCAAATTACTCCAAGGTCGAAGAGGATTGAATAATTATATGTCATATTTATATCCAAGATTGAAGGTTGTTTTCTTTCAGTGTTATGAATTTATAGAAATATGTATGGAATCATAGGATAAAAATAAAAAAATAACAAACAATTTTTAAAAAATAACAAGTTCACCAAAATGTTTAGTCTATTTTAAATTAAATGAATCAAACTAATTAATACAAATTATTAAAATTGATATATAATAAATATATAGATCTGGAAGTGAAATACAAAATTTATAAATTAGCTAAAAATAACATATGGACCTACATATATGCAAACCTCTCTAAAATAGATATCATGTTGATTGCCATGTCGATTATGGTTGGAAACTAGCTAAAAAGACTTGTAAACTATCACATCCAAAAATAAGGATTCAAACTGCATTGGAACAAGTCTAAAATTGGAGGACATGGATAAACTATTGAGTATGGCCACATCTTAGTTGATTGTGGACCTGATTTTTTGATATAGGTTTGTGCAAATGTTTGTAAGGGTTGATTGTTTAATTATGTGTCGATATGTTTTGTAGATAACCTTCACAATATAAACCCTTGTTCATGCACACACAAAAAATAGAGATCAAATTCAAAAAGTGGGGAATAGGGTTAGGGGAATAGCTGAGCTACCCTCATAAAATGTTGTGTAATTTGAGTGCTACCTATAGATCCCAGATGGGTCTCAGGTTATTGTAGTTCTACCTCTTGTGGTGATTGTGTGATCTATGATTTTGCAATAATATAAATATAGCTAGAATATTGATTGATAGGATTGACATTATATGCCCTTGACCTGCAATAAAATATACTCACACTTGGCCTATGACTATAAGAATGCAATAGAATTGAAATTGGAGGAAATAATGCTTATTTACTCGGTGTGCAACATAATTACCAAATTATTGCTAGATGTATTTGGAAACGCCTTTAAGTGTTTATATAGGGGAATATTTTTAATATATCCTAACCTTGATATTTATAAATGTGTAGGAGGGGGAAGATAGATGATTTTAAATTTAAAAAGTTACTATTGAAGCACAAGAGACATAGTCACACTAATGGACAAGGCCATAGCGTGGCCCTATTTGACTTATCATGGACATGTCCTAAAAGAATAGATACTATTAGAAAAGGTATGATAGGCGGCTATAAGCATATTAGGGATGTCTAAATGGTTTTTTGAGTATTTGCAAGACAATTTTTAGAGTGGTGTATGCTTATGTAAATATTATAAGTTAGTTGAATGGAGAATAGGCCAAATGAGGGAAGGATGCAAATTTTAAACATTTTCAAGCACTTAATGGTTAATTTTATGTGTCTACAACTTGTAATAAGGCATTTATATATCCCAACATCTCGGGTTAGTTTGTAATGATGATCCGATTAGCAATTATTTGTACTAGTTGAATAATTTTGTATATGGTTGAAATAGGCTCCGCGAGCTAGGTATGATAAGATTGGCAAATTTCTTGACTTGGGTTTTACATAGAGGTAGCTTGACCCCACAAGCTACACTAACAGGGTAGATGGAAAACTCTTACTTTTTGTATTAAATGTGGATGACTTAATCATTATAGGGAGTTCCAAAAAGTTAATCAATGATGTGAAGTATTAGTTGATGAAGTATTTTGAGATTATTGACATGGGATTTTTGCACTAATGAAGCATTTTCAAATGACTGATTGGGATGTTTACACCATTTTATTGACCTTCATATCTCACAGTCTAAACAAGGAATTTTCATAAATCAGTCCTATGCTCTCAACGTGCCCCACTACTTCAACATGGATGAATGCAAGTTCTCCCTAGCTCCTTATCTATCTGAAGTTAATATTTTTGTCAAGTTTTCTATTCCTTCATTCGATGATATAATTTATAGGTAGTTAACAAGAAACATTGTCTATTTTATTGATAAATGCTCTAATCTATCATTTATTGTTTTACTTGTCTCATGGTATAGTCAAAACCCTCATGAGGATCATTTGGTGGAACCAAAGCACATTCTAAGGTATATTCAGGGTACTAAAAATTATGGAATTAAGTATTATTCAATTGCCTCAACATTAGTGGTGGGATATGCCAATAATGCTTGAGCAAGCGATCTAGATAATCACAAATCAACTAAGGGCTATATCTATCATCTTGGGCTAGGTATCATAACTTGGTATACCAAGAAATAGTATATTATTTCTTTGTTAACTATAGTGGTCGAGTATGGTGAAGTTGTTACTCCTACACATGGGTTAGTATGAATTTGGACAATTCTTTTAGAGTTTAAAATTCTTTAGACAAAATGAAGGTTATTCTTAGGGGCTATTTTTTCACCAATTGGCTAATTTTTTATTTTTTTCTAATTTTTAGTTTAAAATGTGAGTAATTTTTTAAAAATCTGTGTTGCAAAAAAGCATAATAGTGTGTCTCACTTTTTGGTATAAAGAGGTCACCTACACTTCCAATCTCCCCTCAAAATATCTTGAGTTTGGGACATTGACATTAATCAAATAAATGTGTCCTAGCTTATATATACAAAAATGTAGTGAATATATATATATATATATATATATATATATATATATATATAAATTGTTAATTATTTTTTAGGATTTATTTTTTAATTATTTTTGTCTGCCTAGTGGGGTACAATATTATAACAAAATAAAAGGTACATAAATATTTAAAAATTTAAAAATTATACATGTATTAGTATTAAATTTAACTTTTTCCTTCAAAATCACCTACAATCCATAAATTTACTGCATTTGATTGAAATGATTCACCTACAATTACATAGTTATAAAAACAATTCATTTATTAATTTTTTTCATGTGGACCAACACATTACACTTTGGTATGATAACTAGAGTGACATCGACATTATACACAAAGTAGTGGAGCACCATTGCACAAAGAATATTGAGATACACATGCATTATATTTAGGAATTGATTCAGAATAAGATCAATGACCTAAAATATTACTAGACATAAACATAGTATGTTGAAATCTTCACAAAGTCCCTACTTGAGTTCATATTTTTCCAACTCAGACAACTCTTGGGAGTGAATGAAGGTGTCATTAAGGGAGGATAGATTAACGATTCATATGTCTTTCTTTTATTACAATACATCTTAAGTGGGGATATTAGTATATATTTAGACTTACACTCTTTTGTAGAGACGATCTAAGATGCACTTATTTTTTTATTACATATATTTATTGTGGACATTGAAATATTTATGTGAACACATGTTATTGAAATTATATTTTAGTGGAGAATATCAAATAGTTATTTATTGAATTGATACTTCTACTAATTATGAGTATCATTATTTTAATTGAGATCCTCAATTTGTATTTGAATAAATTAGGCATTCCACCAATTATAGTGACCTCTCTCTTCCTCACATCCCCTCTTATTTATCTATAAGGACAAGAGGGAATGGGGAAGTAGTAAGAGAAGATACTTGTTATTTTTAATCAGTAACATATATATGTTAAAGTTATTTTAAAGTGGTAGAAATTTTTACCCAATTACAAACTACATTTGTTTATTGTTATCTAGAATTAATTTAATCAACATTGCATGTATCTCTAAATGACCAACTTGAGGTTTTTAATCATTAATCCTAACCTAGATTAATTATTTTACGTTATTGTTATATAAGGTTCAAATAGTTGGCATAATACATTATTTCTAAAGTTAATGCCTTTAACATAGTTTCTATGCTACAAATTTTCTTTGATATAATGGACTATATGATTCTACCTCTAACATAATTTCCATGTTACAGGTATTTTAAAATTTTAGGACTTAACACATGTAAATCTTATGTTTGTTAAAGAGTTGAGTAGATTAAATGAAGGAAATAATATGCAATAAATACAATCACTAATTTGTTATAGAATTAACTAGCTTTGCCTTTTATAAAAATAGTAATAAATAGTGAAAGTAAGAACTTAGTTGGAAAACAACTGAGATGGATGATCTGGGTGCTGGAAACTGAGGTGAAAGCTAGTTTGAGTGTCGTAAATTAGATCCTAGTGTTAGAACCCCTTCTGAACAATAACACCACAATTGGATAGTAGCACCATTATTAGAAAAGTGGTGGTAGTGTCCGAATATTGGTGGTAGTGTCTTTTGTGTAGGACCATCTCAAACTTCTGGGTGCACCTGTATTTGGACCTTTGAGGTATGTTACTACATGCACAAGTTTTGAAACCTTATATTTTTCCTGTAATTACTAATTTAGTGAATAACCCTAATCCTTCATGTAGCTAGGGCATTTGGTTGACATGACCTGAAAAGTGTGTTTTTTAGTAGGCTAGGCTGGACATCTTCAACACCCTATTGTGAAGAGAGTTTCTTACATACCGATACTCCAAGGAGGGATCAAGCTCGATGTATTCTCCCCACCTTAGAAGTGTTGGTACAAGTGTAAATGAAGCTATTATGATAGTGGCCTTGAGTGCCTTTAATGTGTTTGAGATTGAAAATCTAGGTCTATTGATCTTAGGACTGTTGTAGATGGTAGTATGTAGAAGTAGGGTAGAATAAGGAGTGATAACCTTGACTATGCATAGCTTGTTCTAAATTTGAATGTGTATTTTGCATCTGATTTCCATCTAGTGGTTAGAGGGTTAAAATTCATGTATTTATACTGTTTTGATGTTTGTGTAGGTGATAAAAGAGGTCTAGGCTGACCTTAAGAAGTTCTAGTTCTAAATATGTCCGTTTGGGAAATAGACAGCCAAAGGACATAAATTCATTTTTGGGACACTAGCACCATGTGGCACTGGTGTCCAGTTGGCATAACACTAGGTACAAAGGGCCAGGTTCAGGAAATAAGGATCTAGGACTAGTTTAGGGCTGATTAGGGATGTTTGTGGCTGGCACAAAGGCTAGATAAGTGTAATAATAGGCTTTAAAATAGGTCTAGGGTTAAGTTAGGGATGTACTCTCAAGTAGTAATCTCAACAATCAAATATCACTATTAGGTGATTATAATAATATTAACAATATACAAAATTGTTATACTATAAGCATGTTAATATTCACTGCACTTATACTTTTTTTATGTTATTGTATTATTTATTAAGCATATGTGTTGGGGCAACACATGGGTAAAAATATTTACCTTGCACATGCTCCTCATTATTATATACTTATGTGCACTCATTCATTTTTATGACAAATTCAATGATATACTTGCTATGATTTTCTTAATGCATGTTGTAATGACTCTATTTTATTTATAACTTGAGATAACATGGATTTTATTTTTTATTTTTTTTGCACATTCCTCAAATGTTATATCTTTGCATGTCATGTTATTTGATGATATTTTTTCTATGTTTAAATGATAAATTTAATTTGTTTTGAAATGTGAGTTTCATAGATTCATTTTAAATCTCAAAATATGGCATATACTACTCATTAAATTTTATGGCTATGCTTTTTTAAACTATATGATGGACCTAAGGGACTTCCATTGTATATTAAGGATAAATGGGCATGTGATCCATCATACTCAATGTCATAGTAACTCAAACTCATTTTCAGATGTGAGGGTCCATCCCTTGACAACATATGGGTTTCAACTCCACTCCACCTTCTAGTTCTTTTGATAATATGATGGACCCATGAGAATTTTATTACATACTATGGATAAAGTAGGTATTTCACTAACAATTAAATTTGTATTTACCATTTCTATTTTCTGCTTATCCATGCTTGTACAATAAAAGTAAGTGTGGTTTTTAAATTCTAAGACTAAGCACCAATTTTTAAAGGCTCAGGTATGTAGCAAAAATTATATTTGTTTTATATGTTCTAATTTGAAGGGTGTGGTCATGCCACCTAATTTGTAGTTAAGGATGCGCCTTAAAGTAAGTCAAAATGTAGACACTAAAACATGTTCTATTGACATTTTTTTCATATTGTTTTATAGTTTTTGTGCACATTCATCTATGAATGGGCGAATATATTAAATTTAGAATTATTAAACCATTAGCTAGTTTTAAAGATTTAAATTTCCTTTATGCATTGCCATGTGACCCCCACATATGCCTCATGTTTATCCCAACATGTTTCTATGAATGTATGCACAATGTTAACTACTATCATGATGGTATGTATGATCTTGACACAATTACTTATGTCTCCTTTAAAATTGGGTTTACATGTCTGTCTTTTCCATCTTTCTCATTTATAGCGATCAGAGGTCAGTCATGTACACTAATGTCACTAAATTTCAATTTTGCTCATCTATAAATAAAAAATTGATTAGATTCATTTGATCATCAAACATTTATCACACGTATCAAATATTTATGAAGATCATTCTTGTAACACTATCACTATTATGCACTTTTTTATAATCAACTTAAAATTTATTTGTATACTTTGATGAGTTTATAAACTTTGAAGAGTATATATTAAGCTCATCTATGCATACACACAAACCAAACCATTCCCAATTTTAGTCTTGCATGATTTTTTTTTTTATAAAGAGTCTAATGTCGAAGTGCATGAAATTAGGGTACAAGGTAACAATTCAATTGTAGACAAATAAAATTAGAAACTCATTTTGTAGATTACAGGCCCTGACCAAGACTATCCATATAATCCTGAGACTAACTAGGAATGTCATTATGGTTCTAGAAATAACAGTTTTAGGTTCCTATTTATCCAGTGATTGGTTCAAGAAATCATAGATTTACACTGACATTTTCAAACTCTAACAACAAGGTTGTAAACAACTCAAAATCATTCGTTTACTAAAGCAACAATGTTTTCAAAAGCTAAAAGCCCCTTATCTCTTCATATGTTTGATTTCATAATTAATTAAGTATTGGTTACTATAATTTATATATTTTGTAATGTTTAATTTAAAGTAGGTATATTTTTATGTATACAATTAATAATAATAATGATGTCAATAGATTAATGAATACTTGTAGAGGTCATCTTCAAATAATTTAAGCATTTAAGTTAAATAGGGATTAAAATTCAATAATCTAGATTTAACATTTTCATTAGATAAGAATATTTTTCATAAAATAAATATGCATTTCAATTATATGATCTCCCTTGTAACATGGAACTTATGTGATGTTGGAATTAAATGTATTTTAAATATTGATTTTCATTTTTATTTTTTTAAACTATAAATTTTGTTTAAGATTGTTTTATGCATAGAAGATATTATTTTTAGTTAAATTAGGAATTTGTTTTGAATAAATGAGTGTCTTTTTTCTTTTAGACACTTAAAAATGAAACATTGATATTTATTAGTTGTTAAATTATATAGTTTTAAGACGTAGTGTATTTATTGATTATTGGTTTAAAATCATTATTATTGGTGTATTTTTTTATTTTTATTGGTCCTTGTACATCTTCTTAGTACTCTTTAGTTGTCATTTACCTTCCCTCTAAATTTGGTCTTGTTTTGCTTTTTCTACCAGAAATGTGGATTTAACATTTTTGGCATGCCAAAAGCATCATGTGTATGGTTCTAGAAAGCACTTCTAGGCCCTTTTCTTGTTACCTCGTATGATCTTTTTTCCATCTTTTTCATTTTTTCGATTGTTAGATGTCGACTTGTACTCTAAAGATCTTAATTTAAATTTAAGTCATTTATAAATACACACGTATATTAGTTTATTTGGGGATCTATTTATCATTCAAAAGGTAAGAAAAATAATTCATTGTTCACAAAAAATATTGAGCAGTTATAAATATTTAGAGAAATCAATCAACTATTAAAGTATTTATTGTTGCATTAAAGTTTATGTTAGTGACACATTATATTATTTTAGTTTTTTTTGCTAATGAATTATTGTAAGTATTGGAGAGTTGTTTTCGATAATATACATTATTGAGAGGCTTGACAAATATCAAGGTAACACAAAGATTCTCTAGTATAATGTAGTCCCAAAAATATATGTAATTTCGCTTATTATTTTAAGATTTAGTTATTCAATTAAAACAAGGAGAAGAAATACATTTTCTCACTGATCAAAGTGAAGTTTTAAAATTTTGAGTAAGATTTTTGAAGTTTAGAATCTAACAAAAATTATTATCAAAATATATTTTACTTACTTAAAATTTACTAAAAACGTCAAGTGTATGGTTTGAACATCTCAAAAATATCAAGTGTATAATTTAGGCAAGCTCCTTCATTCATTATGAGTTTTCAAGTTCTCATTATCTTACCACAAAATCCTAATTTTTAAAAATTAATTAGATCTAAATTATTATTTCAGGTCTATTTTAAGCCATTCACACAAACAACCCAAAAAAAAATACAATGTAAATAAACATTTTATTATTTTGTGAAATTGCATGATTATATGAATGCCATATTTTAATATATCTTTTTGTGGTTGAGATGGACACATTTTAAATACCTGATTCTTTATTGATCAATTGAATATCCGTATTATTATTATTATTTCCTTCTTTGTGTTTTGGTGATGTATTACCATTTATTTTGTGGTAACTAGATTAATAGATTACCTTCTTTTGTCCTATTAATTATTCTTGGCTTTTAATATTTAAATTAAAATTAAATTGAATATATATATATATATATATAAATTAAATATTTTATTTTTTGAAAATATATTAGATTTTTTTTAAGTCATTTTTAATTTTTAATGAACATTAATTAGCTAGAAGTTTATATTGTGGGGCGAAGGTCCTAGATTCGTTTCACAAGAGATAAAAGAGAAAGAATATGCCATTTTCTAGTAGAAACACTCTTTGTTTGTGTGGAGGATATTGAAGAGGCCACATGTGGAGGGCAGTTTTACCGGTCGAGCACAAGAGATGCAAAAACATGTCTTGATCATCACCCTTATATAGGTATCACAGATCTGCGAAACGATATTTAGTGTAATGCCCTGGCAATTGACGCCTCATGCCTGTGCATAATTTTTCTTTGTAAATTGCATTTGCTATTAACTATTTTATGTAAGATCCATCCCTTTGAGCAGTCCTTCATGCATTTTAACAGTATTTGATCTACCCATGTGCACATAACAAACTTTCTTTCCACCAATGGGATCTATCATGAAACACATGGACTTACACAGTGCTTTGTTGTTGTTTATGTAATGATCACAATCTAAATTCAATAGATAGAGAACATTTGAAAGCACAACTGACGCTAGAACTTGAAATGTGACAAAACACTAAGAATATCAAATTGTATGTCTAGCACTAACACCACATTAACAAATTGGACTTGAACTCCACATCCAAGTTTATTTCAATACCAATTTGTCAAGTATGAAGCATCCAAATTTATTTCAATACCAATTCGTCAAGTATGAGTTTTGTCATGAAAACACTAAAATGAAATTTTTTTAGTTAAAAAAGCTAAAATCCATCCTGTATTATTTTGCATTGTGAGACATATTATGGATCTTAAGCATTCTGAGAAACACGCCTTCATAAATTAATGGATCTTGCCTTAAGCTGACCCACTACCTTACAAATACACATCGAACTCAGATATTGAAGAGATATATACACATATGTATAAGTATATATTATATGTATATTTACCAGAGGGGTGAATGCATTTTATTTTTCGAAAAAAAAAAGAAATTGGTAGAAGAATTGTAGGAAATGAAATGTCAACCTGTTCCAAAGAATTGATATATAGGGCAAAGTAAAAAAAAAACATAATTTGATATTAAAATTGCTATCTGATGGGGAAAGCTCAGTGCATTAGATAAAGATAAAATTTGATATTAAAACTTCCGTAATGTTTCCTTATGTCTTGACTTTTACCTGTTGTTTTCTTGTTTAGCCGAACCTTTTTTTCTTGTATTATTTACTTATGGAAATCCTCTTTTTTCCCTTCCATCATCCCACTTAGTGTCTTTTCTTTTCAAGACAACGCATAGACAAAACCATCCCTCTTCAATTCCCTAGTTAATTTTGGTGATCCTTGACAATCATAATGATTTTTTAAGATGTAAGATCACATGCAAACCCTTGTTATTAGAATAAAAATAAAATGCATCTCATAGTAGAATATGTCAATATAAACCAAAAAATAAAGCTTGTTTAGAATCACCATTTTCCTTCTGGGAGCTTTCCCTGTTAAACAAAATCTATAATCTTGATGTTTTACCTGTCAAAGAGAGGACGTTATAGTCCTTGTAGTATGACATGGCAGAAAGGATCAGAACTATAGATTGTAGAGAGTATTATGATCAATTGAGATAGTTTTCTTTAGGCACTAGACTATTGTATAAATAGATTTTATTTCCCAATGATGGCATCACATTTTTGCCTCTACGCTTACCTAAATTCTTTCACTTCTCTGTCTGGACAAGATTTAAAACCCTGACTGAGTTAAAGGAAGGGAGACATCTCTTTTATTGTCAGTATTTAGTGTTGAATAAGAAGGGCAATGTGTTAGATGTGGTAGCTCCCAATAACATAAACTACAATGTTGAACCTGAAAAATAAAAACACATTTATAATCCCTTATACCTAGCGTCATGTGAATTTACTTATATTTTCTATGATGTCATAATTCTTATATTTGTTTTGGAATTTTTTATAATCGTTTAGTATCCTATGCACTACTGAGTATGTACATTACTAGTAATTAAATATATATTTTACATAAAAAAGGATTCACTTTTCTTTAAATATCATCTATCTCTATTGATATTATTAAATATGGTTATTGATAGTGTCAATAAACTGGTCTAAGACTATCATAATGGTTTAAAAAATCACTATTTTAATATTAAAGAAATTCAAAATGAAATGTTGGGCTACTTTTTACTGGTGGCTATAATATAACATATTAAAATGTATATTAAAATACAATATATACTATACAAATGAATATAATATTAAAATATATTTTTTATAAAATATATTACAATAAATATTATATAGTGTAATATAATATTAAAATGTATATTATATAATCTAATATAAATATATAATATTTATATATATTAATGTGAGAATTTTTGTATTAATTTTTGCATGATTGAGTTTCAAATTGACTAATTGTTGTTATGGGAAACATGATTATTGTGAGTGGATAATACAATAAACAATTTGATAAACTCAAAAAAACTCTAACATGAGAAACAAATCATCATAGAACAGAACAACGACTTTGTCCAAAAAAATGAGAAAATACAGACCTAATATTCTACCCATTTATAAAAAAATAAAGTACCTTACAATTTTTTTTAAAAAAAACTTACTAAATATAATAGCGAAAAAAATATAATTCATTCAACTTTTCTTGCACCTTCAAGACAACTACTAATATCTAAATTGAATTGAAAATAGTATATAAAATTAACCATATTTATTTACTATTAAATATAATCTTAATTTTTAGTAAAGATTAATATTTAAATTAACTTAGATTGGATTTTTGAATATTTTTTATTAAATATTTTGTAAGATGGATATTTTGAAGATAAGCTATTATCAATATAATGATGATATTATTATTAATTAAAATTTTAAAACGATCAAAATCACATGATCGTAATTAGAAATATGATTTAAAAATTATCACATAGTTTATTTTTAAAAAATTACATCTTACTTCATAAAATGTAAAAATATCATCTCTCTAACACTACTACAAATTATTATTATTTTAAAAATTAAATGATAATTATTTTAAATTTAAAAATTCTAACAAAAAATAATATTCATAACACTACTACAATTTTTTTTTTAAAAATTAAATAATAACTATTTTAAATTTAAAAATTCTAAAAAAAATAATATTCATAATACTATTATAATTTTTTTTTAAAAAATTAAATGATAATTATATTAAATTTAAAAATTCTAAAAAAAAATAATATTCATAATACTATTATAATTTTTTTAAAAAAAAATTAAATGATAATTATTTTAAATTTAAAAATTCTAACTTAAAATAATATTCATTTTATTATTAAAACACTTCAAAATATTATATATTAAATTAAAAAATAATATTAATTTTAATTTAAGATTGTTTATAAAAAAATATTAAATTTTTTAATTTTTTGAATATGAAAATGATTTATAATATAATTTTATAAATATAATATTATATAATATAAATTTTAAGATTCTCTTATATAATTTTAAGTTAACTTACATTAATTCATATTTTTTATTTCTAAGAAATGGATAATCCACTTAGCATAAGTAATGTGCATACATACAAATTGATACTCATTACATCTCAATAAAACTCATAAAAATAAATCAAATAATTTAATGCAATCTAAAAACACTTGTATATATAATATGTTTGTTTCAATTCATAAATAAAATGGAAATATGCCTCCTTAAACTCATAAATAAATTGGAAATAGTCCAACACTTATATATATAATATCTTTGCTTCAATTCATAAATAAAATGGAAATATCCCTGTCTTCTTTAAATTCATAAATAATATTGGAGTTTAACTTTAAAATCGTCATATTTCAAAGTAAATTATAAAAAAAAAATTGTAATTTTACTTGGTGATTAGTTTATGCTACTTGCAACTTTCAAGATATATATAAATTTGGTATACTTTTAAAGCATAAATTCACTTTTTAATGTGGAATTATTTGTTATAATTTTTTATTTATAATAAAGTTATAGTTATTTTAAATGTGTTTTCGCATATTTAAATATTAAGAAATAAGGTAGTTTTATGGGTGATATATCTTCAAACCTTGAAGGATTATTGGGTAAATTCCCTATATATAATTGCTCACATGCTTCCTTCTTTGTCTTCAAGGGAAGGAGTCCTTAGGGGACATGAGTGAAGTCATTATCATCATCACACTCACATTCAATTTGTTGGTCTTCCCCATGTAGGTACTCACCTCCTCTAGACCAACATGGTGATTGAGTTCCTCCACATGTACATTACAAAGTAGACTCTTTGGACTCGTCACCTTAATAAGTTTCTACACCTCACCCTAACAATTTTGCCTCCAAAACAACTCTAGATGAGATTCAAGTCAGCAGTGAAGAAAACATGGAGGCACTAAACAATGCAAACACTAGGTTGGATCCCTTCTTTAAATTGAGATTACTTACCTAATGTTGGTTGGGGCAAACCGAATAACTTAGATCTTGCCAGTGGTCTCTTTGCCATGATTGCTTAAATTTTTTATAATGTTTTATTTATCTCCCTTGTTAGTCTTAACAACCACCTATTTTATATCTCTATTTCATTAAAAAAAAGATGAATCATTCAAATTTGATCACTATAAAAAAACTTGAATTTGAGATCTCTAACAATATCAATGATTATGATGCATGACATGTTAGGAACTACCGAGTACAATTGATTACTTTTGTATAAGCAACTAAACATGGAATTAAACCAGAAGTAATAAGTAACTAGGAATACGAAATAGCAAGTAAGAGGAGATATGAGAAACAACCAATCTCTATTAAACTCTTCCAGAATATAAATGAAGAAATCTCACTCTTCCACACCTCTTGGGTGTACAATATTTCTCTCAAGAGTTCTCTCTCTCACAACCAATTACAACCAACTCAATAACCGAGTTGTTATTCCCTTGCTTCAACGGATCTTCTTGATCTTGCAACTTGTAGATCTAATTGACCTTGCTTACTTGCAACTTCCTTAATTACAATACATGCCCCCATGGGTCTCTTAAATAGGATCCAAGGCATAAAATAATTAGACAAACAGACTTAAGACTATAATTAGCCTTTACATGCAAACACTCGGTCCTAATAAAATTAGACAAGTCTAATTTTGAAAACGCATGCACACACACAGGTGACCAACGTCTATTACTGTCAGTCTGCATATGACCGACGTCAGCCGATCCCTGATCGATGTCGGCAGCACTGCCGATGTCAATTACTGGTTAAGCCCAGCAACCTCCACATTTGCATGATAGTGAAGCTTTTAGCTCCATAACTTAACAATCTCCCACTTGGAGATAAACAGCTGCACCTGGACCTGTACATCAATATCCTCTATCTTGTTTCTCCATCTTCAAGTTCAATCTTGAAGACCAACAAAAGTTGAATGAAGATTCAACTTCTCCTTTGTTACTGGCTTTGTTAACATATCTATAGGGTTCTTATCCATATGGATCTTTTCCAGCTTCAACTGTTCATCCTCCAATACCTGTCTAATGAAGTGGTACCTAAGCTGTATATGTTTGGTTCTTGAATGAAAGGCTAAATTCTTTGCTAAATGAATTGCACTTGGACTATCACTATACAATCTGTAACTCTCTTGCTCCTTTCACAACTCTTCCATAAACCGTGTCATCCATATCATTTCCTTGCTAGCCTCTGTGACTGCAATGTATTTTGCCTCTATAGAAGACAGGGCAACAACCTTCTGCAACTTTGAAATTCAGCTAACCACCGTTCCACCAACAGTGAACACATATCCTGTGGTGCTTCTCCTGCCATCCAAGTCACCTGCCATATCTGAATCTACATACCCATGTAGAGAAGTGTTTGACCCTGCATAGCATAAATACCTGCTGCTGGTCCCTCTCAGATATCTGAGAATCCACTGAACTGCTTTCTAGTGTTCCTTTCTTGGATTGGCCATAAACTTGCCGACAACTCCCACTGCTTGGGCAATATCAAGTCTAGTACATACCATTGCAACATCAAGCTCCCAACTGCTGAAGCATATGGAACTTTGCTCATGTACTCAACCTCATCATGTGATTTACGACACTGTTCTTTGCTCAACTTGAAGTGTCCAGCCATAGGTGTGCTTACTAGTTTTGCATCCTGCATATAGAACCTCTCCAACACCTTATTCACATAATCCTCTTGAGACAAAATCAAATTGTGATTTTCCCTGTCTCTCTTAATACTCATGCCAAGGATTTTCTTTGCTGCTCCTAAATCCTTCATGGCAAATGTGTGAGCTAATTTTACATTTAGCTCAGTAATATCCTACATGTGTGAACCTGCTACAAGCATATCATCCATATACAGTAACAGAATAATATAACTACCATTATCCAATCTGGTAAAATAAACACAATGGTCAGATTGACATTTACTAAAGCCATGCTCTTTCATAAACCTATCAAACCTTAAATACCATTGTCTTGGAGCTTGCTTAAGACCATATAAGCTTTTCTTCAACCTACACACAAGTTTCTCCTTACCTTTTGACTTAAGAACATTCATTCCCTTCTCACTCATGTGAGCAAGCCTATAGTGCCACATCTTTGCATCTACATCTGAGGTAGATAAAACAGAAGGAGAATAATCAGTAACACAAGTAGATAGATAAAGTGTACCTACTCTCTTACCTCTTGCTAATACATGTGCACCCTTGGAAACTCTTCAAGATTCAGCTGTGAGAGTTACTGTGCAACCCTCATCACCCAAATTTCCTACAGAAATTAGATTTCTCTTCAAGATGGGTACATGCATGAAATCTTTCAACACCCATGTGTTGCCATTCTGCATTTTTAGCTGCACTTTTCCTTTGCCAACAATTTGACAAGGCTCACCATCCCCTAAATAAACTTTTTCAAAGTCTCCATGGACATAATCATTGAAAAATTCTTTATTTGGGGTTGCATGGAAAGAAGCACCAGAATCTAAAATCCATGATTCTACTTGACTATCCAAAGAAAATATAAGAGCATGCTGTGCAACAATACCTGCAACGTTTGCTTCCTTATTACCTTCTTGCTGATTTTCTTTGTTATCCTTCAACCAACAATCTTTCTTTGCATGTCCTTTCTTTCCACGATTCCAGCAGGTTATTCTGCTATTTTTGGATTTGGATCTCCTTCCCATCTTTGACCTTGATTTTCCTTGCTTGCTCTTCTCTCTTGCCTTCTCCTGCTTTCAATACTTAAAGCATTACTTGATTTTTCATTTGTGCTTTTCCTATGAATTTCTTCATTCAAGATTACACTAACAACATCATCAACTTTCAAGATATTTGAAGCAGATGCAGTGTTACTAACTGCCATTACTAAGCTGTGCTAGCTTTTAGGTAAAGAGCATAAGATTAAGAGAGCCTTAATTTCATCATCAAAAACTATTTTGACTGAATTTAACTGATTTACAATTTCATGGAAATCATTCAGATGACTATATATAGATCCACCTTCCTGCATTTGCAAACTAAATAATTGCTTCATAAGATATACCTTATTCGAAGCTGAGGGTTTTTCATATAAATTTGCCAGAGTATCCATTAACTCTATCATTGTCTTTGCCTGTGATAAATTAGAAATCACAAAAGATGCCAGGCTCAACTTTATAGATCCAAGAGCCTTTCTATCAAGAACATTCCATTCTTCATCTTGCATATCTGTGGGCTTGCTTGAAACCCCACCCAACGATAAAAATAGATCTTTCTGATACAGATAATCTTCTATCTGTATCCTCCATAATTGATAATTCTTGCCATTGAATTTCTCCATTCTTAGCTTACTTTCTTCTGCCATTGCTTTACTCCCACTCAAACAAAAACCCCTATGAGTGAACTTGTAATCAACAAACACTAACCTCACTCTGATACCACTTGTTAGGAACTATCGAGTACAATTGATTACTTTTGTATAAGCAACTAAACACGGAATTAAACCAGAAGTAATAAGTAACTAGGAATACAAAATAACAAGTAAGAAGAGATATGAGAAACAACCAATCTCTATTAAACTCTTCCAAAATACAATGAAGAAATCTCACTCTTCCACACCTCTTGGGTGTACAGTATTTCTCTCAAGAGTTCTCTCTCTCACAACCAATTACAACCAACTCAATAACCAAGTTGTTATTCCCTTGCTTCAGCAAATCTTCTTGATCTTGCACCTTGCAGATCTAATTGACCTTGCTTACTTGAAACTTCCTTAATTACAATACATGCCCCCATGGGTCTCTTAAATAGGATCCAAGTCATACAATAATTAGACAAACAGACTTAAGACTATAATCAGCCTTTACATGCAAACACTCGGTCCTCCTAAAATTAGACAAGTCTAATTTCGGAAACGCATGCAAATGCATGCACACACACAGGTGACCGACGTCGGTCGATCCCTGACTGATGTCGGTAGCACTGCCGATGCCGGTTACTGGTTAAGCCCAACAACCTCCACATTTGCATAACAATGAAGCTTTTAGCTCCACAACTTAACATGACATAGCACACTAAGCATAATAATAATAGTTTTTAGTACATGTATGCATTAGGTTACTATTGTTTTTACCTTTTAGCATTAGTTTGTGATGAAATTTGTGAAATTAAAAATTTAATAAGCTTTCCTAAGTGTTAACTTCTCTTATTTAGTTTTCCATTGGTTGCAGTAAAATGATGGGACTATTTTCCTAGGGAAAAATTTCTATTTGCCAAACTCAAAAATACAAAAAATAGTGTACATTGAATGACATATGACATAATTTTTGGACTACTTGTAAGATGTGTTGTTGTGTATCTCAAAAAAGTGAAGGAGTTGTTAATTTTTTTTAAAAAAATCTTCACTATGCCTTAACAAAGGACATAGTACAAATGATTCTCCACAAGGTCGAAGTCACATAAATTGTAAGAGTGATATTTATGTTTATTTTTACAACTATAACATAACAATATTTATGTTTGATCTGACAAATTAGCTATCATTGTAGGTAATGTTGTTGGAAAATCTGATAAAGTGGATCCCATCTACCCATTTAACAAAATATTCTAATACATAGTTTGCCCACATATGACTTCCCATTCATGCCATTACAAGCCCAACGACAACATCATTGACACTATCACAATATTTCCCACTGTGGGGTCCACTTTAGAAGAATGTCTAAGGATGTATTTTAGATAATTTCTAGTGAAAGGCCATTATGCTTGCAATAAATGTAAAGTCATCAAACACATCACCAAGAAAAATTAATTTCACAAAACTAAAATTTGGATCCTATTTGAGGATTACATTTGATGGTTGTATGTCTATTTATTGTGATGATAGTGGCTTGGACCTTCAAGATATTCTCTTATTTCAATGGCTTTCTCAACTCTTTTCATTATGTGTGTGACAAAATCCACAATTTGTTGACTGTTCTTCTTGTTTGTAGTGGCCACTTCTCCTTTACATGGAACCATGAAATTATTTAGGATCACTATGAATTAATGGTGAGTGACATTTCAAAATTCACTTATTTAATTTTCGTCATTATAACCATAGTTATTTATGAGTTTGTGGCTTTTGTGACATCTCACTATCTTGACAATCCACATTTCATCATCACAAGTCATGGAGGTCACATATTTGCAATATTTAATTTTGATGTTCACTTCTTCCCGTGAAGCTTGAAAATGCATTAGATATTTAAATCACTTTATACTTGCTTAGGTTTGAGTGATTTTTAACTTTACATCTATCATGCCAAGTTTCAAGTCTTTATCGTCTTTCACCTTTATCATGTCCACATAAAGTGAAGCATATATAGTAATTTATCATTGTGTCATAGTCATAATGTGTCTCTCAGCTTCAAAATTCCTTTGTTTGAAGTTTATGGATTGATTAAATTTTCAAATCACTTCAATATTTATTTTACGTCCACATCCTTTTCCTTTAGTTCTCTTGTATTCTTCATGGAGTCCATGGATGTGTTGGATATTATATTTGTCTTCATATTTTCTTGAGTCCAGATGTTTTCCATCTTTAGATTTTTTGAGGCAACCTAATGAAATTTGTATAGTGTGACCTTATTGGGTTCCAAGTGTTTGTTCTCATAGACCTTTATCATGTCCACTCAAAGTGATATGTATTGAAACTTCTTATTGTTTCACCGTCATGGGCTCACAAAATATCTCAAAATTTCCAAAGGAATTTATGTGAAATTTGTGGATCCATTAAATTCACAATTGGTTTTATATATCTCTTACGACTCCAACTTTTACTACACACAACGTGAAAACACATTGTGGTCATATCTTGAAAATTTAATAATGCATGCATAATACTTTAATAAAACATGCAATATAATAATAGAACATGTGGAAATCATCACGAGATCATGGAGTCATGGAGACACAAAATGTTTCTTTTATTATCAATGTGGCTTGGTGAACTCTACAAATCTATTGAATCTTCGAATACACTTTATATTCATATGCATCTGCTTTCACTTGCACATAATAAATAAATATACATGTGTTCACATATTTTAAATAGTTAAAAACCAATGTATGCAAATACCATAAAATTGAAATTTTAATCAAAGGACACTTGGCATGTCCAATGGAGTCTAAGGATCATGGGGTGTCCCAAATCGTAAATGTGTCCTTACTAAGTTTCAAGTCTTTATTGTCTTTCACCTTTACCATGTCCACATAGAGTGAAGCATGTGTCAATTTCTTGTTGCATCATAGTCATAGAGTGTCTCTCAGTTTTAAAACATCTTTGTTTGAAGTCAATGGATATATTATAATTTCATATCACTTTTATATTTATTTTGCATCTAAATCCTTCTCCTTTAGTGTTCATGTATTCTTTATGGAATCCATGGATGCATTGGATATTATACTTCCTTCATACCTACTCAATCTGGATGCTTTTGTTGAGTTCCAAGTCTTCATTCTCTTTGACATTTATCATGCCCACTCAAAGTGATATGTGTAATTGCCTCTTATTTTTATGTGATAACAAAGTCATGAAGTGTCTCCAATGTTCCAAATAACTTTATGTCAAATCCATGGATCCATTGAGTTCACAATTCATTGTATATTTCTCTTACATTTATAGATTTTCCTACACATAACACATAAACACACCGTGGTCATATCATGAAAAGCTAATCATGCAAACATAATATTTTAATAAAACATGTGATATATAAGATAACACATGGAATTCATCACTAGATCATATATTCATGAAAAGATGAAATGACTCTTTTATTATCAATGTGGCTTGGTGAACTATGTGAATACGTTGAAACTTTGATTCAACTTTACATTCATGTGCATAAAATTTATCTTGCACATGATAAATAAACATAAATGTGGTCACATCTTTTAAATAAAGAAAACCAAAAAATATGCAAACATCGTAAAAATGAAATTTTAATCAAAGGAAACTTAGCATGTCTAGTGGAGTCATTGGGTAACGGTGTGTCCTAAAGTGCAAATGTGTCCTCATCAAGTTTCAAGTATTTATTATATTTATCATGTCCAATCAAATTAAAACACATGCCAATTTATCATTACCTCATAGTCACTGAATCATGGAGTGTCTCTCAGCTTGGAAATTTATTTGTTTGAAGTCCATGGATCTATTATATTTTCAAATTTATTTTATATTTATTTTACGTCCACATCATTTTACTTTTATGTTCAGGTCTTCTTGATGGATTTTGTAGATGTGTTGGATATTAGATTTGCCTTCATATCTACTCTAGTCTAGATGCTTTCCATCTTTACATTCTATTAGAGTAATGTGGTGAAATCTACGTAGCGTGACATTGCTAAGTTCCAAGTTTTCATTCTCTTTGACATTTACCATGTCCACTCAAAGTGCTATGTGTGGCAACATCTTATCATTTCACAATCATAGGGTCACAAAGTGTTTCCAAGTTCCAAATGACTTTATGTAAAATATGTAAATATGTTGAAATCACATTTTTTAAATATTTCATTGCATTTGCATCTTTTCCTACACACATGCAAAGACATTGTGGTCATATATTGAAAATTTAATAATGCACACATTATGCTTTAATAAAACTTGTGATATAAGAAGGGAACATGTGAAAATAATCATGGGATAATGGAGACATGAAATGACTCTTTTATTGTCAATGTGGCTTGGTGAACTCTATAGATCCATTCAAACTTTGAATCCACTTTATATTCATATGCATAATATTTCTCCTATACATAATAAATAAATATACACATGGGCACACATTTTAAATAAATAAAAGTGAATTATGCAAACAAGGTAAAATTGAAAGTTTAAAGGACATTTGGCATGTCCAACAGAGTCACCAGGTCACGAGGTGTCATAAAGTGCAAATGTGTCCTCAATTTATTTCAAGTATCTTATGTATTTCACCTTTATTATGTCTACTCAAAGTGAAGCACATGTCATTTTCATGTTTCCTCTTAGTGATACATTATCTCTCAGCTTTGAAGTGCCTTTGTTTGAAGTCTACATATCTATTAGATTTTCAAATCAATTTTATATTTTTTTGCATCCATATCCTTTTCCTCTAGTGTTCATGTCTTATTTATGGAGTCCACAAATGCATTGGATATTATATTTTACTTCATATCTGCTCAAGTCTAGATGATTTGGATCTATTTTAACCTTTTATGAATTAATGAATGTAAATCATATATTTGTTAAAGAGTTGAGTAGACTAAATTATGGAAATAATATGCAATAAATACAACAGTTAATTTGTTATAAAATTGAATAGCTTTGAATTTTTTTAAAATATCAATAAATAGTGCAAGTAATAACTTAGATGGAAAATAACTGAGATGAATGATCTAGGTGATAGAAACTGAGGTGTAAATTTGTTTGAGTGTCATAAATTGGATCCTAGTGTCAGAACCCCTCTTGGACAATATCATCACATTTGGATAGCAATAACATTATTGGAAATGTGGTAGTAGTGCCCTGATATTGGCAGTTATCTCCTCTATGCAGGACTATCCCAAGCTTTTGGGTGCACCTGTGTCTAGATCTATGAGGTCTATTCCTATGTGCATGAGTCTTGAAACCCTATATTTTTCATGTAATGATTGATTTAATGAGAAAACCCTAATCTTATATGTACTTAGGGTAACAAATTGGCATGAACTAAAAAGTGTTTTGGTTAGTAGGGTAGGCTAGACCTCCTCAACACCCCATTGTGAAGAGAGTTGTCTACATACTAATACTTCGAGGAGGGATCAAGATTTATGTAGTTCTCCCCACTTAAGTGCTAGTGCAAGTGCAAGTGATGTTAGTATGATAGTGACCTTGAGTACCTTGAATGTGATTTAGACTATAAATCTGGGTACTCTAAGCTTAGGACTGCTATATGTTGGGTGAATATTTTTTCACCAGCTAACTGATGAGAAAAATAGGTCTCTTCAACCACATCATAGGGAGATTGGTCAGCCAAATGTGCAAGTTTACCACATCAAAAGGGGACAAATCTCTCCTCTCATCAAGGGGAGGTTCCCTATAAATATGTAGGAGCTATATACTACATATATAAGCATAAAGTAACACGTAGGGGTAGGACAGCACCATCCATCTCTCTTTTTTTAGAGATGATGTTCACAGACAAAGGAGAAAATCCTGGTGAAAACACTGAAGGCACTTCTCTTCTTTCAAAAGTGATCTTGCAGGAAACAGTAGGAGTTATTTCAGGTAGTGACAAAAAATAGGTAACAAAAGGAGTGCAGTAACTAGTAGAATGAGGTGTAGCACAAAGTCTTCACCTCAACTGCCCAAAAAGTGAAACACAAAGGATAATGGGGGCACAAAGTCTTCCCAAAATCCTCTACATAGAAAGGAACTAAAAACACACACTGAAGACAACTATGATAGCACAAAGTCTGAAAGTAACTGACTTCAGGACATCTTCTAGATTACTTCCACTAACTCTGCTTGTTAAATTAAATAAACAAGAATGCATATAGAAGACAGACGTAAGAAAAAGCTCCTAAAATGGCACAAGCTATAACAACATAAATACTGCAAGTCACTTACTTTCTCATTCAGATAAAATAATATGAACAACAATCTGAGCTCAATGTCTCAGTATTCGCCTTTCAATTTGGGCAAAGTTTTTCTTCTGTAAAAATGAAAAAGATCTCCTTTTGCATAATGCAAGAGATTACAATGTATAGCAGCCAAGCAAGGCTTGGCGCTCTTTCCCATAGGATGGCCCATACTGCATTCAATGCCTTGAATGCATTTTTAGTTCTATCTAGAGGGCCATGCTTGGAACAATACATTCCCTTGACTATGGCGTGCCCATCCATCTTATTTGTCTCTTCCTTAGCATGAGTTGTTTGGTCCTTTTTCTAATGTCAATGCAGCTGTCTAATTCACCATTACTTCATGGAAGAAAAATAGGCCGCGTCCTTGATTTGGTGTGCTCAGATGACCACTTGATCCACTATTTCACCTACTAGAAATAACTCCCTTGAAGATATTTATGATCCTTTTGTATTGTTCTCTCTTCCCTATAGCAGTTTGAGCTCTCAGGCTCTCTCTTTAGCTAGTCACTTGATTCATCCTTCAAGCTTCGTGTTATATTTGAATTTTAATGGATATTCCATTACCTTAATTTTGATGTCTGCGAGGTCGTCAATGGTTGTTGCTTGTTTGAACCATGTTGAACCATGAACCTTTGAAAGTTCATCGGTTCAATGATCTTTATCAGTTCCTTTGTTCCTTCACTTCCTAGTTCAATTGCTTTCTTGCTCCTTGGTTGAACCATCACTTTCTTGCTGGTCTCTAGAATTATCTATTTGCTGCTTCTTTCCTTTGAACTGTTGAACCTGTGAACCATTGAACTTTGAAATCTTTTGGTTCAAGGTTCAATTGGTTCATTGGTTCATTCTTCATTCTATCACTTTCTTTATCTTTCTAAGCCCCTTGATCTTCATTGAACTGGTTGAACCTTTGAACTCGTTGAACCATTTAGTTCAAGGTTCAACGGTTCAATGGTTCATTCTTTATAGCCCATTTTTTGGCTAAGTCTTTTGAATCTTTCCCTTCGTCTTTATCAAGCCTTTAGAACACCCCGAAGGGAAGGTGTCCCTTCGGGATTTTAGAAAGGTCCCTTTTGTTGGCGTTGAGAGCCCCCCACAAGGGCACATACCTTTCGGGGTCCTTCGGGCATCCTTCGGGCTTTAGTTCCTTTAGCGGGATTTATCCGTTCTTTTCCTTCGAATAAAAAGTCTGAAGGAATTCCTTTGGACAATTAGTCCGAAGGAATTCCTTCAGACAATTAGTCCAGAGGAAATCTTCCTTGCCTTGTTTTTCTGCCAGGCTTTTGCTTTTCCTTTCGAGGGAATTCCTTCAGACAAAAGTCTGAAGGAATTCCCTCAGATAATTTGTTCGATGGATTTTTGCCTTAGTCATTTTCCTGTGGAAAATCTTTCTGAAGGAATTCTTTCGGCTCCTTTACTTAGTCATTTCCTTGGACAAAAAGTCCGAGGGAAATCTTCTCTTTCAGCCTGTCATTTTTCTAAAGGAATTCCAACTTTGTTCGCTTTTGCTCACTGCCCTCCACAAGGGCACTTGGCCTTGGTTCACTACCCTCCGCAAGGGCACCTGTTCCTTTGGCTTTGGGGCAGTCCCTTGAACCTACCAATTGAACCAACTTTGGTTCAATGGTTTAATCGGTTCAATCTCTTTGTTTTGGCTAAGTCTTTTGACTGCTTGAACCAACCGTGCATTTGAACCTCTTGAACCGTTGAACCTGTTAAACCTTTGAACCAAAATGGTTCAAGGTTCAACAGTTTAGTGGTTCAAACCTTCTTATTTTTGCTAAGTGTTTTGAAGTCGTTGAACCTTGAAGCGGTTTGAACTTTTGAACCTTCGACAAAGCACTTAACTCTTGCCGATGATGTTGAACCTTTAAACCCATTAAACCCGTTGAACCAAAATAGTTCAAGGTTCAACAGTTCAATGGGTCAATGATTCAATCCTTGCTTAGGAGCTTGCCGATGAACATTTTTTGATTGAACCAAGGCATTGAACCAATCCTGAAAATACCTAAGTGTTGGAAACTTGCTCTTTTGAGAGAATTTACCTGTTAAAGCCATTGAACCTGTTGAACTTGCTAGTCCCTTAACTGGAAAAACTTGAAAAATGAGGAATTTGAATGCTGAGAACAAATTTTGAGAAGGGAAGAGGTAATTTTGGTCTACAAGACCAAAATAGTTCATATGTTGTCCCAAAAAGTGAGAGGCAGATTTTGGGAACAACACTATAGATGGTAGTATGCATAAGTAAGGCATAATAGGGATTAATAACCTTGATTATGCACAACTTATTTTGAGTTTGAATGTGTATTTTGCATTTGATATCCATCTAGTCCTTAGAGGGCTACAAGTCATGTATTTATATTATTCTGATGCTTGTGCAGGTGATAAAATAGGTTTAGACCAACCCTAGGAAGTTCAAGTTTTGAAAAGATATCCATTTGGGAAAAAGAGGTGTAAAGGCCATTAACATCATTTTTGGGACACTAGTACCATGTGTTTCTAGTGTCCTTGTTATGGTGTTAGTGTCTAGCTGGCATAAAACTAGGCATGAAGGGCTAGGATTAGGAAATGAGGGTCTGGAATTGCTTCAATGCTGACTAGGGATGCTTGTAGCCTACATGAAGGCTAGATAAGTGTGATAATATGCTCTAGGATAGGTTTGGGGCTAAGTTAGAGATAGGTAGTCTCAAGTAGCAATCTTAACACTCAAATACCACTTTTAGGTGATTACATTTGCCCTTCTTTATTCTATAAATATAGCAAAGTGAAATGAGAAGGATAAAGAAAAAAGAAGCGTACTTGGACTTACCTAAGAAGCGAACCCCATGAAGTTGAGTCTAAGTATGTAAAGCTAGGTCTAAGTATGTGAAACATGTTCTAATGTGTGTCTTTCAAATGAAAGGTGCATAAATTAGTCCTTAAGAGATATCAAAATCAAAATACTAAACTAAGTAAATAAGTAAACTGAGTAAAATGGAGTAAAGAGATAGGAAAAAGGAAAGGAACGAATACACCTCACTGTGTATGTGAACTAATGGATGAACCTAGTGACAACCTATGTGTGTGCGTGTATATAGTTATCAATCAATGAATAGCTTAGATTAAGATGATAGCTTGCTCAATCCTCATGTGTGGGTGGCTCAAGAACTCAATGTGGTTTTTGACTCCATCATTTCCCTCCCCTGCTTGGTGGATCATGATTGTGAATAGCTTAGATTGGGCTGATGGTGTGTCCAACCCTCTCATGTAGGTGTTTCAAGAAATCAGGTATGCTATGACTCCATCATTGCCCACCCATGTGTAGCAAATGTATTTAAAACTAAAATTGTGCAAAGTAGCTATAAATGTCTAACTGGTTATATCTAATTGGGTATGTCAGCTTTGCGGCCACTCAGGTACATTTTGTAGTTTCGAGCCACTCAGGAATGCCAACCACTGTAGATGGAGTAAGGCATGAGACTCTAGTGTGCAAATTAGAATATGATGATGGATGTATAAAATGTAGAGAATGACATAGAATTTTTCATTTCATCTAATCAATCGATGTGTAAATGAGCATACAAAAATAATGTGCCATGAACATGCCCCCAAATCTAATATCTAAGCATATGGATTCTGAACTGAGTTGTAATAGGGTAAGTGCACACATTTGGGGGACAAAAAAGGGCCTACCCGTGGACACGATTTTTCTAAAATTTTAGAAATTTGAAATTTTGTAGATAATTTGAGATGGCTACACTAAAATAATGAAAATGGTATAAAAACATGAATTGTAGCATTTCGAGTCTAGTTTCTAAAAAACTATTTTTTTGAAAAATGGTTAAGTATAAATAGGTCAAACATCTAAAATTTAAAGGGGAACTCCTATTTTTTTTTAAAAAACATACTAGATAGATGGTCGTGCGACCCACCATTTTTTTAGCATTGTTACATATTGTTTGAAACCCTTTAGTGAATATTTAGATAAGATCTTCTAGTGTGTTGCATTTTTTTCTCAATAAATATTTTTTTTATTAATTTTGTAATTAAGTAGATCCTAAAAACTGATAAAAAAATGGATAGCTAGCCGTGTGCCCCCCTAACTACCTAAAAAAAATGATTTTTTTTTAATGTGTAGAATTAGGCCTAGTTTGTTATCATATAATTTGTTTTGAATTTGGATCAATGAAAAACAAATTACATAAACATGAATATGTGCAACATGTAGTGGCCTAAAAAAGGTGTAGTTAGAAATAAATATAGTTTGAACCCTTAAAATAGCGTAAAAATTATAAAAATCATATATTTGAAAAAAGGATAGCACGCTCGTTATGACGGTAATAATTTTTTTAATATTGATGTTGACAGCCATAGTGTATTTGGTGATTGATGTTTAAATTTGTTGGTTTTTTTAATCAAAAATCTTGGTCTCAGCTATAGATACACAGTCACAAGCCTCTGGCTTGGAAATCCAAGCCATTTTCGAGCCTAGAGGGTCAGGTTTTAATTCAAATTCAAATAAAACGTATGCATTATATAATGTGTTATACCATGCGTATGCATTATATAATGCATATGCATTGTTTTGAAATAACACAAAACAAACAAATTTCATGTTTCTTATTGGGGAAATGTCCCATTAGCATGCATCTTAGCTTTGGATAATAAAATAAGGTGCCATAAAATCGCATTAGACTTCAAAAAATTTACCCATTTCAATATGTCATCTTAACTACTTATAACTAAGGTTTCAAGGTATAACACATTATACATTTTAAAATATAATTAATTTTATCATGAGAGGTCATAAAATGCATTTTTAAAACTTGATCAAAACTTAACCTTTAGAGTAACAATCGTTGTGCATTAGAGTATCAATACTTGACTCTTACTTGTCAAGTTCTGATTGGTTACTTTTAATTTTATAGAATAAATGTTGAACAAGTATTAGATATTACATGTTCAGCTTCTAGTGCACTTTAATATTTATATACATGAATATTTTTCATCAATAAAACACATGTTAACAAAAGCCTTGTTCGACAATTAGAACATGCACAACTATTGGGACCTTTCCCCTAGTAGGGCAAGGATATACCTTACTACCTTACTTGCCTAAAATCCTACTTGCCTTTATTATTGATATTATCCTACTTGCCTAAAATCCTATCTTACCCTTTTTTTGTTTCTTTGATATCTTTAACGAAACCCCTTTGTTTATAAAATTGAACTAATTTGTTTAAGTGGCAAACCCACTGAATTGGACTATGTAATATAGATAATCTTGTGTAAGTAGAAATATCAATTGGGCCCTTGGTGTAACAGTGCATCTCTTGGATATCTATTTCAAGAATACTATCTAATGGAGCCCAATACTTGTGAATCATGCCTTGGATTGTCCCAAAAACATTCCTAAAATGTGTTGAATAAAGTCCCTCAAGTTTCCTCCAAGTCACTTAGTACATCTAATTCAATAGGTGCATTTTGAGGTCCCAATTGAATGTCTAATAAGACTTTTCTATTGTTGCAATTATTCAAGATTCCCCTAATGTATTCAAATACATTATTCAAATTTTGCCTAAAATTAAGATCTCTCATGAAAATATGGTTAATCCTCCATTCCATGCACCTCCTTCATCTACCCCTCCATCACACATGGGACAACCATAAACCACTCCATCCATTCCCACCTTATCTCAAGAGTGTGTCTTTGACATGGGACTAGTCCTAGCCACACCATGGATGCAATAATTGCAAGCTCAAAAACAACCTAGAGAACACTTGGTGCTTATCAATACTATAGAGTTATATACCTTATATGTAATTAGGATGGTAAGATAGGAAAGTAGGATGATGGGTATAAGGTATGTACATGTTTTTCTTAAATATTTTGGTCAAGTTGGGTATGCATTAGTTAGAGGCTCACATCATTTGAATTATTTACTAGACATGAGTTGATTAGATCGATGTTAATCCTTAAACATTATTGGCTTATATGTATGTATGATAAATTTGTGAATAGGCCTTAATTAGATTGGTTGGAGGTGATGGGACATGTCTAGGTATCAAAGATATGCATATCTGATAACTCTAACACTTCTCTAGGTGTATTAGAGCTACACATGTGGAAATATTTGATTAGATTGGGCATCTTAAAGCTTTAACAAATCTGATGCTTCTAGGAAAAGTGACAGTTATATGTCTAACACAAGTATATGTGTGTACAAGATACACACGTGGTGATGTATCTAATTAGATCAGGCTTCATAGGGATCTCATAGCTCTTTAATGCTTCTAGGACTTAACACCTCTAATAATGCTGACACTTCTGGTACATATGGTGATATGTAATTAGATTTGGCCTCTTGGGGCATTGCCAACTCTGAAACTTCTAGGACTTGATGCATCTATGATAGCTTTAACACTTTCAAGTGTATAAGGTACACACGTGTCACAAGAAGGTTCAATTAGAGGGGCAATTCGATCGAGGAGGCATGGGAGGCCAATTTGAACCCCTTCTTGACATAACTATAAGAGCATGATATATGATTTGGGAGAAAATTAAGTACAACTCTATCTATCATGAATTAAACCAATTAGTTGATTGGTTCAATTAGGGATGTGATTTGGGTAAAATTGAGCCCTAAACCAAATTTATGGCCCAATCGATTGTATAATCTAGATGCAACATGTATAACTTAACTGACCCTAATTTAATTAGAAATGCAAATATGAACACAAATGTGGCCAATTTCAACCCATTGAACCTAAATTGGAGTCCATGATGTGATTAAAGGGCTAAATTAGGTCACGTTTCATGACATGTTAATCATAAACCCTAATTTCATCACTTAACATGTACAGTTCCCCTAATCCCTAATTTCATGGCATATACACATGTACAAACCTATTACACTAAACCCCTAACCCTAAATCCTAATTTTATAACAAACACAACCCCTAAGTTCCCTAATTTAATCATAAATGCATAAATTCATGAATGTGATTAGTGTCAATTTGTGAACCCATTATTCACCTAGTTTTGTAAGGACCTATGATGGGATTTTGGAAAAAAATGGCTCATTTCATCATAAATATTGAGCCTTATTGCATCATATGATAGTATTATTACTTCATAGTCTTATAAAGAGTCTTATTGCATCATGTATTAGATATTTATGCATCATATTAGGGATTTATGCATCATATTGAGCCTTATTACATCATATGATAGCCTTATTGCATCATATTGAGCCTTATTGCATCATATGATAGGGTGGTTGCTAGTGAAGTATCAGTTTAATGGAGCTAAATGGGTGTGAATTAGACCAAATACTCCCTTTTATCATAGCATAAAGCTCTAGGTATTATTGACATGCAGTCATATGAGGTTTTTTGAGAAGGTACAAGGTGGCATGCAAGATTGTGAGATAGCAAATGAAGGGTAGAATCATGAAAGGAAAGGTTATATGAGATTTTATAGGTAAACTCATCATGATAACACACAAACCAAGGCCAAAGAGGATGATGACTCATTTATGAAATTTGACCAAGCAGACATGTGTCACTAGCTTTTGCCAAAATGGGCCTACAGGCCAAAATATGCTAGATCTAACCATAAAATTTGGTAGAGAGGCTCATTATGACCTACTATACCCATTAAATATCTTTTTGAGGATTTTTTACAATGGAAACTATTCAATATTTTAGTACAGTCAACCCTATGTCAAATCATGGTCAACATTGGAGCCTACCTTAGATAAATTGATCAGTTTGGGCCATCTACAAGTTGAGTCAAAGCACAAAATTTGGTATGAATGGTCTCCATGACCTATCAGAACATCCCATGCAATTATCAAGGTCCTAGAAAGAGTGAAAGTGACATCTATTTTGACACAGTCCTGTTATAGTCAAGAAGGCAACCATTGGAGATTTCTAGAAGTTTTGTCAGTTTTGGATGCTAAGAAGTAGTTTAGGCCTTGGAGAGGTCTCAAAACTATATAATATGATGTTTTAAACTTATAATATCCTATATAAGTAATCACATTTAGGGGTTTTATGCAAAATTTTGAAGAGAGATAAGTTTTGGCATGGAGGAAGCATGCAGGTAGTTGAAGGTAAATTGTGGTAAAAAGGGTCTATAGGAAAAATTACATATTCAAATGACTTTAAATCCATATCAATCAGATAATAGAGTATGTCCTTACCACTCAGTCCTGATGGCCAGTAGGGATTTGGCTTGCTTGTCTTGTCAGACACGTGTGGGAAGTACGGTTTCAAAAATGACTTCGATTCACTTGGTAAGATTGGTATTAATGACCTAATATACCCATAAATCATCTTGGAAAGGTCATATGACAAGTGGAAGTGATCATTGTTTTGTCACAGTCCCCTCCATGTCTCATAATGGTCACTACTCATGCAGGCATACTTTTTAGAATTTTAAGGTGTTTTTGAGGGTTCCAAGCTTAGGGAAGTATTTGAAAAGTATGGTAAGATGGTTTGAAACCTATTAAACACCTGTAAAATGTGTTCATACTCCAAACACAGGCTCAATCCCCACATGTAGTCTCAAAGGTATAAAGGCAAAGTTGGTTTTTTTATTATTGGAAAGGTGTTTTGAGATGTTTTAGATGTCATGAGGATGTTTTAAATAAAATAAGATTAGTGGGAACGTTAAATTATTCCTTTGGAGAGTATGTACAGAGCATGGGAAACCCTAGATTAGGGTTTGGGTATTTTCAAGAGATTTAACCATGGGAATTTAATGAAACATTGTAATCTTTCTCTCCTATACATGTACAATGTGAATCAAAAGGTTTTAATTTGATATTGTATAGTTTTGTACATATTCTAGGACTGAGGGTTTGGAATAGTGCTAATTAAGCCTAAATGAGGGTAGGCTAATGAAGTGATAGTTAGAGGTGGAGTTGGGCTATGAAATTTGATAGAGACATGGAAAAGGATAGAGTGTACCTATAAATTCCATAATAATCTCTTGAGAAATCATAATTTTTTTGTACAAGATAAAATATAATAAAAAAAGGCTATAAGACTTGAGAGGGCATTGTGTCCATAAGGTGTGGAATGAGAGTCAAAGATTGTTTGAGTACTTGAAGGGGGTTATACCATGTATGTTATAATCATCTAAGACCATATGTGACAACAGGTTGAGCTCTTAAAACATAGACCAAGATTTGGTCCTTGAGACCTAAAGAAGGTGCCTAGTAAAAAACTAGAACGAGATTGAGAGGAAGTTTGTGAATGAGATGAATGGAATGAGGTAAAGTGTGTGTTGTGAATGTATGGACAGAGGTCAATGCCATCTAGGAGGTGATACTAAGAGTACAAAGAATGATTACTAGGTGTAAGAAGGTAAATTAAGTCGAAAGAGTCAAAAGAGGAGCTAACTTGTGAAAGAATATTCAAATCAAACCATAGCAAGTGAATGTGATTAGTTGGGTTTAGAATCAACTAATAGTGTTTTTGTAGACTTCTCCTCCATACCTCTATATCAGCATACAAACATAATTCAAATGTAATCACTGATATTCTTTATTTCTTATAAGGGTCTGATTAGCAACATTATCCTAACAAGTTATTCTCAATCTCATAACATTTGTAATCCTTAAGAATACTTCAAAACCAATCATTCATAATACTCTGAACATGAGTGATTCAAACAAGATTTACTTCATTAGTTTTATTAAATATTTATGTACAAAATAAGAAAGCCATGTATAAATGCCATATAGAAGCATATAATGTCAATAATACATGTATTGTCATATAGGCATACAAAAAATTACATCATGTCTAACCACATAGTATCTAATGTCAGGTGAATACATCATACATGCATGTACAATGTCAAAAATTCATACATTGACATATTGGCATATAAAAAGGTACATCATCTAAAACATTATAATCATCAAATAGTTTCCCTCTCTTTCCCTTTTTCAAAGAAGACTCTCGTTGGGATTCCCTACTTGTAGATAGAGATATCCCAAATGCCTTAGATTGCTCTAAGGTTTGACTGTGGGTACTACGCTCATAGCTCGCTTGCAGCTGAACCTGTTCAAATACAAAAAATATTATAAAATTAACAAGTATACATGAAACCAAGTTAAGAAACTCATGTTTTAAACTATAATAAAAAACTATTTAAGCATGTAGTTACTATAATCTCATGGTCCTTCTCAATTTGTCATTGACGCTCAACTGGGCCAGTGCCAAGATCAACTACATGAACAAACATGCCAAATGATGAAGAAACATGAGGAGCTATCACAATAGTCATCTGAATCACACTATCAAATGTTATATGATATCCCTATAGACATAATACATTCATGCATATAAGTTATTTTTGCCAGAGCATATAGCAAAATTATTTTAAAAAGTACTAAATTATAATTCAAAATTATAATTGAATATACATATGTTGATGAGTGTTTATGTAGATAACATTGCAGTAGTAATGCTCGAGTCTGTCTCGACTCGCAATGATGGAGGAGTGTCTACCCTAGTCATTAGCTGAACAAACAACCTAATAATTAATAACTTGGGTAATTCATTGATTAAACAAGTTGCTAACAAACTTAGTCTTGCATAATATATGAAAAAATATAATGAGGTCATGGGAAGCATGAATGCGACAAGTGGATGTGTGCAACATGTGGCTTACAACACCACACTGAAGGAAAGAAATGTCAATTTCATGAGGGAGAATGACAAGACAACAAGGAAGGATTTTTGAGTGAATTTTGTGAAATTGAGTCATTGAATGCAAGTTAGGTGTTGAAACATCTTTGATACACCTATATACACTAGTTTGGATGCTTGTATAGCTTTGTTGAGTTGTATTTTAGATTTTGACCTGATAACTTGGTCATTAGGCCTAATTATCTTAAGGCAGTGACTTGGTATAGTTGAGGATAATCCTATGAGCTATGGTGTCTAAATTGATTTGTTTTGAAATTTTGATCATGTTAACACCTTGAATACTTTGCTTACAGACATTCATTACTTTTTAGTCCAATTGAGAATTGGTGTGATAAAAAAATCCCTCAAAAATAGTCATTGTGATAAGACAAGTAACCTGTATAGGTATTTTGTTGAGAAGTTTGTAAGCTGAGTTTTAATCAGGTTAAGACACATACAGTGATAGGCTATTTTTATGGGGGACATCTATACTTGATCCTTTTAAGAGTGTCTAGAACCTTATAAAATAGGTCTTGTCAAAATCTAAACAAACATATATAAAATAAAACTAAATATTGTAGAGATAAGAGTGAGTGGATAGTCTTTTTCATAAGTGTATGATTTTGGTTTCCCTATAGGTGACATTAGGTTGACTATCTATCCTTAGATTTCCCCTAATTTTTTCAAGAGAAGATCTATATATATACAGTGCAAGTTGGTTGAGGTCAACAAAGGGTGTTATAGTCTCGTTGACACTCAATATTCATTTTAGGGGGACTTTCTTGATGAAAGGTGTTATAGTCTTATAGAGTCGACAAATCACTCGAGTGAAAAAATTGCATGGATATAGATAGGCCCTTTCCCCCAAATAGATATAGTAGGTCTTTGGGCACTCTAAGTAGGCGGTGGTAATAAACTAATCAACCCCATCTATCTATATGGGATTGAGGTCCCCTATTTGTATATGGTTGTAAGGCCTATGCCATATACATATAGGCTATAGTTTATAGTCGACGCTCTCCCAACAAACCCATGGGATCTAATGGACTACTCTATATAGGTCTACTAATTGAGTCTGGTTGGAAATTGGAATTGACTAGGCACAATGGGATCAAGAGGTTATGCCATCTAAATTTATAACTCCATAGATAGAGATGAAATTGTTACACTAAGTTGGAATTGATGGGAATTAAATTGCTAGCTATGACCATGTTGGATATCAATCATTGATATTGAACCACTATATGTGATTAGGATAACAAGGAATAAAGTGACTGGCTATGAGGCTAGTATTTATCAAGTAAATGTTCAACTCGTTATTTTGGTTATTGAAAACATAGTTTAAAATTCATAATAAAAGCAAAAAAGTTGAGAGAGAGGATGAGTTTATAACACTATGACAATCCATGTTAATACATCAAACAATAAAAAGTCCAACAAAATTATATTAGGTATTTTATACTTTCTTACACAAAATCTATCAATGATATAATTAAGGTGTATGAATGTACATCTAGAGCATATATGATTTACTTGAAATTTTACCTCTATAAATGTTTATGGTGTCATATTGACATGGATAAATGTAGTAAGGGTTGGCCTACTACCTAATTATGATGTCAAAGGTAACATCTCCTCCTAGAACACAAAATATATATATATATATATATATATATATATATATATATGTTATTCAATTTAAACGTGTAAATTAATTTTTACCTTTTTAATTTGTAAATATAACTTAAAAATTTAACATGAAATTTATATAAAAGATACATGCATGTGTGTAGAGACTCCCACCGTATCCAAACCAAATGTGTGTGCCAACAACTCATCAGTCAAGACCATATCCTCCAAGCCCCCTAAAGCACCACCATCATCATCTGAAGGTCCAGTGCATATATCACCATAACATCTACATGGGTGGGGTCAGGTACAACCACTAGCTGGAGTATCTCAAGCATCTTTCTTCAAATGTCTACTTGTATGACGAACACGTGTATCAGTATTCACACTAATTGCATGCAAAGTGTCTATCTCCACAAGCTCCTTCACCGTAAAGGGAATCTCTGGATGAAGTAGCTTTTGGGTAGGGATCCTTGTAGGTTGATTAGGTGCATGATGTGCACCTAGCCGATCTTGCACAAATCCTTTCCCTCAGCCTTGAAACTCACCATAGTCAAAGTAGTTTAGAATTTCATTGAGGACAAACTCAGAATAGAGTTTCTTCAAAAAATACAAAGAGACTTCATAGTAATTACAAGGTGGATAGTCAAACACCATCCACCATCACTCCCAAAAATTGGCTTTAATCAAATTGTGTTAGCATCAATGGATTAGGAAACGTTTGATTGTTACAGAAAATGGGGCATTGGTGGCTGGGTCGATAAATAAGACATCAATTTAATCTTTTGTTATTTATTTTTTCTTCACCTCAAATGCTAATAATTTTTTAGCATAATAAGCCCTACAACTATCCCTATATGACCTCCATCTATTAATTTGATTGGTCATCGAGTCAACTTAACCTAATACTAACTCTAGGGTATTGGCAAAATAGGTACAATGGGTGTTTGTGGAAGTGGGCTCCCTCATTCTCCTAATTATCTACTCAATTTCAATTTTGTTCTCTAGTATGTGAGTATCTATATTCTTTTGACTACCTGGGGGATCTAGTGGATTTATAGGAGGATTAGGTGGAGGGTTAAGAGGGTTAGGTGGAACATGTCGACCTATTGGATAAAAATTACCAACCAAACTATGCAAAACATTCACAAAAAAATTGATTTAATCTATAAAACTTACCTCTTCTTCATGGGGGCATCGTCGATCTCGTGAATGTGGGAGTAAAAGTAATGATTTCCATGTGAGCTAGAGGTAAAAACATGAGTTAGACAACAAAACATGAATGCCGAGTAGCAAAATGCAAACACCAAACAAAGAGTAGAAATGATAATTTAAGAGTTTTTAAAATAGTTTACGTAACTCATATGCATTACCTTTATTTATAAGAATGTGTATGCATTCCTATAATGCATACACATTCCTATAAATAAAGGTAATGTGTATGATTTACAGTTATAATGTGTATATATTATGGCTCAGGTATTGTGATCCATAATGCATATACATTGTTGGGTATGTCCACGAAATTGTCCCCAAACACTGTGCACATACCCAATAATATGTAATTGTGTATTTGAATTGAATATGAGAATGATCATGCCACACATGATGCCCTCAATTTAAGCAAATTAATATGAATCTGAGTAAAATTGAGTATAACTAATAAATCTGTAATTGAATCTATGTAAACTTGTACTAGACATGTACTTTTCTAACCATTCTGGGTTTTTCTAAAACTTAGGCTACTAGATAGTAGTGCCATGTCTTGAACAATAGTGCTATTTTTGAAAATGTGGTGCTTGTGTCCCAATTTGGGTGCTAGTGTCATTCTGGTCTGAATTATGTGCAACTATGTTACTCTCTATGTCACTATTTTTCCACTATATTTCCTTGAGTCTATTTTTTCTAATCTAAGTCTATACGCTAAAAAGTGTACTATGAGTGCAATATAAGAGCCTGATCTTTGTGATAAACCCTTGTAAATGCTCCTTATTGAACCTGTGCAAGAATTGTCTTCAAAATAAAAAGCTTTGCAAAATATGTGTTAACCAGAGCATATATGATATCTAAATAATAATCTAAGATAATATGCATACATAACATCAGAATGTAAGATAATCTGAGCATAATTATGTAATGTAAGATGTATGTCATGTCTAACATTCACAAGGTTTTCAAGATAGATGTAATAATGCATGTAACAACAAATCTAATTAAAAACTAGGTAGATACCTAGGGGGATGGAGCATGATGTCCATCATGGAACCCAAGTAGGAAAGGGAAGATGCATGAGGTCCCTCGTGGCATCCAAAAATCGGTGTGTATCAAGCAAAGGCAAGTGTCATGGCCATGACGCAGATAAGAAAGCATACATACAAAACACATGACGCACACAAAGTAGGCTAAGAGGCCATAATACAAGGGACATGGGCACATATCACTAAATTTGAGAAAAACAAGACATACAAGAATATGTTTAAATGTCTACATACGCAAACAACAAACAATTTGGCTTAGAGCCACATAGAATGATATGTTCAAATATTTGCATACATAATCAGGAAGACACACACAAGGACATGGGCACATGTCCAAAGCATACAACTATGAATTAGTTTGTTGGTCCAAGATTTTAATCATAGCCTTATATTATTTCTAAAATAGTTGAGTCATTGGATTTTATTGTAAATCAATTGTTTCAAATAAACTTTTATATTATCAAAATTTGTTACATCTAATGTAAAATGTCATTTTTTATATCTCAAAAATGTTAAGTCAAAAAAACCCATCCTTGTAAAGGATGCATTATCAAGTGAACCTAACATCCTGAGCCAAATGTGTTAGTTATGTGTATGTAGGAGCAGGGAGAGAAGGGGGGAGTTGTGTTATTAAAAATGACATCCATTTGAACTTCAAGACTTCATCAGTTGAGTAAACAGATTCCTATGTTGGAGGATGGAGACAATGGAGGTTGAAGGACATTAAATGTCCTCTCGCAAGCCGCTAGTAACGGGCCTGCATAATAGATTAGTGGCACTTATGTCTGTGCCAAATCTGCTAAATCCAAAGACAATCTTCAATGACAGTGAAAATTGTCTATGTTGTTTTTGTTTGGATGGCAACAAACATAAAAAAAGGCTACATAAGATAACAACAAAGATTTATTCCTTATAATATTTTATTTTCTAGTATTATGTGTATTTTCATTCCCTTGCTGGATTGAAAAAAGAGAGTGTAGATATCATGGAATATGACAATAGTTGTATAAGAGGGTAACTAACTGCAAAAAATATTTTGACTGTCGTACTTATTTATGAAGATGATCGGCCAATCAAACGTATGATGCGTTCACATGGAGTAAATGTGGGATAAATTCTCGTATAGTAGTGGTCATTTGTAGTAAAATCCATACATCAAGATTCATACAGTAGAGTGTAAACTTAAAAGTATGTGTTGACATACGATACTATTTCGAGTTCTTGAGATGTGATTTCTCTCCATGTGAACACAAAAGGGAGGGGGGAATGTTAAAGATTAGCATTTACACTAGATAGTTTACTTTGGTAAATAATAATTATATTATTATCTAAGTTAGAATATATTGTTTGGTCTGTTATTATTGTGAATAACAACAATAATATATAGGTAGATTTATAGAATTATTTGGTTAATAAATTGAGAGGTTGTAGGGATCGAAGCATCCCAATTATAGGATATGTATCTCTTATATATTTGTATAAGATCGCTTGTATTATCAAGAGTGTGAAGAATAATATTATCAGCGTGAAATTTATTATTGTTATCTTGTGTCTATTACTCCAAAATGAATTTAGCTCTTCCACTTTCTAACATTTGACAATCTCATCAAAGAAAGTCCACAAAAGAAATGTAAAACTTAGAAACTTAACCCACACAAGAACCTTAAAAACAGTCTATTCAAACATTTTGAAATTACTAAACCAAAAAAATACAATCATAAAAATATTCTTAAAAAACTAACAACTCAACCCAGAAAGAAGACCCTACACTTATTACAGACAATAACTAAAACTAGTCACACCGTTTGTTTATTGAAAGAATCATAATCATTTGGTTATTAAAAGAAATATCACCTTCCGAAAAAACAGAACCTTTCTGTTTTTTTAATCCAGGTTCATCAATGATGAAACAACTTGTGCATTCTTTATAGTTTAATGGTTGTTTAATGGGACACTTTTGGATCCACTTCCCATTTCGCGTCATTGCTGACCTACCCAAAGTTACATATTCGTTAACGTCAGCGCGGAGCCTTGTGAGCCTTTGTTCGGGCACTATAAACTGTTTGAGAGAGACTAGAATAAATAAATAAAAATTGCAGTCTCTCACTGATCAGCACCTTCGTTTGGTGCTTTGGCGTGGATTTAGATTTACAAGTAAATTGATCCATGTTTCGATTTCGCCGGTTGTTTACTGACATTAGCGTATAGTAAGATAGTGTCTTTCATTATGGATTTCGATTTACAAGTAAATTGATCCATGTTTAGATTTTGCTGGTTGTTTATTTACATTAGTGGTAAGATATTGTTTTCTATCATGGATTTAGATTTACAAATAAATTGATCCATCTTTACTGGTTGCTTACTTACATCAGTTTATCGGTAAAATAGTGTCTTTTATTATAGATTTATATTTACAAATAAACTGATCCATGTTTCAATTTCACTGGCTGCGTACTTGCATCAGTGTACGAGTAAAATAGTGTCTTCTATCATGGATTTAGATTTACAAATAAATTGATTCACGTTACGATTTTGATGGCTGCTTACTTACATCAGCTTACTGGTAAGATAGTGTCTCCCATCATGGATTTATATTTACCAAAGTATATAGTAAAATTAATTTTAAAAAAGTACTAAATTATAATTCAAAATTACAAGTGAATATACATTCCTGTAGATGACATTGCAGTAGCAATGCTCGAGTCTGTCTCGACTCGCAATCATGGAGGAGTGTCCGCCCTAGTCATCAACTGAACAAACAACCTAATAATTAATAACTTGGGCAATTCATTGATTTAACAAGTTGCTAATAAACTTAGTCTTGCATAAGATATGAAAAAATAAAATGAGGTCATGGGAAGCACGAATGTGACAAGTGGATATGTGCAACATGTGACTTGTAACACCACACTGAAGGAAAGAAATGTCAATTTCATGAGGGAGAATGACAAGACAACAAGGAAGGATTTTTGCGTGAATTTTTTGTAATCAAGTCATTAAATGCAAGTTAGGTATTGAAACATCCTTGATATACCTATATACACTAGTTTGGATGCTTGTATAGCTTTGTTGAGTTGTATTTCAAATTTTGACCTGATTACTTGGTCATTAGGCCTAATTGTCTTAAGGCAGTGACTTGGTATAGTTGAGGACAGTCATATGAGCTATGGTGTCTAAATTGATTTGTTTTGAAATTTTGATCATGTTAACACCTTGAATACTTTGCTTATAGACATTCATTACTTTTTAGTCCAACTGAGTATCAGTGTGATCAAAAAGCCCTTAGAAACAATCATTTGTTAGGATTGTGGAGCTAAAAGCTTCACTGATGCAGACATGGAGGAGGTTGCAGAATGAGTTGCCGAAGTGTCAGAAGTGTTTGGCGTTGGTCTGGCCAACCGGCGTCGGCAGGGTAAGACAGGAAGGCAAACGACGTCGGTCATATATCGGCCGGCGTCGGCGACCCCAGGCAGACAGGGACCGACGTCGGTCGCCTGTGTGGTTCAACTGCGAGCTATTTACGAGCAGTTAGCTAACGAACCAAGAGTTTGCATGATGAGCGCTAATTTTAGACTCATAGCTGCGGATCTAATTATGGTAATTAGATGTCTAATCAGTGTTTGGATGAGATCTATATAATAGACTCATGGTTGTATTGGAAAAGTGTGCTAGGGAGTAAGAGAGCATAATTATAAGCTCCTTCTGTGTGTGAGGTAGAGCTATGGTGCGTTCCTCCTAGTGCCACAGTACCAGGTGTGTTGGTGCTGGATTGGAGAGCCAGCTGGGTTCTTCAAGAGTGTAGGATCTTGGTCACAGTTGCATGGCCTATATAGGAGATCTACATGGTAAGTAAGATCGTTGATCTGCAGGTGTATGTGTGTGCAAGGTCGAGGTTCACAGGTGAATAGAACCATTGTTTGATTTGCAGGTGTGCAAGGTCATATAGACAGCAACACAACAGGGAGCAGTATCAGGCATGATCTACTTGGAGTACAGGTGTGTACTCGGATAGAGCAAGAGGAAGGCAAGGGAGTTCCTTCCATAAGTATGGTCTGTTGAATTGCAGGTTGTTGCAGATTCATGGGAGATCTACTTGAAGTACCTTGAGTACTTGTGGAGCATGTGGAGTGCTTGTGGAGTGCGTGGAGCACTTGTGTTGTGCGTGGAGCACAGGAGGTGAACACCAACTCTGTATTTGAGTTGGGTGTTGGGACCTGTGAGAGGGAGAGCTTTGGGGAGAAGAATTACTGTTCACTTGAGGTGTGGGAAACCTCTGTAAGGTGGTGGAGAAGAAGTGGCATCTTCTTTATTGTATTCTTTTCTGTATAAAGTGTTAATACAATTTGGTATTGTCTCTCATATGCTGTGTTATTCTGAATTCTAGTTACTTGGTGAATCTGGTTAATTTCCGCATATTAAGTTGCTTGGTTTGGTAATCAAATTGTGTGCTTCCGGTTTACATCCTCCTCCCAACAAGTGGTATCAGAGCCTTGGTTGTAGGTTCTTGAGCTTGATACCAACAGGTGGTATCAGAGCTAAGGTTGGAGGAAGCAGGTTTGTGTTTGGTTACAGGGCACTCTCAGGGGTTTCTGATCGAGTGGGAGTAGAGCAACAGCAGATCAAAGTAAGCTAAGAATGGAGGAGTTGAAAAGCACAGATGGTCACTCACGGTCCTATGGAAAGAAAGAGCAGGTAAAATATTATTGTTGGTTGGTAGCAGATCAGCATGAAGAAACTGAAGATACAGATGTAGCAGGTGTTGTTGCACAGGATGTGTTTGCAGGTTTCTTGGATAAAGTTGAATCTTGGATAAAAGATTCGGTTGCCTCTTTCCATGCAGTTCCAGGTAGAGGAGCTGGTGAGCCTTGCCAAAGAATTGGCAAAGGGGAAGTGAAGCTGAAATTGCAGGCGGCCAACACACAGGTGTTGATGAAGGTCATGCAAGTCCCAGGTTTGGAGATATGGCTAATTTCTTTAGAAAGATTGGGTGATGAGAGATGCACAAGAACTCTCACAGCGGATGCACTTGAATTAGCTGGTGGTAAGAAAACAGGTATCCTTTATCTACTTGTTTATATTACTGATTCTTCTTTTGTTGCGGAGACGTGGCTTCGTAGGCTTGGTCACATGAGCAGGAAGGAGATGCATGTTCTTAAGCGGAAGACAGATATATTTGACAGGCTTAAGAACTGGAAAGCCTTGGTGTTTATGGAGGAGATGGCGGACAGAACCCAGTGGATGTGGCTGGATACTTCTGAGCAGGGCAGTTTGGACATGGGTTTTGATTCAAAGAAGCTCGCGGGTAAAAAGTCATCACTCACAGGCGAACACAGGTACCGATGTCGGTCAGGAGGAACCGGCGTCGAACAGACAGGTGCCGATGTCGGTCATGTGCAGACCGAAGCCGGCGATGTCGGGCAGAGTAAGACCGACGTCAGTCATAAAACCGACGTCGGCAGTATGTAAGACCGATGTCGGTTAGGAGAACCGACGTCGGCAGCAGGGACACCAGCGCAGGCAGGTTGGTAGTTAGGTACAGACGCATGGAACCGACGTCGGTCGGATGCAGACTGTGGAGTGACCGAGGTCGGTCACTGTAACGGATTTTGGGTGGACAGCAAGCTGTCAAGGAGTCTCAAACACCCATACAGAGGACTGAAGGCGTAAGTAGGCCCTCAAATTCGTTGTTCCTCTTCTTTATACATGTTGCTGATTGTAGAGCAGGAAGGATCCAGGAAACAGGTGTGAGCTTGGCATGGATGAGGATGTGATTCCTTGGAGGAGAACCAGACATGTGTGTTTTGGTAGGGTTGCCAGCAGGTATGAAAGCACAGAGACGAATGGATACCTTAGTAGAAGAATAGAGAGAACGGATACATGAGACAGAAGACCAGGTATATGGTCTTGTGGAGCTGCAGGATAGTGGTACAGGTTTGACAGGTGGAAGACGAAGCATGGCTTCAGTCAGTGTCAGGGTAACTACTGTGGTTTGCCTTACCAGGGGGATGATGAGTCATGACATCATTCTGTTGCTGTATGTGGATAGTATGCTAGCTAGCAGGGGTGTACATACAGGGTTTTGCTGAGCTAAGGGTAAGATTAGTTCAGTGGCATGTCAGGAGGAGTTTGGAGCAGTGAAATTCTTTGACATGGGAGACATGGAGATCACAGGTTGATTTTGTCTCGAGTGGGAGCTGATGTGAATCAGGTGTTGGCGAGGTTCGGGATGCAGAGCCGGAGCACACTAAGGGCTGGACAGGTACAGTGTCCGAAATCACATGAGGTCTGGTATAGACCTGAGTATTCCCATGCAGTGGGAGCTGTCAGAGAGTTAGGAGCCAATTCGGGGAAGTGGATTCTCAGGTTTTCTGAGAGGGACCGGCAGCAGGTGTTGCTATGCAGGGTCAGGACTTCACTACAGGTGTTGTAGGTTCGGATGTGGCAGGTTACTCGGATGACAGGTGGTACACCACGGGATGTGTGGTGGGTTGTCTTCAGGTGTGAGCTTGAAGAGGGATACAAACCAGGAAACAGATTAGATGGAGTACAGGTACAGGTACAGTGCAGCTGTTTATCTCCAAGTGGGAGATTGTTAGGATTGTGGAGCTAAAAGCTTCACTGATGCAGACATGGAGGAGGTTGCAGAATGAGTTGCCGAAGTGTCAGAAGTGTTTGGCGTTGGTTTGGCCAACCGGCGTCGGCAGGGTAAGACAGGAAGGCAACCGACGTCGGTCATATATCGGCCGGCGTCGGCGACCCCAGGCAGACAGGGACCGACGTCGGTCGCCTGTGTGGTTCAACTGCGAGCTATTTATGGGCAGTTAGCTAACGAACCAAGAGTTTGCATGATGAGCGCTAATTTTAGACTCATAGCTGCGGATCTAATTATGGTAATTAGATGTTTAATCACTGTTTAGATGAGATCTATATAATAGACTCATGGTTGTATTGGAAAAGTGTGCTAGGGAGTAAGAGAGCATAATTATAAGCTCCTTCTGTGTGTGAGGTAGAGCTATGGTGCGTTCCTCCTAGTGCCACAGTACCAGGTGTGTTGGTGCTGGATTGGAGAGCCAGCTGGGTTCTTCAAGAGTGTAGGATCTTGGTCACAGTTGCATGGCCTATATAGGAGATCTACATGGTAAGTAAGATCGTTGATCTGCAGGTGTATGTGTGTGCAAGGTCGAGGTTCACAGGTGAATAGAACCATTGTTTGATTTGCAGGTGTGCAAGGTCATATAGACAGCAACACAACAGGGAGCAGTATCAGGCATGATCTACTTGGAGTACAGGTGTGTACTCGGATAGAGCAAGAGGAAGGCAAGGGAGTTCCTTCCATAAGTATGGTCTGTTGAATTGCAGGTTGTTGCAGATTCATGGGAGATCTACTTGAAGTACCTTGAGTACTTGTGGAGCATGTGGAGTGCTTGTGGAGTGCGTGGAGCACTTGTGTTGTGCGTAGAGCACGGGAGGTGAACACCAACTCTGTATTTGAGTTGGGTGTTGGGACCTGTGAGAGGGAGAGCTTTGGGGAGAAGAATTACTGTTCACTTGAGGTGTGGGAAACCTCTGTAAGGTGGTGGAGAAGAAGTGGCATCTTCTTTATTGTATTCTTTTCTGTATAAAGTGTTAATACAATTTGGTATTGTCTCTCATATGCTGTGTTATTCTGAATTCTAGTTACTTGGTAAATCTGGTTAATTTCCGCATATTAAGTTGCTTGGTTTGGTAATCAAATTGTGTGCTTCCGGTTTACATCCTCCTCCCAACATCATTGTGATAAGACAAGTAACCTATATAGGTGTTTGTTGAGAAGTTTGTAAACTGAGTTTTAATCAAGTTAAGACACATACAGTGATAGGTTGATTTTATGGGGGACATCTATACTTGAGCCTTCTAAGAGTGTCTAGAACCTTATAATATAGGTCTTGTCAAAATCTAAAGAAACATAAAGAAAATAGAACTGAATATTGTAGAGACAAGAGTGAGTGGATAGTCTTCTTCATAAGTGTATGATTTTGGTTGCCCTATAGGTGACATTAGGTTTACTATCTATCCTTAGATTTCCCCCAATTTTTTAAAGGGAAGGTATATATATATACAGTGTAAGTAGGTTGAGGTCAACAATTGATGTTATATTCTTGTTGACACTCAATATTCATTTTAGTGGGACTTTCTTGATGAAAGGTGTTATAGTCTTAAAGAGTCATCATGTCACTGGAGTGACAAAAGTGCATGGATATAGATAGGCCCTCTCCCCCAACTAGATATAGTAGGTCTTTGGGCTTTATAAGTAGGTGGTGGTAACAAACTAATCAACCTCATATATCTATATGGGATTGAGGTCCCCTATTTGTATATGGTCGTAAGGCCTATGCCATATGCATACAGGATATAGTTTATAGTCGACGCTCTCCTAACAAACCCATGGGATCTAATGGACAAATCTATATAGGTCTATTAATAGAGTCTAGTTGAAATTGGAATTGACTAGGTACAATGGGATCAAGAGGTTATACCATCTAAATTTATAACTCCATAGATAGAGATGAAATTGTTACCCTTAGTTGGAATTGATGGGAATTGAATTGCTATCTATGACCATTCTGGATATCGATCATTGAGATTGAACCACTATATGTGATTAGGATAACAAGGAATCAAGTGACTGGTTATGAGGCTAGTATTTATCAAGTAAATGTTCAACTTGCTATTTTGCTTATTGAAAACATAGTTTAAAAGTTGAAATAAAAGCAAAAAAGTTGAGCTGGAAGATGAGTTTCTAACACTATGCCAATCCATGTTAAAACATCAAACAATAAAAATCCAATGAAATTATATTAGGTATTTTATATTTTCTTACACAAAATCTATCAATGATATAATTAAGGTGTATGAATGTACATCTAGAGTATATAAGATTTACTTGAAATTTTACCTCTGTAAATATATATGGCATCGTAATAACATGGATAAATGTAGTAAGGGTTGGCCTACTACCTAATTGTGATGTAGAAGGTAACATCTCCTCTTAGAACACAAAAAAAAATATGTATATATGTTATTCAATTTAAACATGTAAATTAATTTTTACCTTTTTAATTTGTTAATATAACTTAAAAATTTAATATGAAATTTATATAAAAGATACCTGCATGTGTGTAGAGACTCCCAACATATCCAAACCAAATGGGTGTGCTAACAACTCATCAATCAAGACCATATCCTCCAAGCCACCTAAAGCACCACTGTCATCATCTAAAGGTCCAATGCATATATCACCATAACATCTATATGGGTGGAGTCACGTACAACCACTCGCTAGAATATCTCAAGCATTTGTCTCTGGAAGTCTACACATATGATGAACAAGTGTATCAGTATTCACACTAAGTGCATGCAAAGTGTCTATCTCCATAAGCTCCTTCACCACAAAAGGAATCTTTGGATGAAATGGCTTTTGGGTAGGGATCCTTATAGGTTGATTAGGTGCATGACATGCACCTGGATGATCCTACACAGAGCCTTTCCCTCAGCATTTAAACTTACCATAGTCAAAGTAGTTTAGAATTTCATTGAGAATGAACTCGCAATAGAGTTTCCTCAAAAAATACAAAGAGACCTCATGGTTATTACAAGGTGGATAGTCAAACACCATCCACCATCGCTCCTAAAAATTGGATTTAATCAAATTGTGTTGGCATCAATGGATTAGGAAATGTTTGATCATTATAGAAAATGGGGCATTGGTGGCTGGGTCAATAAATAAGACATCAATTTGATCTTTTGTTATTTCTTTTTTCTTCACCTCATATGCTAATAATTTGTTAGCATAATAAGCCTTATAGCTATCCCTATATGACATCCATCTATTAATTTGACTAGTTATCGAGTCAACTTAACCTAATACTAACTCTAGGGTATTAGCCAAAAAGGTATGATGGGTGTTTGTGGAAGTTGGCTCCCTCATTCTCCTAATTATCTGCTCAATTTTAATTTTGTTCTCTACTATGTGAGTAGCTATATTATTTTGAATACCTGGGGGATGTAGTGGATCTATAAGAGGGTTAGGTGGAGGGTTAAGAGGGTTAGGTGGAGCATGTCAACCTGTTGGATAAAAATTACAAATCAAACTATGCAAAACATTCACGAAAAATTCAAAAAAATTGATTTAATCTATAAAACTTACCTCTTCTTCATAGTGGCATCATCGATCTCATGAATGTGGGAGCAAAAGTAATGATTTCCATGTGAGCTAGAGGGAAAAACACGAGTTAGAGGGAAAAATGTGAATGCCAAGTAGCAAAATGCAAATGCCAAACAAAGAGTAGAAATGATAATTTGAGAGTTTTTTTTTATAGTTTACATAACACATATGCATTACCTTTATTTATAGGAATACGTATGCATTATTATAATGCATACACATTCCTATAAATAAAGGTAATATGTATGAGTTATTTTTATAATGTGTACATATTATGGATTGGGTATTGTGATCTATAACGTGTATGCGTTGTTGGGTATGTCCACAAAATTGTCCCCCAACTTCATGCGCATACCCAATAATATGTATTTGGGTATGTGAACTGAATATGAAAATGATTATGCCACACATGATGCCCCTAATTTAAGTAAATTAATATGAATCTGAGTTGAACTAGTATGAATCTGAGCAAAATTAAGTATAACTGATAAATCTATAATTGAATCTTTGCAAACTTGTACTATACATGTTATACTTTTCTAATCAATCTGGGTTTTTCTAAAACTTAGGCTACTAGATAGTAGTGCCACATCTTGAACAGTAGTACCATTTTTGGAAATGTGGTGCTAGTGTCCCAATTTGGGTGCTAGTGTCATTTTAGTCTGAATTATGTGCAACTATGTTGCTCTCTATGTCACTATTTTTCCACTATATTTGTTTGAGTCTATTTTCTCTAATCTAAGCTTGTATGCTAAAAAATGTAATGTGAGTGCAATATAAGAGCTTGATCTCTGTGACAAACCCTTCTAAATGCTCTTTGTTGAACCTGTGCAATAATTGTCTTCAAAAGAAAAAACTTTGTAAAATATGTGTTAGCCGAAGCATATATGATATCTACATAATAATCCAATATAATTGCATACATAACATCAGAATGTAAGATAATCTGAGCATAATTATGTAATGTAAGATGTATGTCATGTCTAACATTCACAAGGTTTTCAAGATAGATATAATAATGTATGTAACAACAAATCTGATTAAAAACTAGGTAGATACCTAGGGGGATGGTGCATGATGTCCATCATGGCACCCAAGTAGGAAAGAGAAGATGCATGAGGTCCCTCATGGCATCCAATAACTGATGTGTGTATCAAGCAAAGGCAAGTGTCATGGCCATGATGCATACATATAAAACACATGAGGCACACAAACTAGGCTTAGAGGCCATAATACAAGGGACATGGGCACATATCACTAAATTTGATAAAAATAAGACATACAAGAACATTTTCAAATGTCTACATACGCAAGCAATAAACAATTTGGCTTAGAGCCACATAGAATGACATGTTCAAATATCTGCATACATAATCAGAAAGGCACACACAAGGACATGGGTATATGTCCAAAGCATACATACTATGAATTAGTTTGTTGGTCCAAGATTTTAATAATAGCCTTATATTATTTCTAAAATAATTGAGTCATTGGATTTTATTGTAAATCAATTGTGTCAAATAAACTTTTATGTTATCAAAAGTTGTTACATTTAATGTAAAATGTCATTTTTTATATCTCAAAAATGTTAAGTAAAAAAAACCCATCCTTATAAAGGATGCATGATCAAGTGAACTTGACATCTTGAGCCAAATGTGTCAGTTATGTGTATGGAGGAGCGGGGAGAGAAGGGGGGAGTTGTGTTATTAAAAATGACATTCATTTGAACTTCAAGACTTCATCAGTTGAGTAAATAGCTTCCTATGTTAGAGGATGGAAACAATGGAGGTTGAAGGACATTAAATGTCCTCTCGCAAGCTACCAGTGACGGGGCTACATAATGAATTAGTGGCACTTACATCTATGCCAAATCTGCTAAACCCAAATACAATCTTCAATGACAGTGAAAATTGTCTATGTTGTTTTTGTTTGGGTGGCAACAAACATCAACAAAGGCTACATAAGATAACAATGAAGATTTATTCCTTATAATATTTTATTTTATAGTATTATGTGTGTTTTTATTCCCCTGTTGGATTTTAAAAAAAAGAGTGTAGATATCATGGAATATGACAACAATTGTATAGGAGGGTAACTAACTGCAAAAATCCTCTGACTATCGTACTTCTTTATGAAGATGATCGGCCAATCAAACGTCTGATGCGCTCACATGTCGTAAATGCGGGATACATTCTCATATAGTAGTGGTCATTTGCAGCATAATCCATACATCAAGATTCATACAGTAGTGGGTAAACTTAAAAATATGTGTTGACATACGATTCTGTTTCGAGTTCTTGAGATGTGATTTCTCTCCATGTGAACACTAAGGGGGGGGAATGTTAAGGATTAGCGTTTACATTAGATAGTTTACTTTGGTAAATAATAATTATACTATTATCTTAAATTAGAATATATTGTTTGGTCGGTTATTATTGTGAATAACAATAATAATATAAGGTAGATTTATAGAATTATTTGGTTAATAAATTGAGAGATTGTAGGGATCGAAGCATCCCAATTATAGGATATGTGTCTCTTATATATTTGTATAAGGTCGCTTGTATTATCAAGAGTGTGAAGAATAATATTATCAGTGTGAAATTTATTATTGTTATCTTGTGTCTATTACTCCAAAATGAATTTAGCTCTTCCACTTTCTAACATTTGACAATCTCATCAAGGAAAGCCCATTCAAGAAATGGAAGACCTAGAAACTTAACCCACACATCTTGTGTCTATTACTCCAAACTGAATTTAGCTCTTCCACTTTCTAACATTTGACAATCTCATCAAAGAAAGTCCACATAAAAACTGTAAGACCTAGAAACTTAACCCACACAAAAACCTTAAAAAAAGTCTATTCAAACACTTTGAAATTACTAGACTAAAAAAATACAACCATAAAAATATTCTTAAAAAACTAACAACTCAACCTAAAAAGAAGACCCTACACTTATTATTACAGTTCCGAAAAAACAGCACCTCTCTGTTTTTTTATTCCAGGTTCATCAATGATGAAACAACTTGTGCCTTCTTTATAGTTTAATGGTTGTTAATGGAACACACTCTTGGATCCACTTCCCATTTCGCGTCATTGCTGACCTACCCAACGTTACATAATCGTTAACGTCAGCGCGGAGCCTTGTGAGCCTTTGTTCGGGCACTATAAACTGCTTGAGAGAGACTAGAATAAATAAATAAAAGTTGCAGTCTCTCGCTGATCAGCACCTTCGTTTGGTGCTTTGGCGTGGATTTAGATTTACAAGTAAATTGATCCATGTTTCGATTTCGTCGGTTGTTTATTAACATTAGTGTATAGTAAGATAGTGTTTTTTATTATGGATTTCGATTTACAAGTAAATTGATCCATGTTTAGATTTTGTTGGTTGTTTATTTACATCAGCGGTAAGATAGTGTCTTCTATTATGGATTTAGATTTACAAATAAATAGATCCACATTCCTTACTTACATCAGTTTACCAGTAAGATAGTGTCTCCCATCATAAATTTATATTTACAAGTAAACTGATCCATGTTTCAATTTCACTGGCTGCTTACTTAGATCAGTGTACCAGTGAGATAGTGTCTTTTATCATGGATTTAGATTTACAAATAAATTGATCCATGTTACGATTTTGCTGGCTGCTTACTTGCATCAGCTTACTGGTAAGATAGTGTCTCCCATCATGGATTTATATTTACAAATACATTAACTACCTGCTTACATCAACGTACCCGTAAGATAGTGTCTTCCATCCTAGATTTAGATTTACAAATAAATTGATCCATGTTTTGATTTTGCTGGCTGCTTACTTACATCAACGTACCGGCAAGATAGTGTCTTTAATTGTAATATGGCAATCTCACTGGATTTAGAAGGGGCACTTGGCAGAACACTGAATGCATGGACAGGAGAAGACAATGCGTTATCGAGATCGTTTAGCACCAGAAGAAGCAGCGGCGTGGAGACTGACGAGGAGGCTCTCAAATGGGCTGCTCTTGAGAAATTGCCAACTTATGACCGCCTCAGGAAGTCCATTCTCAGCGAAATTGCAGACACCGGAAGTTTCAGATACCAGAATGTGGATGTCAGGACGCTCTCTAATGAAGCACGCAGGAAGTTCATCCACAGAGTTCTGCAGGTGGCTGAGGTGGACAACCAACCGTTTCTCTCAAAGTTCAGGCAAAGAATTGACAGGTAAAAAGAAAAGCAAAACCTCTGATAAGAATTGTAAGCTTTGTTGATAGAGAAAGAGGCTAGAAGGGGAGAAGTCCAAAACAGTGGATTGTGTTTAAAGTTCCTCTTTTTACTATAACTTCCTTGTTAAAAATATATAATTAATATTCTAAAAAATTATTTTGAAATGTTAAAATTTTTATGTTTTCACAGTCTATATAATTTTTTTTTGGAATAACTATATTTTTTATTACAGAGTGGGGATTGACATGCCAAAAATAGAAGTTCGTTTCGAGCACTTAAACATTGAAGTGGATTCACATGTTGGAAGGAGATCACTTCCCACTGTTATCAATTTCACTTCAAACATATTTGAGGTAGATCCATGCCAAAAAAAAATTCTTGTTTTTTTAATATAATATGTAAATATTGCTGTTAATGGTTAAATAGTTTGCATATTTAATATATGTATTGATAGTTAAAGAGATTATGTTGGTTTAGTCAATTAATGAGTAATTTAGTTTCATGTTACTATTTTTTATTTTTAAAGATTTGAGACTTTTGCAGTTTATAATATTACAATGTGTTTTAGATAAAACTGTAACAATTAAAGACGGAAAAAAGATAAATAAATATATACGTAAAATAAATTAAAAATATCAAACAAGTCAACAAAAGATGAGTAATTATATTAAAAATTTAATGTGATAGGTAAACCTATTGGCATCTTCTGAATGTCCCCCAACTTAATGTCCCCCAACTTAATGTCCCCAGTTTGAACTCTGCACCTAGGGCTCCCTCATTTAGGACTAAATTTATCAAGAAGAAAAAAAATATATATAGAGTGGAGTACAAAATATATTAAAAACAAACATGGAAAAGCAAGTCTTTGATATGAGTCCCAATCTTTGAGACACATTGTATTTAAAGTCAAGAGTACAAAATACAAGTCTCAAGAATAGGTCTTTAAAACACATCATATTTAGGGTGAAGACTACAAAATATATTAAGTACCAATATCTGAGATAAGTATAGTTTTCTGATACACATCATATTTAAGGTCAACAGTACAAAATACAAGTATCAAGTACAGGGCTCTACAACATATCATATTTAGGGTCAAGAGCAACGATCAAATTTGAAGGACTGGCCTTAATTTCAAGTTGAAGGGCATTTACTTATCCAACCCTTCCATGACAAAACGTTGTAAGAAATAGTTGCATTTTGATTGACAAGAGTAAATTAAATACACAAGGTGCTAAAAGTATGTTAAACAAAATATTATTTTTAAATTTTGGTCACTAAAAAATATGTCCTCCTTTCTCAGGGTGAGTGGGCCCTTGCTCCGCATTTGGAATAGGATTATAAATAGTAAAAATTGGAAATGCTCGAGAGCTTGATGTAGCAATTGGGAGCATCTATAGCACTTGAGAGTTCCTTGTAGCACTCAGAAGCTACTTGTGTAAACACTCGAGAGCTGGTTGTAGCACTCAAAACATGCCTATGTGAACACTCGTGAGCTTGTTGTAGCACTCGAGAGCTGCTTGTGTGAACACTCAGGGGCTGCCTGTAGCACTCGAGAGTTTCCTTTGTAAACACTTGGGAGCTAGTTGTAGCACTCGGGAGCTACCTATGTGAACAGTGGGGTGCTTGGTGTAGCACTAAGGAGCTGCCTATGTCAACACTCTGGAACTAGTTGTAGCACGTAGGAGTTGTTTGTAGCACTTGGGAGCCCCTGTGTGAACACTCGGGAGCTAGTTGTAACACTTGGGAGCTCCTGTGTGAACACTCGGGAGCTAGTTGTAACACTTGGGAGCTCCCTATGTGAACACTCCGGATCTACCCATATGAACACTCCAAAGCTATAATACTCTAGAGATGCCATTTTCCGGAGCTAAAACACTGCATAGCTGGTCCAGAACTGCTCTTGAGCTTGTTCTCAATGCTATATCCAGTACTCAAAAATAGCCTTTTGCTATGTGTACAGGGAACATATGGATCTATTGGTCTACCGGAAGAAGTTTTCATGCTTTTATACACTTCCATGTGTCATTAATTACATTCCAATCTACCTCATTTAGAGCATGAGGTGCACAAAGAGAGAGAAACAATAACATATCCAATGTGTTCTAAAAAAGTTCAGATCTATCACCAATCTTTACCTGTTTAACTTTAAGAAACCTCTTTCATATACTGTTTTGTTCACTGTAATAACAAGAATAACTTGCAATAACTCAAAGTATGACTCATATCTGTTGTGCATGGAGATCAATGCATGATATCAAATACTTTGTCACTAGCAAGCCCCCGTAAATTGACTCCAAAGCTGATCGATTACTAGCTAATCTGTTTCAATTTCAACTAGAAGTGCATAAAAACTAGATATCCTTGTCTCACTGCAGAAGGGAAAAGCGGAGGAATTTGGTATTACATAAGCTTAACTACCAAAGTGATTCAGACTACCACATTTTATCAGCTTAGCATAGAAAGAAATACAAAGAACCATACTGATGAGCAATATGAAAGCAGACCCTCTAAAGTCCATGGTCCAATTTACAGGTCAAGGGCTACATTCCATGTGACATTGAAATCCATAGGGTCTTGTGTGGAATGTTTACTCCAAAACAACCGATGTAATGACCACGGACTCAAGAGTGATGATAAGTACCATAAAATGTATCAAATGAAGATAATTATCATTGGTGATATAAACAGAACAAAAATTATTTTCTTAAGTCATATCCCTTGTCATATAAATCCATATGAAGATAATTATCATTGAGGATATGAACAGAACAGAAATTATTCTCTTAAGTCATATCCTTCGTCATATAAATCCGTTGATCCATTAAAATTGGTGTAAAATGATGCATTATTGAATTCAACTACAATCAAAGATCTGGAATAAATTTAAGACAGCATAGAACATTTTGCCAATGACAGAAATTTTAAAGTTCTGGGGCCTACAACCCATGTTTCAAAGTGCCATATTCAAGAGGGAAATTAGCAGGATGTATAAACCAAAATTGTATTGATCCAGTGGAGGGCAAGAAATGATAGGATACGACTCAGGAAAAAATAACCTACTCATTGAAATAAAAACTGTTTCAAAATGTACTTCTAGCCTCATAACTGATTCAACCAAAAATCATGGTAATTAAGCTGGGGCCAGAATGCAATTCAAGAAACACTGAAGCATAGATACCATTATCATCAATTCCTTTTAATAAAAACTTGATTTAAAACAGTACTTCTGCTGTAGCTGCACAAGTATATATATTAAGAGATTGCATATATAGATACACAGACGAGAACAAGTGTTTAAATACCAATTTACATACAGTCAAAAGACCCAAGACACCATTCAGATATGAATACAGCTATTTTCACTTGTATATGGGATTTATAGGTTTATCAAAATTATCTGTATTTATATAAATTAATATAACCTATATATATCTGTATGCACATAGAGAAAATTACACAGCTTCAAATACTGGATGTGGACCATCATGGTTGATGTCAGCCATTTTGAAGACTGGGTAAACTTGTTGTGCACGAATGAGTTTGTGTTTGAACAAATAAAGTCCAATAACATCCATATGTTTGATTCTACATGTGTATGTATGCACAATATGAATATCATATATGTAAGTGAACGTATACACATATGCTCATTAATGCACTAACACAAATGCATATATTGTAAAGTTGAACTTCTTGAACCCTAGGATGTTATCTCTACATTGATGAGCTTTTAGGTCTTTGCCACACTGTCGATTGCCATGGATCTAGGCAGGATATTGCTTTGTTTGCATTAACTACTGATTTTGATTGGTGATTCAATCTCTGGGCAGTAAGGGGGTACCCTTTATTTAATGACCGCCAGCTCCATCTCTGCATCTGTGGATGCAAAGAAAGCTGGAGCAAGCGAGCACATCTATGGCCCCAAAGCAGGAGAGGAAATTCATCCCGAAGGTCTTCCATGAGTAATGCTGATGACTTTGACTCTCCATTACCTAAGTTATTCTGGATGTGCCCAAATATGACAAAGCTTGTCATTTCTTTGAGAATTTTACTTTAATTGCTTATTTTGTCAACCAAGTCCCCTAGGAGATCCTTCTGAAGCAATGGGTTCACAACCACTGGCAAGGCCATGGTGTGAAACTTGAGGTAGTCCAAAATCTTACAAACGGATTTTTTTTGTTTCGCTTTTCTAACCCATAACATTGCAAAGCTATTGTTAATCATGGCCCTTGGTTCATCCTCAACACTTTGGTTGTGTTTTCTCACTAGACTCAAGACTTTCAAGTCTCCAAGCATGCAAAACTGAAAGTACCCATCTGGGTTGAATTTCCTGGTTTACCGCTCCCCCTCTGGGGTTTTATAAACCAACTCATAAAACGCATAGGGCATTTCATCTACCATGATCAGACTAAATTCTATATGGCTCGTCCTCAGAAGAGGATTTGTGTGGAAGTTGATTTGTCCCATGATTTGAAAGAGTCTATTGATATACAAATTGGCTCTAACCATTTTTCACAGCATGTTTTGTATATCATCCTCCTGAACACTTGCGTTTGGTGCCAGTCCTTGGACCACATGATCTGAGAGTGCCCTCTGATGGTTCACATGCCGCCTGCTCCTTAGGAAAAAGGTGGATTCGAAGCCAAAGATCAGAATGGCAATAATGACAGTTGGACTACCATCATCAACAAGAAAAACAACTCTTCTAAAGGTGTCGGCGGGCCACAAAATTTGTCATTTTGACCTATTGGAAATAATTTTGCATCAACTTCTACTAGCAAATCTACCTTACCCACCCCAGCTTCACCTCCTCTTTTGTGTATGCCTCATGCAGTGGCCTCGCAAGTTGAGACGCCACCCTCAGTGCCACAGTTACAACCCTCTCCTAAGGTGAGTACCCTTGAGGAGGACAAGAGCCTAGTCACTTTGAACCAAAAATCAATTTTATGGTGCTCTCTCAGCCCCTCTCCATCTCCTTAAGAGGAGGAATATATGGCACACAAGCGACAACCGTTTAGAATGAATGATTACATGCCCAACAATCTTATGTATAATAATTTTGTTGCACTGGAAGGACTCTCTTAGAAGAATGACATGCACCTCGATCCTATCCAATGATTGTGTATTCCTAGAATGTTTGAGGTCTTACTGATCCACCATGTAAGTATGCAGTCAGGAACAATTGCCAATTTTTTAGTAACATGAAAATTTTTTGTCTGCAAGAGGTCAAAGTTTTTGGCTTCTTGCTGCAGAATGCAACACAAATCATTTGGCCTAGGGCCATCTGTCAGGCCACTGGACATGATGTTGGACATGGTGGAGTTGTCAATTTTTTGGCTCCAGAACTTGCTTAGAATATTATTTCTTGGGGTTTAGACCTCACCCATTGGGTGGTGTGGACCTTTTTTGATTTTAACAACCGCATCATTAGGTTGCTCAATTTATACGCCTCCAATGATGTTATGGAATGGGCAGCCATGTGGAGATGGTTGGCTGACTCTCTCCTGGATGCTCAATGGATCCTCTATGGTGACTTTAACATGATGGAGTCAGCCAAGGATAAAGAAGGGCGCCTTTCGATGCGATGGTTTGTAGGTGAGCATGAAGCATGGCTCTATATGATTAATAAATTCAGGGTTTTTTATCCTAACCATCAATGGAGGAAGGAATTAGACTCTCTGTGGTTCACTTGGTCCAATTTCTGCCAAGGGGATGACAGGGTGCTTCAGTGTCTCGACAGAGCTCTGCTAGCCGAGCAAGATCTTTTCTATTTTGCTCTAGTCAAGGACATTCCTGTTTCTGTCATTCCTGATACTTTTCTCTCAGATCATCACCCCATTTGATTTAACTTTGAATGGACTTCTCCTCAAGTCAAGCCATCTTCCATGCATTTCTATCTCAATACTGCCCACCTCAAACATGAAAGAACAGTGGGGCACATTGTTAGAATTTAGAACTTAGTTCCTCGACCAAAAGGAGATACTGGCTGGATTCAGTGATGCTCTAAGGCTCTTGCTTGCACTTCTACATTCCTTCAAATCTATGGCAAGTAGGCAGCTATTTTCAGATGGCATTTGCACAATGCTACAAACTGTGAGTTCATCTATGCCTCACAAGAATTAGAGAAGGCACCATTTAATGTCCACCTCCAAACTCAATTGGCATAATGGAGACACAAGCTCCAAATTGAGGAAGCTCATAAAGCTAGACGAGCTCAGCTTCGAGCTCGTATGCATTGGCTAAAAATTGGTGACAAGGTGTCCAAAGACTTTTTTGCTCTCATCCACTCTAGGAGAGCCACTGACAGAATCAAAGTCGTCGAGGATGAAAATGCAAGAATTACCAAACTTCCTGACAGTTTGCAAGACTTTTTGCATCACTATCATGGTGTTTTCTTGGTGCAAGCTTCTTCTCCAAGGGAGGCAACTCTCCTTCAATGTCTCCAGGTTGTGCCCTGTAAAGTCTCTAATTGTCAAAGAATTGTTTGTGATAGGTCTTTATCTCTCAGTGACCTACATGAAGCTGTTAAACAAATGGCAGTGGACAAAGCTCCAAGAATTGATGATTTTCCATGAGAGTTTTATCAAACCCTGTGGGACACTATTGGTCCTGATCTGCACCGAGTGTATTGTGAAGCCATTCTAACCAATCCTTGGGAAGCCTTATTAATCAGGGTACTATCAAGTTCATCCCCAAGGCTAGTGATCTTTAAATTATCACAAAATGAAGACCTATTACTTTGTTCAATGTCTCTTATAAGATCATTGCCAAAGATCTGGCTCTCAGGGTAAAGCACATTCTCCCCTTCATTGTTCAGAGTGAACAAACATGATTCATACAAAATAGGTTCATCCTGGACAATGTCATCGCTATTTGGGAAGGTGTGGAATGGGCTAGGCTTTCTAATCAAAAGCCCTATTTGTTAAGATTGATTTTGAAAAGACTTATGATCACATTGAGTGGCCCTTCATTCTAGTCATGCTACAGGCACTTTGGTTTGGCCCAAAGTTTGTTCAGATTGTTAATATGCTTTTTCTAGATGCAAGGACTTGTATTACTATTAATGGTACCCAGTCTTCTTGGTTTGAACTACATTGCTCCATTAGGCAAGGCTGTCCTTTAGCCCTTTCCCTATATGTTTTTGTAGCAGAAGTATATAGCTATCTTTTAGCTACTTATGCTACTAGGGGTCTAGTGAAAGTTATCTCTCTCCCATAGTCTGATAGACAATTTTTAAATGGTCGTTTCACGGATGACTCCTTTCTCACTCTCCAAGAGGAAGAAGAATCCGTTAAGAATGCCATGGAATGTCTGCACATATTGTGTTTGGCTTCACGCTCATTATTCAATGGAGGAAGACCCAATGCTACAAGCAGGCATTGGGCCCCAAACCTCCTTGGCTTGAAGAATTTGAATGGTATTGGATTCTACTAGGAGTGCAGTTTAAATTTTTGGGCATTCCTTTTGGATTTCGGGACTCTCCTTCTAACTTATGGTCATATGTGGTGAAAAGAGTCAAAAAAATGATTTCCTTTTGGATCACTAAGCCTCTTTCTTTGGCTGGCAAATTTCAAACTTGCTCTAAAGTTCTTGTAGCCATGCATGTGTATTACTCCTCTTGCTAGGCCCCTTCTAATGTTGCCTACAACAAATTAGAAAAACTTCAAAGGGATTTTCTTTGGGCTAATTCTGAGGGACACAAGGGCTTCCACAAAGTTGCCTAGAACATTTGTTGCCGCCCCAAGGAAGCTGGGTGACTGGGTCTCCTCTATATTAAAATCCATAGACTCGATCTTGGGGCCAAATGGATAATCAGAAGTATTTATAGGGATGAAGCCTGGAAGATTCTTCTTTGCCGTTGTATCTCTCAGGGTCTCCCTTGTGGCAGGAAAGCATGGCAAGGCCTGGGGCTTCACTCCTTATTTATCACCCCAATGTCGGTCAAAATTAAGGGTTCCTTTGTAATTCAAAGCTTATGGAAGGCTTGGGAGAAGCTTAAGACTCACCTCAGCTAGGCTGGTGAAGGGTTTAGAAATGGCCTCTCCATTAACTCTCAGTCCCTTTGGTGGTCGCCTTGTCTTAATTTTAACAATGTTCTCTTTGCCTTGGTCCCCTGGATTAAAGGACTATGCCTTTTCAGAAAAGGTGTGAAGGTTATTAATGATCTCTTTTGTAAGGAGAGCAGGGTTTGGCTCACTTGGCAACAACTTCAACATAAATATCAATTAATAAATTCAAATGCAGAGACTATTGCAAAAATTCAAGGCTCCATACCTGATGAATATTTGCATAAGATTGGAGTTAATTCTCTTGTTCCTTGGTGGAGGGATTGGCATTGGTCTATAGCCACCCCCTTCACTCGCTATTCTCCATGGAAAGGATATCAATTACTTTCCCCTCAACATATTCCAATTGATATGCTCAATATCATATGGAATCTTCATTCTCGTGACGGGATCTAGGCTCGACATTTTAGCACAGTATGGTCTGCTTCTATTGAGCCCAAAAAAGCTCATTTTTGATGGTGCCTTCTTTACCAGGGCTTGCCTTTAGGCAACCGACTCAAGCATCTGGGTGTGCCTAACCCCATCTACTCGACTTGTCAACAACCAAAGACTATTAAGCATCTCTTATGATTTTGCCCACATGCTCAGTCTGTGTGGCACTGGATTCACTCCCTTTTTTGGCCTTTTCATTCAAAATTCTTCATGTGAAAGATGGCTCTCTTGGGGGACTTAGCTTTATTTCCTATAAATTTTTTTTGCTTTTAGCAGATCTTTAGAGCTGACATTTTGTTTCAAATATGGAAAGCTAGGAATTAGCTTGCTTTAACCAGGAAGAGTTGGAACGTAATTTTTCTGTTTCTAACAAAATTACTATTCTCTCTAATGTCACTCTTTAGATTCAAATCCAAACAGACAAGGTCCGTCTAGAGCTTAACCACCTCCAGTGTTTGCTTGATCACTGGGGAAATGTTCTGTGTGTGGTCAACTGGGAACCTCGTGAACCCCCATGGCATCCTTCACCCCCTTGGGGATAAGGATGTGGGCCAAGATGACAACGGTCTAGGCCCAGATGCAAGAGTTACTCCATGCCGGTCACCACCTCGTTGGCCTTCTCTTCATCGTGGTGGTCCGAGTGGTTCCTCCTGATTTGGAGGTGATGGTTGGGGCTGGGGATCTCCTCCCCCATCCTAGGATGGTGATAACAGAGGCTAGGATCTGCCTCCTCAAGACAAATTGTAGTGCCTATCTTTGGCTATCTCCCTTGAAAGAAATCAAAATGAGACTTTGGAAGAGCAACATAACACTAGTTGGGAGCCTTTACCTGCTCACAAAGATCCTCTTGCCATGAGAAGATGCGGTGATAAGCCTTTGGGTCCACCATCTTCTCCGCCTCCTCCAACATCCATGTTTGTTGCTGTTGCTTAAATGTTTTCATTAATGTTATTTGTACTTTGGTTTCTTTACTTTGCTGGCAACTGATGTGATGTAATTTTTTGGTGTGGTCATTTTGTAACCACTTTTTATGGCTTTTTCTGAGGGGTTTTCTTTGACCCTTAGTGTGACTTTACTTGTGGGGTGTGACTTTTCCACCCATTTTTTTTGTATGATTAGCATTGTACCATAACTTGTTTTATATTAATATATAGGTGCTTCTCAATCAAAAAAAAGTTGAACTTTTTAACAACATATTATCTCAAAAACAAATAGAAAACTGATATCAATCAGATGGCCCAAATCAAGACTCAAAACACAGACAAATGTAAAAAATGAAACCAAGAACACAACCACAACCCCACTCAAAAGTAAATAAAAATAAGGAAAAACAACGAGTGTACATTCTTTGGAAATGGTGAAAGAGATGATCATTGATAAAGCAAGTTGCATCTGGGCCTCCATGGCCATCATAGACCTTGACAAATATACTAGTCAGTGGGGCACATATTGACTCTACCTAGTTCTAATCCTCCACAATATTATTGGCCTGAGCAACAACCATTGAGAATTTCCCTGCTACATGCTACCCAATGTCCTTAAACCAAAGCAGGCCCTCCTTCCCTTCCTCCATAACATCTGCCTGGTATGACCATACCTCTCCATGGGTTTCCAATAAGCACTTACAAGATTCATTTCACCTCCAAGCATATCTCATTTAATCCCCCTACATGGCCTACCAATACACACCTTTCTAGCTGTTTGATCTATTAATCCCCACATCCATTAGGTTGTGGTACCCGAATCTTCCGCTTTTGAGGGAGAAAAACAACAAGAAGAGGAAGGGGAGGAGACCCAATAACCAAAAAACTGACCCAAAAACAAAAAAAAATTGACCCACAAACAATTATTTTTGATGAACGAGAAAAAATGACGTAAAAGGCCAAATGGGTGTGCCCATCCAATCGATCCAGCTACCAAAAAGGCTTCATTGAATCTGGTTAGCTTTCTACCTAATAATTTGGTTTCTTATCTGTTTTGGTTCTCATTGCCCTCAACACACGTTTAGCTGTACTTGGAACCGAGGTGGTGATTGAAGATAGGTAGATATTTTAATAACGTCAACGAGACCAAAAATAGTCTATGGGACCCCAAACTAAAAATCATAACCCAAAGGAGTGAAGAAACCGCTAAAAAAAGAGAGTGGCTTTGAGTTTTTCTGACTCTAGTTCCCAACCCTACTGATGTTCTATCTTTGAAGGTTCACTCTCCTGCTGTGGATCTTGATAAAAAATTCTCCATTTCTATCAATGTTCTCACCCTCAAATATAGTGAGCATAGATACTTCCTGTAGGTTGCCCACGTATTTAGCTCAGATGTCATCATAGGAGGGGCATTTCATGAGATAATTGGTTGATGTGCACATGGGACATATTCTCTCTTCCCACTTCTCTTTTGGGATCTTCCACCTACCCATCTTACAACGAAGTTGAAGTTGAAGCAAATAATGGCCCGTGTGTGTAAGGAATGTATGCAACCCTAAAGCATATGGTATTTCTTTCACATGCATGAATGATTTAAAAAAATCTCTACTATTGTCAGCATTTCACGATCATTTATGACTAAATCTTTCGAAATCCCAAATCCTGTCAGCGTTGTCACCAGCAAATCACGATCCCCAGATACCTGCGAGCAGCCACAACTGTTTGACAACTACTTAATGGAAAAGCCCTTCTTTTGTCATTTATTAAAAAAAATAATACTTTAACTATGACTTTTAAAATTTGATTTTTTTTTTTTTGAGTGACAATTTTTGAATTGTATTTCTAAGACTGCACCCTTTGAATGGGCTGTGACGGGTTCAATTTTGATCGCTGGTAAAAGTACAAAATATATTAAGTACCAAGTCTCCAAGACAAGTCAGTTTTCTAAAACATGTCATATTTAAGGTCAAGAGTACAAAAATACAAGTCTCAAGTACAGGTCTCTAAAACACATCATATTTAGAGTCAAGATTCCAGAATATATTAAGTACAAAACTCTGAGACAAGTACAGGAATCTGACACACGTCATATTTAAGGTCAACTTTCAAGTGTACAAAATACAAGTCTTAAGTACAGGTCTCTGAGACACATCATATTTAGGGTCAACAGTCTCCGAGATGAGTACCAGTCTCTGAGACAAGTACAGGTTGCTGAGACGCATCTCTGGTCTCGGGTGGTAGGAGACTGAGTCTCCCAGAAACTCTGCAATTAAACCAACATTATAACAATTAATCAGCACTTTTGGTAACAAAAGCAATCTTGAATGTAACTTGTGTTAGTTCTGTTTATTTGTTATTACTGGACAATGGACACTTAAACATCAGGAAATGTGCTTTTGATTCCTCGGGCTCCTTAGTAATATGTTACATTGTTACATGCTCAAGGCTGAAACACTTTTCCTCCATTAGAAATCTCCACCTTTGTTTGTAACCGAACGTGCTAGTTACTTTTCATCTGTGCAAATTATATTTTTTGCATTATACTAGAGTTTGAGAGGACAGAAGGAACCAGGACACCAAATCTGATGGTAGCTTGATTCGTTTTAGGACTTTGTCTACCCCCTCAGGTAGTGGGGAAGAATGTAATTGAATTTGGGAACTTTTTAGTTAACCGCATCAGAATTGATGTTGTTGTGCAGGAATTTTTCAACTACCTGCACATATTGCAGCCAAAGAGGACAACTCTCACCATCCTTCATGATTTAAGTGGCATCATCAAACCTTCACGGTAAGTGTACTTTATCATCTCTGAAATTGAATATGTCAAAAATATATAAATTGAGGATCGCCAGGCCTTTTGTCTGGTAATTAACCTGTCTTGTGATCCGTTCAGGATGACACTTCTTCTTGGTCCACCTGGTGCGGGGAAAACTACATTGCTAACAGCTTTGGCTGGAGAATCTGACCGCAATCTCAGAGTAAGTTCAAGCTCTATTTATTTTATACTTCTTAAAGAGGGCATTTGTTGTTTAGAAAAACCAGAAGAATTGTTCATTTATGTTAACATGTTTGGATGCATTTGTTGTTTGTATAGGTCTTAGTGAATACATCAATTTATTTCTTATGTTTCTGTTTGACATAGGGCAAAGACTAATGTGGTCGGATGCACATGCAGAATTTATGAACATTTGTTTTTTTTTAACAGATTGCCGGAAATGTGACCTACAATGGACACTCGTTAACAGAATTTGTGCCACAAAGAACATCTGCTTACATTAGCCAGCAAGACGTACACATTGCAGAAATGACTGTAAAGGAAACACTAGATTTCTCTGGCCGATGCCAAGGTGTTGGGTCAAGATATGGTGAGAGTTTGTGCATGCATTTCTCACAATTACATTGTTTTCTTAATTTTTGTGACCAGACTGAATATTCGTGTTGCTTAAAGACCTACTGCAAGAAACTGCAAGACGTGAGAAGCAGGCAGGCATCAAACCAGATCCAGATATTGACGTCTATATGAAGGTAGGTACTTCTGCCAGAGGAACACTTCGGATTAAAAATTCTTCAATGAAATCTTTTGCTTTCTGATTTCTGCCACTAATTGCATGCTTGACCTGTACTATGGCTACAGGAAACGGCAATTGAGGGCCAGCAGACCAGCCTTGTCACGGACTATGTGTTGAAGGTTGGTTCCCGAAAATTCCATCTTAAGTAGTACAAATGCTTCATAGATTTTGGATATTTAAGATTATTCAATTAGCTAACCATGACCTTTATGGTTGCAGGTTTTAGGACTGGACATTTGTGCTGACACTATAGTAGGAGATCAAATGCACCGAGGAGTCTCTGGAGGTCAGAAAAAGAGAGTCACCACAGGTGGGCTATACAAGGAAAGTTCCTTGATAACAGAGTAAAGTTGAAGCAATTAAATTCGAATTTGCAACAACGGAAACATGGAATTTCTGTGATTTTTATTAAACATTTGTGCAGGGGAAATGCTAGTTGCTCGTCCCAGAGCTCTTTTTATGGACGAAATTTCAACAGGATTGGACAGTGCTACAACTTTCCAAATTATCAAGTGTGTACGCCAAATTGTCCATGTCCTTGACGGGACAATGTTGATCTCTCTTCTACAGCCAGCTCCTGAAACATACGAACTATTTGACGATATCATTTTATTGTCTGAAGGAGAGATTGTGTATCAAGGACCTCGGGAATATGTGCTTGAATTTTTTGAGTTGATGGGATTCAAATGCCCAGATAGAAAAGGGGTAGCTGATTTCTTGCAAGAGGTATGCTTTTTGAACCATTATGCAGGGCATGCCGGTGATTTGTAGGTGGAAAGTGACTTCAAAGCATAAAGATCCACTCCTTTTGCACTCATGATATGGTACTTGTTGACAATTTTGCCCCCATAGGGTAAATTGTCACCCCTACTATTCAGAACTTTGCTATGGTGCCAACTTTGTCTTGTGAATCAGTTTTGGGGTTCTTAAATGTGCATTTACGGCCACCCATGTGGCCATCTATAGCTAGGTATAAGCCAAAGTGGCCATCTATAGCTAGGTGAAGTTTAGTCATTAGAGGTTTCCAAGGAGCTTTCTTGATTACAGCCAAATGTGCAAACACAACCATGCAAATGATGACAAAAAGGTCTCCTACGGCCATCATATAGAGTATACAATTTGTTCAAAAGGAGGACACATGCAGCAGTTTTAAGACGGTTTTTCTCTTTCTAAAAACGTCATCTACAGTAGTTTGAAAGGGTTTTCCTCCTCTTCTAAGCATCACGTACAGCCAAAAGCCAAGACACACAAGTTGTAAGTTCATTTATTTTGTCTTCCCAAGGATTTTTTCGGGCTATAAGAGGTAGACTATTTTTTCGGACATTTTGTTTGAGAGAAAGAGCTCTCAAAGGACTATGTAAAAGTCCGAAAAAATGACTAAGTGGCAGTCATTCAAATTTTATTTTCTTCGGACTTTTGTCCGAAGGAAAACGAAAAACATAGTTGAAAAGACCCGAAGGGCACCTGCCCTTTGGGAAGGTCCAATTCAAAAGTCCCAAAGGGTATGTACCCTTTAGGTTGGTTCACTTTATGTTTCTAAAGATGTAGACAATTCATCCAAAGGACAATTTCAAAAAGCCCGCGTGCCCTTCAAAAATCTCGAAGGGCACTGCCCTTGCGGAGGGCACTCAGGGGGGAGAGGACCTTTCATTTTTCCTGAAAGGTCATTTTTAGAAACTCCGAAGGGTATGTGCCCTTGTGGATGACACTTCAAGCACGAAGAAGACCTTGGCAAAAGTTCTAAAGGACAAAATCAATTTTTCCGAAGGGCACTTGCTTTGTGGCAGGACCCTTTCAAAAGTTCTGAAAGGCACTTTTGAGGACGAATAGCCCTTGCAGAGGCCACTATGCAGTGAAGTGGACCTTTTCCATTCTTTTGAAGGGCACTTCTGGAAGAACCTTACCCTTGTAGAAGGCACCCAGGCAACTAAAAGGACCAAATCAAGAAGCCCGAAGGGCATTTTTCGGAAGCAAAAGCCCTTGCAGAGGGCACCTTCATAGTGATAGGACCTTTTGTTATAAAGCGAAGGAAAGACACTTCCCGAAGGGCACTTGCCCTTCGGGGAAAGACAGTCCAAAGACGGATTTCCTTTGGCAAAGACAAAAAGCTCGAAGGAATTCGGGAGGACAAAAGGCCCGATGACCGAAAGCGAAAGGCACAAACGGAAAAAAAAATTCTTCGAACTTTTTGTCCGAAGGAATTCCTTCAGAGAAAAAGTCCGAAGGAATTCGGGAGGGACAAAAAGCCCGAGGACTCGTGTAGTATAACAGTGGAAAGCTTAAACAAAAGAAATTTCATGCACGCACTCTCATTTGTCTCAAAGCTTGAAACATTATGGCGGTTCAAGCGTAATTCTTAAATTGGCATTTGCATTGATTTCATGCAAAGGGGAGACTTTCAAATGTTCTATTAGTTCGTGTGGATTTGACTACTCTTGTTTTGGAGTTGACTGGTGTTCAAGTCAAGACATCTATTCGTAGATTTCATGCATCCAAAGCTTGTTTTCTTTTTTAACACAATTTTTTTTTATGCAAGACAAAATAGACTTTTGTAAAGGCTGAGTTGGTTTGAGTTTACTCCCTCTCTATTTTACAACGCCAATCTCTTGGCTTTTTTTAATTTTTTATATTAATGACTTTTCAGCGTTGTAAAAAGGATCCCTCTTTTGGCAAAAAAACTTCTGTCAAAATTTGTGCTGTAACTTTTTTCAGAATCAATGAGAAGAGGACTGTGTTTTTTTAATTTCTAGCAGCTAGTATAGTGTACTTTTGTTATAGATTTACCTAAGTCAGATTTTCCTTCTTCTTTGTTAAATCTGAATTCATACCTAGTTATTCGTTGATCATTTATGCAAGTCACGTTCTGTGTTTGAACATCTTTTACTGAGTTTATAGTGGATATTAGTGGCTGTTTAGTGCCTTTCATTAGGCCTATTTTTCCATTTTCCTCAAGCTTAGATCATTAGATTAAACCTTTTCGTGAAATACTTATGTGTATTGATCAATTAGAGTTGAAGTTTTGCCTCCTTGTTTGAATCAGGGTTCTCAGAAACTCGATTTGAGTGGATCAAGCAAATTAGGTGTATCCTTGTTTTTAGCTAGGATTTTCTTTCAAATTATTTCTCCCTTTTTCCCCAGGTAGTTTGTAGCGTAGAAGTTAGATCCTCATTGATACATCTTACAAGAACCAACCTTCTTTGAAAGTTTTTTTCACCATTGAGGCACCCACCCTCGTGAAAAGATCCCATTGTTTCAACTGGAGCGAGAATTAGCCATTTCAGCATGTCTTCAATTCAGGGTGCAACTCCAGGTTGACAACAATTTTTGGCACACCCGGTGGGACTTATTGGAGCTGGTCTTGGTGAAATTACAGTTGCAGTAGTGTTCTTCATAAAATATTTGGTGTTTTCAAACTCAAAGCAGTTACTTCTAATAATCCGAACACAAATTTCAAGTAAATCAATTTTATTTTTACTACAATGAATGAGTTTTGATGGTTGTGTATGAAGAGAATTCCCATGCTATGTTTCCTTATCAGCCCTATAATGAATCATACCAACCTTGTCAAAACTATGATGAATCTTATCAAGTTTCCCATGATCCCTATTACCAAAAGCATGACTCTTACCATCCTTAGGAACCATATCAGTCTAAGGACCAGATTCCACATTCCCCATATGGATATGATGTTGTATATGAGCAGCCTTGTCTCCAAAAGAGAATGAACGAGATCGAGCTAAAAATTTTAGCATATGCAAGAAAAGTTTGTTCAAATTTTTAGCATGAAGAAGTGAATAGTCTTTTCCAAAAAGTGCCTAATGATCTAGTGAAGATAAATGAGTTGTGCATCTTTGTATTAGAGCAGTTGGAGGTTAGGGAAAGGCAGAAAATTGAGTTAAGCCACTTGCCCACAGATGGTTCTTATGATCCTTATTCTTATGAAGTTCTTAACCATGTTTCGTCTTTACCAAGCGAGCTTCCTAGTTGGAGTCAAAAGCCTATTCAAGAGCCAACTCATATGCCTATTAAAGAGCCTATTTGTGAGGCTAAATCATCTTGTATTCCCTTTTCATCATCCATCATCCCTCAAGTTCAAGCTGTCCATGAGGACAAGGAAATTTCAGACTTTGATGAGGTGAAGGTGGTTCAAGAAGAGCAACCTCATGAAGAAAATCAGGTATCTATGATAGCTTCTATAGATATTTCTCGCGATTTTGAATTTTTTCAAGGATCTACCATGCCACTTTTAGAGCAAGAACATCTTATTTGTGAGTGAAGTGAAGAGGATGCAGCCAAAGAGACAAAAAAGAAAAGTGATTTGAGTGATCAAGAGGAAGAAATCACAGTTGGGACACCACTTGGTCTTGACAAGAATGATTCAGCTTTCCATGTTGCCAAAGAAGAAGAGTTGCAAGAGGTTTCTCAAGAGATTGCAGAAGCTGATATAGATGAAGTAAAAACAAATGTTTCTTCACAAGGCAGCCATAAGGACAATTCACATACAACCATTAGTGAGATGGAACATACTCTTGAAGATGCTGATCATTGGCAGCAGCTGTACCATGATTTCATGAACAAAATTGAGGAGCTTACGATGGAAGATGTTGGTGATGAGATAGAACAGCAGGGTGATGATTCATTTAAGGATTTCACCAATGTTTTGGAGCTTCAAGAAAGCAACACTATTATGGATTTTCCAAAACAAGATGAGCTGGAACTTGAGTGGATAGATGAGATGCCATTCTCTACAGAAGATGAAGGTGGAGCAAGCGCAGTAGATCAAGAGATTCCATATGACTCTATCCAAAAGGTAGAAATATGTAATCATCATATTTCAAATGGTAAGAATACTGATGTTTTTCATGTCCTTTCAGTTGATCATGATGAAGAAGCCTTTTGGGATGACTTAGAAAGTTTTTGTGCAAACGCTGATAGTCCATCTACACCCCAAGTAGAAGTTATTAAATGTCTTGAAGAGAGTAATGTTGCAGCTGTTCATCAGGCAGAATTTAAAGACATGTTACAGCCATGTTTGGATGCTTATCAAAGATCTAAAGACTTTGACAAGGTGCCATCTCAAATGGATCATAAGGAAGATGCCAATCCGAGTTTACCAGCTGAATTGCCAATACAATCATTGAATGAGAATGTACTAGATTATGATCAGCGGATGAATAAGGCAGAAATTGTAGTCTTAATGAAACAAAGAAGAATATGGGAGGAAGATGATTGGATCCTAAATTCATATCTTCAATCCTTTCATATGAAAATGGAAGTTGAAGGCCTAACTGCATCATCCAAAGCACATGAACATATAACTGCTCCTATCAACAAGAAGAGTGCTTAAGCAAAAGTTATGTTTGGTATTATGCTTTGCAACTTGTGCCATCTCTTGAAAGGAGTGAGCTCACGAATTTCCCTTTTGATTTGGGTGGATCATGTTGTGTATTGGTTTGTTGAGTTAGTCTAAAGTAGTTTTGCTTTCCTCCAAGTGCTGTTTTAGCACATTATTTTAGCTTGTTTTCCAATAAAGTGCTTTTGCACGTTTATTTTGTTAGCTAGTTTCCCTTGCTTTTGTGTGTTTCCCTTTCGTTCGTTTTGAATTTAAAAGTTGTGTCCTTTCAAAAGGAGGGCTGTATGACGATTCATGTGTCAGTTTTCATTCATTGTGTGACTCCAATAGTCATATCTATGATCTAAAACTTAAGCATAGCAGGCATGCTACCCAACTGAGTCGTCAAGAATGTTGACGAATTTGCCCCCACAGGTCAAATTGTCACCATTACCATTCAAAACTTCATTCATTGTGACCATTTGCCTTGAAAACTAGGTCTTAACCCTTGAGAAATCGAGGGAAATCGACTTTTTGTGCAATTAGAGGTATATTCCCATCAAAAATGATCATTTCTAGAACTTATAGCACAATTCGGGTTTAGCAGGGTGCATGTCTTATTAGCTTTTATACGCTGAAGCAGTCGAAGAACCCGAATGGGTCTACAGTGCATATCGAGTTTATAGGGGTGTCTTACTTATTTAATTTTATAAGTAAAAGCAATCCAAGGGCCCGAGTTGGTCTACAGAGGGAAGTGGGTTTGTGCATCGACTTGTCTTATAAATTTTTTATAAGTAATGGCACTTGTAAAGCCCAAAAAGGTCTTGGGCATTTCAAAGGGCAGGCGATTTCTTTCGGAGGGCTTTTTCATTGGCAAGGTGGACTTTTCAAAAGTTTTGAAGGGTTATTAACAAAAACCCCGAAGAGTACGTGCCCTTGCAGGGGGCACTTATGCAGCGAGGTGGCCTTTACAATTCTTCTGAAAGGTATGTTTTAAGGAGAAGTGACTTTATGGAGGGCATCTAGGCATTGCATAAGGACGTTTACAATTTCCCTGAAGGGTATGTGCCCTTGTGGGGGAAACTTCAAGCACGAAGAAAACCTTGGCAAAAATTTTGAAGGACAAAATCAATTTTTTTGAAGGACACCTGCCCTTGCGAAGGGCACTTGGTCAGTGGCAGGAACCTTTCAAAAGTTCTGAAAGGCACTTTTGAGGACGAATAGCCCTTGCAGAGGGCACCTTGCAGTGAAGTGGACCTTTTCCATTCTTTCGAAGGGCACTTTTGGAAGAACCTTACCCTTGTGGAAGGCACCTAGGTGACTAAAAGGACCAAATCAAGAAGCCTGAAGGGCATTTTTGGGAAGCAAAAGCCCTTGCGGAGGGCATCTTCATAGTGTCAAGGACATTTCAAAAATTCCTGAAGGGCACATGCCCTTCGGGAAAAGATAGCCAAAGGAGACGAATTCCTTCGGACTTTTGTTCGAAGGAATTCCTTCAGACAGAAAGTCCAAAGGAATTTAGAAAAAGACCCGACGGAGGATATACACAGGGAAAAACCCGATAGAAATAAAACAAAGGCACAAGGAATTCAGACAGAGAGTCCTTCGGACAATTTGTCTGAAGGACAAAAACCAAAATCCTGAGAGCGGAAAACTTGACAATAACTAGACAAGACAAGACCCGACGAAAATAAATAGAAACACAGGAAAATATAAACACAGAGGCCCAACCAAAATAAAGCTCGAATCTTGAATTAAAGTAGAACACAGGAATAGCCAGAGAAAACATGAAGTGAATTGAGCATGATCAATAGCATGAATAGAGACGTAAGCACAAACAAGACTAAACCAGAACTGAACAAGAAGTAAGACAAACGCAGAAATAGAGGCATGAGCAAAGACTGAAGCAGAACTGAACATGGATATAAGCATGAACAGTGAATAAAACAAATGCAGAATATAGACAAAGGTAGGATGAACAAAGATCATGCACAGACTAATGTGAGTGACTCCAACAAAGTGAACACGTTTAAGAAAACAAGCATGCTTCAGTTCTGAAAATAGAGTTGTCTTGCATGATGAACGGGCAAAGTAGTGAACGTTTCAAATAGTCAGAAGTTTCATGCACGTGAAAGAGCTTCCAAAAGAGGACATGGTCCATTTCCAACGCTTCACATGTAGAGACAAATCCATTTTTGACTTGCTACAACTGTAGTTATTTCCAGTTTTAGTTCTCTTCTATTTTCTCTTCTTTTCTTGTAAATTATGCTTTTAAGCAAGCTTTTTAGCCTATCCCTATCATCCATCCCTCTCTTGGTAAGACCAGACTCTGCCATTGGTGAGTTGTGTAACCTCTTTAATCAAAAGGACTGTACTTTTAGATTTCAAGTGCTGACATAGTGTACATTTATTCAACAATTTGCATACGTGGTAGATTTCTCTCCCTTCCCAAATTTTGATTTGTACCTAGTTGCTAGCTTATCATGTTATGCAGGTCATGTTCAGTGTTTTATATATCTTTTGCTGAAGTTGTAAGTGGATGTTAGGTGGTTGCAAAGTGTCTTGTATCAAACCTCTCTCCATACTTTTCCCTCACATTTTTTTTTCATTAAATCAAACCTTCTCAGAAAATACTTATGCATAGTGATCAATTGAAATCAAAGGTCTTCCTTTTCCCTTGTTTGTTTAGTGTTCAAGGTTCCAAGTAGGGTGGATCAATATTCTGGTGTATCACCGTCATTAGGTAGGATTTCCCATTCAAGTTTCTTTCTCCCTTTTCCATGGTAGTCCACAACGTAGAGTAGAGATCCTCATTGATACATCTTACAGGAACCAGCCTTCTCTGGAGGTTCTTCTCATCATTGAGGCACCCACCCTCGTGAGAAGATCCCATTGTTTCAACTAGAGAGAGGATTAGCCATTTCAGCTCGTCTTCGATTCAGGGTGCAACTCCAGGTTGACAACAGTACTTTTGTGTAGGTGGATTGGCAAGTTCAAGTTTATTATTAAGATTGGACATGAGATCAAAAGGGAACAAATTTTGAACAAATGTTATCCCCTTGTGAGTTTGAAGGGCGGAGGGCCAGGGTTTCTATTATTCCAAATTTATGTCTCGCCTGGAAATGACCTAAGAAAACCTTCGCCTTTGTTCCAGCTATATTAGACCTTGGATTTTATTCTTTTTTGGAACTCTGGCATACCATTGTCCGATTTTATCCACATGTGTCAACAATGGTCCTATGTATAGCTCAATCCTTTTTAGATGAATTTTCTACTGAATCTCATTTTTTAACTATGTTTTTCAATTCTCATTTTTTATTTTTCGGTTGAGTTGCTTGAATTTGACAGGTGACCTCAAGGAAGGACCAAGAGCAATATTGGCTGGACAAATGTCAGCCATATCACTACATACCTGTCAAACAATTTGCAGAGGCTTTCCACTCATTTCATGTTAGCAAGCGTCTCATAGAAGAGTTATCACATCCATATGACAGAACAGACCATCCTGCTGCTCTTACATCTACCAAGTATGGTGTTAGTAGAAATAACATGCTCAAAGCTTGCTTCTCTAGAGAACTTCTTCTTATGAAGAGAAACTCTTTTGTCTACATATTTAAAACAGGACAGGTGAGTCACTTGAATCCTAAATTTGGATTGCTCAAGCAATCCTTTTATTCAGCTTATAAGAGAAAGGGGAATGAATCCTGACAAATATACAACACAGATTGCAATTGTAGGGGCAATCACAATGACTCTTTTTTTAAGGACAGAAATGCACCAGCAGAGCACTACAGATGGAAATCTCTACATGGGAGCTATGTTCTTTAGTCTAGCCCACATGATGTTTAATGGTTTTCCAGAAATGTCAATGACAGTTGGTCGTCTTCCAGTTTTTTACAAGCAAAGAGACCTACTATTCTATCCGGCTTGGGCTTATGCATTACCAACATGGATAGTGAAGATCCCATTTTCTTTTCTAGAAGCATTGATTTGGGTTTCTGTTACATACTATGTCATTGGCTTTGCACCAGAAGCTGAGAGGTAACTCTTGTAATTCAAGTTTTTTGTTTCATGGGCAATGTTGGATGCATTGAAATGTTATTGATCCAATTACAATTATTTGTATATAAGAGTGTTTCATAAATATGATAGGAAGATTAATAAATATAATGATAACAATTAATTTATGAATCACTTATTACATTTGCAATGCTGTATTGATGATTTGCTTTTAGACAACTGTAGACAAATTTGTAAGCTCTCCAAATTACATCTACAAGCTTATCCACTTATAGGCTTTTTTTCTTTTATGCTTAATGGAGCACCAAGTGACTACTGCCGTGATTCTTTTAAGAACTGTATAGAACAAAAAGTGGACTAAAATTGTGATAGAATATTTGGAAAATTGCAATCAATTTTTTTGCAACTTGTTTCTAGCCTTGCATCTTCCTATTTTTTACCAATTCCCATGAGAATGTCACCTATGTGCTTATTTTTTAGAGTTTGAGAGTTTATATGAGACCACACCTATAGAAAGATTTAGATTCAGTGGTGCTCGACTATATGTAGTTAAGGTTTATTCTGATTTGACTTTACCTTGTACTCTATGGTAATAACATTCTTTTCTATCATGTGGCGTCTAATCAAATTTGTGCTCTCCACATATATGTGGTAATTGGATATCATAACTCCTTAGTATTAGTTTCCTTTAAATTACATAAGTAGCAACAAGTGAAACAAGCAAAGAGACCCATAAAGTGCCGAACTTCTTGATCTTTAATGTTAGTGCAAACGTAGCTCAATTTTTTAGAGCAAGTTGTGGTGTAGGTCTTGGCCCAAGTTACTAGATTATGTTTATGAATTACCATCTTGCTCGACCAAATCTTATCAAAATGTATCAAAGACTTAAGCAGTAATTTTATGTTACACCCAGGAACTATCATCTTAATGCTAGCTCACTTTGAACTCTATGTTTTCTTTAAGCATTTTCAAGTTCTTTGAGAAACATTTTCAACTTTTTCTATAGGTAAGCAACAAATTCTCAATTACTAAGAATTTTAACATGTCGGTTACAACCACCATAATTTCCAACTTATAGAAACCTGTTAGTTAAAGGATCTTTGTTCTATGAATTAGAAAGTTAGCTGGATGCCGATTGTTATTGATTAAAAATCTCTTGAATAATCACTATCAGAAGTATATATTTACTCCATCGAATTTATTACCTCCTTGATCAACTACAAGGGGTCAAATACTTCACAAAGATTGTGTTAGTCTTAGGATGCCACAAAGTTTGCATGTAGGTTGGTGGTGTCAAAAAAAACAACCTTTAAAACTAAAATCAAGATTGTTAAGTGGCTGTTTATACACTTCGAGCTTACTAATGCTCCTCTATCTTCACACAAGTAAAATGGCATCTTATGGTTTTGCCTTGAAATTTAGCATTACAAATACACGTGTTGATAGTATTTTGGTTTTAAAACTTGTTGAGAAGATCTTACAACATGTAAAAGCTTTCCTGAACCTTCTCTAACAATACTTGTCCTAGTTATAGCTCAAAAAGTGTTTCTTCAGACAAGATCCAACTAATTATTTAGATTTGCAATCAACTCTTGTAGGGTTCATATAGATCCCAAGAAAGTCAGGGTCTTTAGAGAATAGCCTACGACAAAAAAATGTGATTGAAGTCAAAAGCTTCTTGAACAATATGAAATTCTATATAAACTTCATCCATCACTGTTATTCTCTTATTGGCTCACCTCCCTAATTAATTCTTAGAAAACAAAAAAAAAAAAAAATCAATGAGATCCTAGACCAAAATAATATTTCTAATTCCCTCAATGATGTTCTTTGTTCACTATAGGTGCTTGCACTTATTTGACTTGCAACAACCTATTGAACTAGAAACACGTACCCCTAAATTTTCCTTAAATTCCATGCTTAAGTGGGAGGAATCACGTTGCTTACCACTTAGAAAACTTTGTTGCATGCCAAATTGAATTATATCTACTATGAAAATGAATTGTATTCCCTAGTTGAGGCACTCAAGAACTTGTGATACTTCCTCCTCAAGAAATGGCGAATCTCTACAAAAATATAACTCTTGACCTGTAAACCACGAAGATCACCATAACAACTGCGCATTTTTATTTTCAGCAATGTCACCTCATACTTCAGTACAATAAGTGAGCAATTAACAAGGTATAAACCCTTTTTAATCATCACTAAATGCATGCAATTATTAGATTTTAGGTGCAACAGTCATGATGGTTGTATAAACTTTAACAAAAATTTATCAACCAACTACCCTTCTTGGACTATAAATTATAAGATAAGATGTTGTGTAAGCTTAACCAGTTGTGTTCAACTGACACTGCTCGAAGCAGCACATTCCTTTTCTGACGAGGAACACTTTGAGGCACATAAGTCCCTTCAAAACCTTTAGTGGTACATGTATTGGCCGATTATGCAAAATATTTGAGGCACATAAGCCCCTTCAATACCTTTAGATGTACTTATATTGACTGATCATGCAGAAGAAAGTTCATGCTTATATTCCATTCCATTGTGCATGTAGCCAATCTAAGCCTTCCGATTAGAAGCGTGATTTGTATCAACCTTTTCCAATGCCTTATTGATCATAAGAATCTATTCCATGTGTTTCGTCAGTAATTTGTCTATGATTTAGTGTTATCATGATTGTCTCTTTGTATAGGTTTATTTATCCTCAAATGGCCGTATTCATTAACTACACCAATACCATTGATGTTATTATGGATTCAATTTTTTTCTCCTAGCCCCTTTAGGAACACTATGAGTTCCACTCACTATAATTTCAGATTGAGACTCTCAATTCCATAACTACTATTGCAAATCATTTTGGAAATTTATAGGTAGTAAGTTACAGTTCTTTATATCTTTTTAGCTTAGATCAATGACCAAAGGAAGTCATAACTATGAATCTATGTGCCTTGTACATGCTTATCTCCACATTATTTGACACAGTTGTGACAAGACACCATAGTCCTAAATATGACTTTATAGTTTTTAGCCGAGGTACTTATTTTGGCCGACAATGCAGAAGAATGTTCATACTTATATTCCATTATGTTGTGCATGTAGCCAATCTAAGTCTTCCAATTAGAATCTTGGCTTGTATCAACATTTTCCAATGCCTTATTGACCATATGAATTTATCCATATATTTTATAAGTGATTTTTCTGTGACTCGTTGTTATCATGATTGTATCTTTGTATAAGTTTTTTTCATAAATATTTGTTTCCATTCCCTATGAGAAAACCATTGATGCTGTTACAGATACAAAATTGTTCTTCTAGCCCCTCTAGACACACTATGGGTTCAACTCATAATTTTTCAGATTGGGACTCTCAATTTCGTATATCTACTATTGCAAATCATTTTGGAAATTTATAGGTTTTAAGTTGCGGTTCTCTATAGCCTTTTAGCTTAGATCGATGACCAGAAGGAAGTTTTAAATATGACTCTATATGCCTTATGCATGCTTATCTTCACATTATTCGACACATTTGTGAAGAGACACCACATATCTCCATTGTCACTCACTTATTTAGGTTGTCTTCGGGTTTTAATCCAGTGCACTATTTGGACTCTAAATTTCCCTTCCCACTCAACACAAAAAAGCCATTGCTTTTGTAGAGCACCTAGCACAAGTATATGCCGAATCTACAAAATTGGAAAAACATAAATCTCTATAAGATGTACATTGGGTCTGATATCATTTACATGTAGGATATAGAGTCACCTATATTTAGACCACCAAAGGCTCAAAAGCCAATAACACGACATATTAAATCCTATCAAAATGTTCATATAACATCCTATTGGCCATTTGATAAAATGGTTTTTTTTCTTGACCTTCCAACTCAAATACATATATCTAGAAGCGGGTGTACAAGTTTACACCTAGGATGTTGTTTTGAATTTCTAGTCCCCTCATTTAAAAGACACTTTATTGGAGACTAGGATGCAAATCACCCCAAAAAAAAAAAAAAAAAATGTATTGCTTGGTAGGAAATTAGACACTTCACAGCAACAAATAATCACTAATAGAATACAAGTTTGTAAAACAGAGGATTCAAATAGATAGAATAAACATGTATGAGATAAAACACTAGATTTATGTGATAAAAACTTAGCAAAGCTAAGGAAACATCCACGGTGCAAGATATCAGGGTTTATTAACTCCAAGATGAACAGATTACATGCGAACTCGTCATCAATTACATGCAAACTCCACAAAGATAAATACACCTAATTGGCACAGTACCGTTAGGATTCCTCCTAAAAATAGAGTAGAAAAACGCTATTAGGACTTTCCTTCCTAAAAATAAAATCTGGTGGAATTCATTTTTCTAGAAATAGAGGTTTAACTCCTTGACCCCCAGCGATAATAGTGGGGAGACGTTACCCTCCCACACCTCCCCCTATCAAGAAGTGGGCTACAAACCGTACCGCAAAGGAATTCAACATTTAACTTTGTTGTCACATATCTAACACAACTTACCTTATAAGTAGAAACATGAGGCTTGTCTTCGCAAAATAAATGGATCTCCCAATCCACATTCAGACAATATTTTCAGTATCTATGTCAGAAATTGAGACAATTTCTTCTCAAGTATGGACGAAATCATGAGTATTTTATGTTGTAGCTAGTTATGGAGATGGATATTTTACTTCTTATGATGGGTAAATTGGCCTCTAAAGGATGTTTGACTCTCAAATGGTAGACTATACTCAAGTATGAAATTAGGTGATATAAAGCAACGATCAATCTGCCATAAAATTTCTCTCGAAATTATAATTGAATGTTTCTGTCATACTTTTTGCACAAAATCGACAAACTGCGATTATGATTGTATATGAATGTTGAAGAATTCAATTCCACCTATTGTGGAAACAATTTTGTCAGAGATAAGACATTGAAAACAAGTTGTAAATTTATCTAGTAATGTCAGCATTACCGTATGTAGAAAACCATTGTTCTGGAATCTGGTGTCATTGATATCTAGATCTAGTTATAGAAAAGAACTGTGGTTTTGTGGCATTCAGTAGTGAACTAATGTCGTAATGTACTTAGGTGCTAAAGCAAAGATTCATAAAATCCATTCCCCAAGAAACTGAAAACCATAAATCTCTGATTGGTGCGACTTTTCTTTTACTCATTTAAACCTCTGATTATTGTATTCTTTCTTTGATTAATATTAACAGCATTTTCAAATTTTTTTAAAAAGAAATGGATGAATTTTCGTCCAAACATGTAAGCAAGCTACTATTATGTCAGAACATTAAATGGGTCTAATACATGATTTCCTACTATATCTCCTTCTAAGAGATTCCTTCATTTGTTTGTAGATTCTTTAGGCAACTATTTCTCCTCTTTTTGCTGCATCAGATGTCATTGGGACTCTTCAAGTTCATAGCCTCACTTGGGCGGAATATGATCATCTCACAAACATTTGGATCATTTTCTTTAGTTGTTGTGTTTGTTCTTGGAGGATTTGTGATTTCCCGAGGTATAGTCTACAGGATTATACACATGCAATTATTAAACTGAAAAAAATGAATTGTAACAATCTTGAACTTAATTATAATTGCAATGCTTGATTTTATCGTGTTTCTGAAACAGAGAGCGTACCCAGCTGGTGGATTTGGGCATATTGGTGCTCCCCATTGTCTTACAGCCAAAATGCTCTTGCTGTAAATGAATTTCTGGCGCCCAGATGGAACAAAGTAAGTGAGAGAATCCCCTGATTGAGCATCAGAGGCTAGCAAGCATGGACAACCATATTATTTACTTTATTCATCTAAAAAAATTACTTATATGCAGCCAAGCAGTACTACGTCAAATGAGACATTGGGACATGCAATAATAGAAGCTCGTGGATTATTTGCTGAAGCTAAATTTTATTGGATTGGTGTTGGAGCACTGATTGGGTTTTGTGTACTTTTTAATGGTCTGTTTACCTTGGCTTTAACATACCTAAATCGTAAGTCTGGGAAGTCATTATAAGGTTTAATTCACGACTGTTTTTATCACTAATAATTTATTTTTACAGTGAGAGCTAATAGAATTTCTTCCATCTACAGCTTTGGGAAAATCACAGACTGTACCATCTGAAGATGTTATTGAAGAGAAACATGCAAACAGAACTGGAGAAAGTAGCCATGGAGAGAAACCTAGGTCTGTAAAATTGACACCTGAAAAACATTCCAGAGGTAAGTCACGAGATTTTCTGAAATCCATTTACTGCTTGTGAATGTCCGAAATCTACTCCTCAAAGCTGAATGTTCCTTGTTTTAGCCAGGGACTGAAACATATTTAAAATTCACAAACGTAAACAGTGAAAATCCAAGAGCATTGTTAAAATCATTTTACCGCTTGAGAATGTCTGAATTTATCACTGAAATATAAAGCCCCTTCTTTCAGACAGGGACTGAAAAAGGTTTCAAATTAGGAGTGGTAGTGTCTAAAATCAACTATAAATCTTGTGATAGAAAATGATTGAACGTGTTGAATGTAGCTGTCTCTGGTTTATGTTTACTGTGTAAGAGAGCATTGTAACAAAATAACAAGAGTGAGAGACATTGGAAATGTGTTTATCTGGAGCTGAAAGCATTCTATTGCTCAAAAAGAAGTATGGCAAATGAACTGAGAAAGATGCTATTGAGAAAGCTTATGACATTCTCAAATGCAAAGCTCTTGAACTATAACAATTTAACAGTTTTGAAACCATATGGAAAATCTAGCACTCTTCATTAACGGGTTGTAATATTTGTCAGAGAGGAGAGAAAGTCCCAACTCTGATTTTAATTCTACCTATGATGGAGAACTTTCCGATCTCCATGCTTCGGTATCTCACAAGAAAGGAATGGTCCTTCCTTTCCAGCCATTATCAATTGCTTTCGAAAACATCAACTACTATGTTGACATGCCACAGGTTGGTGCAGCTATATTTTTTTTGATCGAACTTTATTTATTTCCCATAGTTTGACATACCCAGATTCTCCCCAACTAATAGCTAGTTCTATGTCAGGAGATGAAAAATGAAGGTGTGGATCAAAAAAGGTTACAACTTCTTTCCAACATAAGTGGATCCTTCAGGCCAGGGGTGCTTACAGCCTTGGTTGGAGTTAGCGGGGCTGGAAAAACCACTCTGATGGATGTCTTGGCTGGAAGAAAAACAGGAGGCTACATTGAAGGTAATATAAGCATGTCTGGATACCCTAAGAAACAAGAAACATTTGCTCGCATCTCAGGATACTGTGAACAAAATGACATCCACTCCCCGAATGTCACAGTCTATGAATCACTTGTGTACTCTGCTTGGCTTCGTCTTGCACAAGATGTTGATGAGAGAACCAGAATGGTAGGATCTTAAGTGCTTCTCTTTGCATGCAATGCTTTGGATGAAAGGTATTTCCTTGTATTAAAACTAAACAAGTAGGGCTTTTTCGGTGACCTTTGTTGTAATGAGTACAGATGTTTGTGCAAGAAGTGATGGAACTTGTTGAGCTTGCTCCTCTAAAGGATGCTCTGGTAGGGCTTCTTGGGGTGACAGGTCTTTCTACAGAGCAGAGAAAAAGACTTACCATTGCAGTAGAACTTGTTGCTAATCCTTCCATAATCTTCATGGACGAGCCAACTTCAGGATTAGATGCTCGTGCTGCAGCCATAGTTATGCGTACCGTGCGCAACACAGTTGACACTGGCCGCACTGTTGTCTGTACCATCCACCAACCCAGCATTGATATCTTTGAAGCTTTTGATGAGGTAAATTCAATTACTTACATAAATCACAAACACCATAAATAATAATATTTAGTATCATTTTGGGCCCAAGAAATTCCATATGTTTGCTTCCAAAAGAAGGATTGGGGTGCAAAAGTCTCAAATGAGGCAGGCCTCTGCAAATGATAATCGATGCTAAATGTTCACTTCTTTGGCTTGCTGAATTGCAGCTCGTACTCATGAAAAGGGGTGGCCAAGTGATTTATGCAGGGCCATTGGGTCAACATTCTCATAAACTTGTCGAATTTTTTGAGGTACAGTTGGTCTTTTTATTCACTTTATGGTGGCTTGGGGCAGGTACTGAGTAACGCATGGTGCATCCCATTGTCAATACATGGGTAAGAAGGAATAATGTTTGTTACTTCTTGTGTGATTAATTAGGCTGTTGAAGGTGTTCCACCAATTAAAGAAGGATTTAATCCAGCAACATGGGTGTTGGAAGTAAGCTCCATATCTGTTGAGGAAAGCCTTGGCATAGACTTTGCCGAAATCTACAGACAATCTTCACTCTACCAGTATGATCATATTGATTGAAAGTTCCTTGAGAAAGATGAAATCATATTCACCCTTATTTCACTAATTGGACTCCTTTAGGGATGAAAACCGTCACGTAATTCTTTAAAGTGTTTTTATGTTTGTCAGATGGAATCAAAGACTTATTAAAGAACTAAGCACCCCGGCTCCGGGCTCAAAGGATCTAAATTTTCCAACCCAGTATGCACAGTCCTTCCTAGTTCAGTGCATTGCATGTCTTTGGAAGCAATATTGGTCATACTGGCGAAATCCACATTATGTTGTTGTGCGGTTTTTCTTCAGCACAGTGGTTGCCCTGCTCTTTGGGAGCATCTTTTGGGACCTTGGGACAAAGAGGTTAGACTCTCTTTTCTAGATTCGCCAATATGCAGCAATCAGATTTAAGTTTTACACCTTGCTGTGATTTATCAGTGTTTCACCAAAAGACTTCATACAGCATGATTCAAATCAGCAGTCACCTGTCATACTGGCACATTATGTTAACATTTTTTCTATATGTTCTCCAAGTCTGTTAATTCTCTTTTCTGTTTAAGTAGTACTTTGTAAACAGTCTATAGTTTATTTTGACAGAGGCAATCTTCAAGATGTACTCAATATTTTGGGAGCAATGTTCTGTTCTGTACTTTTCCTTGGAATAAGCAATTCATCCAGTGTGCAACCTGTGGTCGATGTGGAACGGACTGTCTTCTATAGAGAAAGAGCTGCTGGAATGTATTCAGCATTCCCTTATGCATTTGGACAGGTACACTAAATGCTGTCAGCATCACCTTCTCATTTATGTTCTACCATGCAACCTTAGATTAACCAGATGACCCTCTTGTTATTTATCTATTGCAGGTGGCAGTTGAGGTTCCCTATGTTTTTTTGCAGTCTGTAGTTTATGCCCTCGTGGTCTATTCCATGATCGCATTTGAGTGGACAGCAACCAAGTTTTTCTGGTTCCTCTTTTTCATGTATTGCACGTTTCTATACTTCACCTTCTTCGGAATGGTGACAGTTGCCATGACTCCAAACTTCCATGTGGCAGCAATCATTTCATCTGCATTTTATTCTACATGGAATCTCTTTTGTGGATTCATCATTCCCCGACCTGTAAGGCCATGTCTTTTAATTCTTGAGATATTCAAACCATTTTTTGTTTATGCAAATTTTATACATTACAGTTTTAAATGTATAGCAGTAACTCCTGATGATTATTAATGCAACGAAACCTGTTTTCTTTGAATCAGAAAATGCCTGTGTGGTGGAGATGGTACTACTGGGCAACACCCATATCCTGGACACTCTATGGTTTGGTTGCATCACAGCTTGCTGATGTACATACAGAGATGGAGACTGCAGATGGAAAAGTGGTGGTGTCTGAGTTCATAAGGAGTTATTTTGGGATGAGACATGACTTTTTGGGAATTGTAGCATTGGTGGTTGTGTGCATCCCTCTTGGCTTTGCATGCTTGTTTGCTCTGGCCATTAAAAAACTCAACTTCCAAAAAAGATAGGCTTTCCTATCACCCCCCAGTTTGTAATATTGCTGTATATAATATTAGTTTTATCTTAGGTATAGGATGGCTTTGGTTTGATTTTGTTTTGTTGTAGAAGATGAATAGTCATTATAGGAGATGAAATGAGCATATATCTTGTGGTTATATATTTATTTTTATTTTTCATTTTAAATATATGAATATAATTTTGGTTTGTATTAATTTACTTTAGTGTATTGTTTCTTAAGATTAATATCAAAGTATAATGAAGTTTCTTTTATAATTTGAAGGTGTGTATGCCCCTCCCTTGCTTTGAGTTTTGATATTAGAAGAGCATTTGAAAGAACTACAAGTTTTGACCTTCATTTGAAATGTCTCACTCATATTTGAAGTGTCTTGTTTTAAAATTTAACCCTATGTGTGGTATTGAAGTGTTGGACTAGTCTATAATTCTACCTATTGCTTTGGTGTTTCCCTGAAAGAATAGTGTTTCAATATTAGAGTATCTCGTTTATATTAAATTTGCATGAGTTGGAAGTGGATTGTGAAATGCTATTCAAATATGATAAGTTATATTGCAATGTAGAAGATGGAGATGAAAGCACAACTAAGTTTTTAAGCATTTTCAATTTGAAAGTTGATGATTTATCTATATATTTTAAAATAATTTATCAATTTTGAAAATATGTTTATAAAATCAATTTGAAGGAATTTTGACTTATTTAAATAAGTTATTATTGTGCAAATCATTTTAAATTTAAAGGTCAAAATAAATTGTGAAAGTTCAACAATTGCAACATTTAGTATCAGTATTAATGATGCATTTAGTTTACATTTACGAGTAATATTGTCATGATTGAACTATTGTATCTATCGCTTAATATAGTTGCAATAACGATGTTTGAGGCATCATCCCTATAAATCGCTAGAGATAAATAAGTTTAAAATTTTATTTTTTCATTTTCCCTTCATTATCTATTTGTGTGTATCACTAGACATAAAACTCAAAAGTAAGAATTCCGAGTATATAGGGTTGTTATGTCCAAGTACAAAGACTTCTTTCTAAATAAGTGTCATAGATAGAACAAATCGTTTTCACGTAATACCTAAGTGTCATGTATCATTTTATTATCACGTGTTTTAACGTTTCTTTCATATACCGTCAGATATATAAAAATGACAAACTTCTTCCACGTATAATTGGTTATATAAGAAAGATGAACATATCAAGAGGTTTAGTATATCGCTCTGGTCGCATATATAAAATAAAATATTTTCGATTGATAAGGAATTAATCCATCTCACTTCATAGAAAAAATGCAGTCAATAAAAACAATTTTGGTATAACACTAATTGAGAATGACGTCTAGTTAGAATGGTCCAGACTAGTAGAGAACACTTTCATTGCAATGATTTGAGTTCTGCATTTGTGATGGGGATGCACAAGTACCTAAATTAAAAGAAGTAAAGGAATTATAATCTTGGAAGCACAATAATTCAAAAATATTAGCCTTGATAACAACCTCAGTTAATGAAGAAGTTTTTCATCACATATAAGGGAAGAACACTCCATAGAAAATATTACAAAAATTGAAATACTTCTATGATTCTCATTTATAATTTAAGTTCTTACATTTAGAATAGAAATTATTCAACTTTGAGTTGAAAAATGGTATGTAATGATCTTGGTCTTAGAATTTTGAACTATCAAGCATGATATTGATGTTATTGGTATAAAAACTGATATATATATATAACTGCATTCATAAAAACACTTCTTCACCTATTTTTAAACATATTTCGAGTCTTCTCAAGCAAACAATCAATTAAAGACTCTCACTTTTGATCTATTGGTTGAAAAGATGGTCGAAAGATAAAAATATTTTGCAAGAAACACTGACATCACAAGTGAAAGCATTTTCTATGTTTATCAAAAGGGCAATTCTTCTAAGGCTTCTTCTTCCAATAAGGCCTCGTCTTCTAAAAATGAAGGCAAGGCAAAAAATAAGGAACCAGGAGGTAAAATTAACAAAAATAGTGGTCAACAATAAAAAAAATAAAATGATAGACAAAATTTGGTTTGTAAACATTGTGGCAAAAACGAGAGTCATGAGTATCATGAATGCAAAACATCATGGGACAAAATTGAGGCTTATCACAAGATAAGTGCATGGAGTTGGGGAATAATTTCGTAGACATTTTAGCAAAATTTGTATGTGGTATTGCATGAAGCATAGGCGTTATGCTTTCTAGGCTCGATAAACATCCAGCCTATAACACGTATGCATTTTTCTTGTGAATTTGAATAGACAAAAGTGCGATTCGAGTTTGAAATATTAAATAAGTATAAGTTGACATTTGTATTGTTACATTTATATTCCTTATACTTTAAATTTATTTTAGTAAATATAAGAAATTAGGGTCATTCTACATTTGATAGAGTCAGTCTCATAGTTGCACACCTTACGAAATGGGAGATATTTTTTATAAAATTCAATATGGTTAGTAATTAGGCATTTTCATGGTTTCAGTATTAAACCTAAGAATTTTAAGGCATAAATTTTGTAACTAATGTCCATTTTGAGTAAACATAAAGTCATTTTTTAAGTTTTTGTGTCTTTTAGATTGCTTGCTGGCATTTCTAGGAGTCCTAAGTTTGATAAAATTGAAGTTTACAAACCAATAACTTTAAATTCAAGTCAAATTAATGTGATTAGGGTAACATAGGTTACATTGATGACTTGCACTTATCAAATGATCCCTTTGTGTTAATTTCACTTGTTCATCATCCTTCCTTCATCCTTAATCACTTCCTCCTTGTCCCTCATCATCCCTAATCACCCCCTCCTCATCCCTCATTGTTCATAATCACTCCCTCATTGACCTTCATCCTCTCTAATCTCTCCCTCATCATCCCTAATCACTCCCTCATTGAGCCTCCCCATCCCTCATCATCCATAATAATTACTTCATCATACCTAATCATCCATAATCACTCTCTCCTCATCCCTTATCATCCCCAATCATTCCCTTATTGACCCTCACTATTCCTCATCATCTCTAATCACTCCCTCATCATCCCTAATCAATCTCTCATTGACCCTCACCATCCCTTATCATCCCTAATCACTACTTCATCATCTTTCATCATCCCTAATCACTCCCTCCTCATCTTTCATCAACCCTAATCACTCCCTCATTGACCCTAAACATACCCAACCACTCCCTCATTGTCCCTAATCAGCTCCCTCATTGACCCTTATCATTCCTTGTCATCCCGAATGACTTTCTCATCATCCCTACAGACTCCCTCCTCGTCCCTCCTCATCCTTAATTAGTCCCTCCAATACCTTGATGGTGGGTGCATTAGATTCCCGCTTGTGCCCCATTGGATTCTCTTCCAATTTAAAATTTTAATCACTCAAATAATGATTGAATAAACTCTTCTTTCACTGATTTTCTTTCACTCAAATAAATAAATCAAAGATATCATTTGATTGTCTAGTGAAATTTGAAGATCTATATGGTGATCCATGCATAGACTGTGGAGAGAGTGTGTATCTAAACCCTGGGGCTAGAATAAATGGGTAGGAAAGTGAGCAAAATGTGGAATGAAATTGTATTACTTACATATATATATATATACATATATATATATATATATATATATATATATATATATATATATATATATATATATATATATATTCCAAAATCCATATATATATATATATATATATTGGGATTTTGGAATCTAAAAATCTCAATCCTAGAGTTGAGAATCCAAATATATATCTATATAAATAGGGGTGACTAGAGACTAGTTGATAATTCTAATCCCAACCCCATAATTGAATTCTCATTTTCTATATAGGTCATTAAGAGTGTGTCCATAATAAACCAGATTTCCAGATAGATAGATATGCAATCACCATTTCGATAGATTGTATTCCAATCCACTATTCAGTATACCCAACCCAATATATACACAACTTGATCTAAGAAAAGAATAAAGGGCATATGCCTTAATCTAATATATCGGGGAGGGGCTACTTATAGCTATAAAGGGAAGTTTACCTTCCTGATATCTAGCTTTGCTTTGATTTTGGATTAAGGCATAGCTATCAAGGGAAGCTTGCTTTCCAATAGATATCTTTTTTCTTACCCTACCTACTTAGTTATGCCTTACCTGATAAGGCAAGGGAAACTTGTTACCTTATATATAACTTCATTTTTTTCCTACCTACTTTCCCTATCTAGAATATATTTTAGCTATCAAGGGAAGTTTGCTTCATTATCTATAGATTGCATATATTCTTTCCCTACCTTCTTAGTTATGCCGTACCTACGTAGCTTATGTTATGGGCAAGGGAAGCTTGTTGCCTGATATATATAATGAGAAATAAAGTTTTGAATCATGTTACATATGTAATAGATTCATACCATTGAGTATGCCCTACCTAATTTACCTAATTATGTATGCCCTACCTACTTTACCTACTTCAATATGCCCTACCTAAATACCCGAGTCATATCTTGATATTGACTATGCCCTACTTACCTTATTGTACTTGATTATGCCATACCTAATTGAGTATGCCCTACCTACTTTATTTTACTTTATTATGCCCTATTTACCTTCACTTATTTCCCTACCTACTTGAGGATGACCTACTTACTTGAGGATACCCTACTTACTTGAGGATGCCCTACCTAATAAAATACCCAAGCCATATCTTGATCTTGAATACCCATATTTAATCCTGATTATATATATCTTACCTGACTATATCTTTAATACTTGATACCTAATTGAATACTTGATTGACTACCCAAGCCATATTTTGAAAGGAGATTCTAACTTATATAGAGAAAAGAGTGACTAACGATGATTGAGCACAAACAAAAATCCACTGCACCCACCATAAAGGTATTGGAGGGAGTGATTAGGGATAAGGAGGGACAATAAAAGAGTGATTAAGGATGATGAGGGATGATGAGGGTTGCTAAGGGAGTAATTAACAATGATAAAGGATGAGGAAGGAGTGATTATGAATGATGAGGGATGATGAGGGAATGACTAGGGATGATGAGGGTTGATGAGGGAGTGATTATAGACAATGAGGGCTGATAAGGGAGTAATTAAGGATGATGAGTACGATGAAAAAATATTGTGCCATATCTATATATAGGGGTAATATCTGTTATTTAGGTGACTTTATCTACCCCATGTGTGCAAGACTAAATTTTTCCATTCTTTCCTATTGAATGGTCACTAAAACACATGTTTTAGATGAGGGGGCATTGATCAGACCATATTTTGAAAGGAGAGGGGGGATTCTAACCTATATATAGAAATAAGTGACTAAAGATGATATGGCATAAGTAAAAAGCCACTAGACACACCATAAAGATATTAAAGGGAGTGATTAAGGATGAGGAAAGAGTGATTAAGGATGATGAAGGGTAATGAGTGTCACTAAGAGAGTGATTAATGATGATAAGAGATGAGGAGGGAGTGACTAGGTATGATGAGGGTCGATGAGAAAGTGATTAGGAATAATGAGGGCTGATGAGGGAGTGATTATGGATGATGAAAAAGTCTTGCACCATATCTAAGTATAGGGGTAATATCTATTATTTGGGTTCCCTTCTCTACCCCATGTGTGTAAGTCTAATTTGTTCTGTTCCTTCTTATTTAATGGGCACTAAAACACATGTTTACAGCTAGGAAAGAATGGAATGAATCTGAAATATGTGTTTCAGTTCCCATTCAATAAGAAGGAATGGAATGAATTAGTCTTGCACACATGGGGTAGAGAAGGTCACCCAGATAATACATATTAATCCTATATATATATATATATATATATATATATATATATATATATATATATATATATATATGGTGCAAAACTTTTTAATCATCCCTCATCATCCTTAATCACTACCTCATAAGCCCTCTTAGTCTTTAATCACTCATCGAACCTCATCATCCTTAATCACTCACTCATCCCTTATCATCCCTAATCATCCCTAATCACTCCCTTAGTGAAACTCATTATCCTTTATCATCCCTAGTCACTCTCTCCTCATCTCTAATCACTCCTTCTAATACCTTTATGGTGGGTGTAGTGGATTTCTATTTGTACCTGGTCATCTCTAGTAACTCCTTTCTTTGTATAGGTTAGGATTCCTTCTATACTTTCAAAATATGGCTCAATCAATGCCCCTTCATTTGAAGCATGTGTTTTAGTTCCCATTCAATAGGAAGGAACGGAACAAATCAATCTTTTGCACATGGGGTAGAGAAGGTCACCCAGATAATAGATATTAACCCTTATATATAGATATGGTGCAAGAATTTTTCATCATCCCTTGTCATCCTTAATCACTCCCTCATTGGCCATCATTGTCCTTAATCACTCCCTCATCGACCCTTATCATCCCTAATCACTCCCTCCTCATCCCTAATCACTCCCTCCTCATCCCTAATCACTCCCTCCTCATCCCTAATCAGTCCCTCCAATACCTTTATGGTGGGTGCAATCTCTTTTAGCTTGTGGCCGATCATCCCTAGTCACTTATTTTTCTATATAGGTTATAATGCTTGGGTATTCAATTGGGTATTAAATTAGGTATCAACTATTAAATATATGGTAAAGTAAGATATATATATATATATATATATATATATATATATATAGGATTAGATACATATATTCAAGATCAAGATATGGATCAAGTGTTTTATTAGACATACTCAAGTAGGTAGGGCATACTCAAGTAGGTAGGGAAAGAAGGTAGGGTGTACTCAAGTAAGTATAGTAGATAGGGCATACTCAAGTATAAGAAGGTAGGTAGGGCATAGTTAAGATCAAGATATGGCTTAGGTATTTAGGTAAGACATACTCAAAATCAAGATATAGATGGATGGATGTAGAAATTTGGGGGACAAAAAAGGTGACATTCATGGGGAGAGTTTCTTTTCACAAATGTCATACACCCTTTTCAAAAAAACATATGCCCTTTTTTAAATTTCCCATGCCTAGAAGTGCTTGGCATGGTGCCAAATAAAAAAGGCATACACTTTTTCCAAAAGGGTGTATGCCCTTTGTGGTTATAAAAGGGTGTACACCCTTTTTTATTTCATTATTTTTTCTTGCCTTTGATTAAACTTGTGAACTTCATTTTTTTGACTTGAAAGAGCTCTCACATTTTGAAGAGAACGTGCGTGATTTGGATTTGCATCCCACTAGTGTGATTCAATATTTTGATTGCAATCTCATAAATGTTGATTGTTAAATTTTAATTTTGGGGTTTTAATTTATATGTTTTTATGTATAGTATTTTGAAATTAAATTTGCATTGAACTCTCTTACATTGCCTAAAAAAATGTATTTTCATAAATATAGTGATTTGGAGGATTTTTCATCCTTCATAGTTCCCAAGATCTCCCAAAACCAGTATAGTACTGAAGAGCATTTTGAGATCTTTCCAACACCTATTGGAATGAGTAAAATAGACATCATATGCTCTAGATATCATTGATCAAAGTTTGGATAAAAAATAGTCAATAGGTCTACAATGACGTGGGTGTATGTATGGATGCCAAGTGGACCAATTGGCAAGTGACATGTGGCAGTTCAATGGTAAAAGGGTTTTTTTTTCCACCTCCAGTCTTTGACACTCGTGTTAAGAGAAATGGGCCCCACTATTTGTTGGCTGGGGACCCTCAACCAAGGTTGACACACTCTTTTTGCAAAGGGGTGCCTTTGCCTCTGAATCTTCATATTACCATTGTAACATGTTTTTTGTATATGCCTCTATGTTATCTACACATTACATGTGGGATTAATATCCCCATTATTTTTAAACTATTCCATGCATTTACAAGTTCACTTTATATCATCTGAGTTCGAGATATGCCGAGCTTGAGACCCAACCCGAGTGCCCACTCTAGTCCAATGGAGCACAACTCAGGCAAGATTGAGATACTTATTTCAACCAAATCCAACTGAGTTCATATCCATGCCTGAAGAAAATGTAGAACAAAATTGTGATCAAAACCCTCAACAGTTTCACTTCACATAAGAAGTTGAATTATATGAATAATATAATGCAAAACACCAAAAATTATAGTTTGTGTCACTCCTCAAGTCATAGTTGATGTAATTCACTTGTGATTACATTGGAGGCTATGTTTCACGAAGTGGGAAATGTCACTTCACAACTTGATGTAATGTTGCATCAAAGAGATATCTTGAGATAATATTATTATGCTAAATTTTCATATGATGACGTTAAAAAAAGATAACAAAAGAAGATGTGTGTGATTTATTTCTTAATCCTAGAACCAATCAATCACCATCAACGAGTTGCAAACATATTAGCATTGATTGGTGTGTTCATGTAGAGATAAAAAATAACTTTTACAATAGATGGTGGATGGTGTTTGATGAGACTCCATGCAACAATAATGAGGTTCCATTATAATTTTTGAGAAAAAATTATTACGAGTTTGTGTTGCAATAAATCCCAAATTATTTTGACATTAAGGCCTCCTAAGGTACGGGAGGTGGGTTCTCATTTGATAGGCTTAGTGTTAGGTGGGACCAAAACCATCCTAACAAAGTTTAGAGAAATAGAAGGACAATAACACATGCTTATATCCCAAACATTTTACATTGTATCACATAGATGGACACCCTTGAGGCAATTACTAGTCTCACAATGTTATGATTGACCATGGGATGCATACACTGAGGACTTCGACACAAGCTCCAAGTGGTGGGACATCTAGTAGTGTCCTTCCTACTATTGGTGTTAGTGGTATTGGTGTTATTGTCTCTCCTACTAGTAGTCATCATACAGTTCCTATACATCATTATGCATCATGTGGGATGAAGTGTATTGGACCTCTTTTTCAAGTGCAATAACACAAGTTACATTTATGGATACTAGACCTACATTTATGTAGCACACTAGTGCCCAACAGTCTATGCCATTTACAATAACTTCAACATCTTTAGACAGTAGTACAAAACATTATATTATATCCATTGTTTGTTCAGTACCTCAGGACACCAACATGTCTGATTATATGCCATCTAGAGTTGTTTCAGGTGCTCAGGAGACTAGCATGTTAGAGTTTACATCACTTGTAGATGTTTTAGGACCTCATGACACTAGCATGCCAAACTTTATGCCACATGTAGTTACTTCACCACCTCCCCTCAGCACACATCAACCTGTTATGTAGGACTTGTCTACTTCACTATCTATATTTGACACAGATTTAATTTTAATTAAAGTTTGTTTATGTATGTAAAAGAATATTAAGTTTATTTTTTAGTATATTTTTACTTAATTGACTAAAATTTTCATTTGTTGCTTGTATAGATGATTAATGATATCTTAGGTACCTTAGCTACCTTAAATTATGTTGTTGAGGCTGTGATCAACACTACGGTACCCTACACTCAGGTTTGGAAAGTTACAAATTAAATAAAAATTACTATTTAATGTTAAATCACAACTTGGTGTATTATGCCTGAATTTTAGCTTTTTAGTAATATATATTTGTCCAATTAGTGTAGTTATTGAATTTTATTATTTTTTATAGCTACCTATTTGTTATAAGCGTAGTATCCTAGATAGATTTGAATCACTCTCATCGGTGTAGCATATTTGTTTTTCATTTTCAAGAAGTGTTTCATTAAAATCTTGAAACTTTGTAAGTGTTGCATTTAGTCCACATTTAAAATTGTGTATATGTTTTTTAATTTGTTGACATTGCTATTGCACATTCTTATATTAATCCAAAACAAATATGAGCTAGGTCATGATGATTTTAGATTGATAACAACACTACACCTATGATGCCAATAATAATGATAATCAAAATGTTAATAATTACTTAGTCCAAGGTATATATCTCATTCTCAACTACACAAGATGCTCTCAATTTAATGTAGCAAAATTATGTCAAGCTTGCTCTGATGTAATTTGATCACAAACAAATTTCGTGTAGTGTTTCTTGTGCTACCAGACACATCTCTATGCCTACTATCCACATGTATTCATCTAAATAATTCTTATAATTGTTATTATTCGTTGGTTGGTTCATTGTGATATTAGGAACTTGTTTAGTTCCAAGCATCTAAAATTTTCATGCATGGTTAGTCAATTATGAGGTCACTTATTGGTGCAAAGCAAGACCAACTAGAAGACTTATTTTACAATCTGAAGATCCTTAAGTTTGTTGGAACTTTTGTATAAAAAAATTACATGATCATGTTTTTGTTTACTTTAAATAGAATCAACATAATCAAATTTGAGCCACTGTCCACAATCTTCTTGCCCATTAGCAACTCCAAAATAATAATTTCATAATGATAGGCATCATATTTCCAATTAATCCTTAATGTTCTTGCATATTCATGGTTAATGTAATTAATGATGCCCATAACATATGCAAAGGTGTGGTTTTGGATAGAAGAAATGCACTTGGAAATTCCAAAACTTTGAGAAATGATCTTCAAAATTATCATCTAAGAGAATGTTATAAAGTCTTACATTTGTGATGAAGATATTGTAGAAAGGTGATGCAATAGACAAGCTTCTCCAACATTGAGACAACTTCTAAAAGATGTTGCTAGGAAAGTACAAGGAGATCCTTCCCAAGTGATCAATGGTAGATAAGCATACAATGTTTTTAATGTGATGGCTATTTTGTTGTGTACACTTGATAAAGGAAATTTGGAGGGGATTGGCTTGAATTTATGGAAAATAAGAGACGGGGAATTAACTAGTTGCTCCCTCATTGTCACTTCTACCACTCAACAACAATACTACTTTTGTGTAGAAAATAATGATATGATATATAACTAGCCAATTTTTCCTTAGAATATTTTGACTTAGTGCTAGAAAATTGATGCAGATCATACACAATATTTATCACTCTATGCCTTATTCCAACACACATGCAATATGAATTTGGTTGCTTGACTTAATGGTTAGTTAGTAGTTTCACTTTCACTATCTATATTCAATGGTCTCAGACCTTATCCAAACTTTTTATAACCTTTATAACTCTACAATCCAAATACAAACTCCCCAAAACATCTTCTCTTCTATTGGACAACTATACAATCTTGGTAGATAGGGTTTTTAGCCTTATTTTTAGTGTTTTCCCTAAAGTACAATCTTACACAGTTTAATTTTGAAAAACCAAATAGTGTCTCAGATACCCTCTATTCTCTTCTAGCTAGTCACAAAGTTTCATTCCCCAAATCACTTCTTAGACTACTCTTCTAGGCACACTTTGTTCATTGTTTACCCCTATTAGATCTCTTCCATCCAAGTTCACACATAATCCTCTAGTATGGTATAGAGCTATAAAAAAATCCACTAAAAAATCTATAATATCTTTTTACACATTTTGATCCAACTTTTCACCAATTTTAATCACTTTTTGATGGTTAGAACTGTCTCTATCATCAAAATCCTAGAACTAGGGTTTGTGGGGTCTATTACAAGCCGAGAAGGAATATTTGAAATTATAGATTATTGGAAAAAATTTCAAGCTACTGTAGGTAGTGTTTAGGACCTATGCATTGACTAGGATCCTTTCCCAAATGATGTAACAACCTCTTGACACCTTATTCAACTTCTTCCACTTGATCTTAGTCTTGATTGTGTTTAAACTCAACACAAGGTAACCCTAGGGAAATTAATATACTACTCTGAGGTCATAAGAAGATTTCCACACCTATATGAAGGGTTCTTACACCTTGTCAAATCTTCATACGCCTCTTGACTTCACTAAATAGTATCTTTATTACATCTATTCTAGTTTTCTTTGATGCTTCAATCTTTCTATGAACACAGTCAAAGTCTACAAGGTTATGGAGATTGTCTTTAAGGTTTAGTCCTTCAACATAACTCAACACAAGGATGGTAAGGTCAAAAAAACTCTTCTTACCTCTTTGGAATAAAAAACCAATTCTTGTAATACATTGAATATACTCTTTATCAATCTTTACTTGACTACTACCTATGCATGCTTGTCCTAACAGGGTTGAAATGAGATGAAGAAAATCTTGAAATACATAATTATTTAATGAACACAACAAGGATTCATCAATTCATATTCCCTTTTCAAAATCATAGTTCTCCTATGTCATTCTTCATAAAACCATCTTGTCACTGTTTACCAATATGAAAATAAACAAGGTTTCTATCTGGAGTCTTTCAACAAACCCTCACCAGATACAATGAAAAATAATGTTTCTTGCTATTAGGACTTGATAGATTTTTGAACAACCAAATACACATTCTGAAAAAGATCCAATAGAAATTTTCTTTGCACTTCATATACTTACTCTTGTGCATGTACCAATTACAGTCAAGCTATTTATGTGCACAAAAAACATGGGCTCTATGAACCAATCATCAATACAAGTGTTTTATCCCTTATTCCTTATACAGTGGAATCCTTCAAGCATTCAACACAGGGTACAAGAAAAATAGGGGCATGTGACCTTAAACTTGCACCAATGTTTATAGAAGTTAGTTAATCCAATGTTGTAGATCCTTCACAAGAACTTAACTAACTTACCATAACAAATCAAACATCAGAAACAAATATACTTTCAACCTTTTTCATTGAACCATTATCATACAGTCCATTCTCCATATCTTTATGCAGGAAACAATAGAGTTATATATTTCATCCATCAAAATTTGACATATTCATTCCTTAATTCTTGGGTCTAATGCCCCTGGTCCTTTGAATATATTTTGTTCACTCCCTAAGAATCTAAAAATAACAAGATTTTATCATAAGTAACTATCATAACTACTTTTCAAAACCTCTAACCCATTCTTGAAACTACCTCATATGGGCTTACAAAGGATTTATGACTAGAGGCACTTACGCACATGTTTAATGTCTTTATCAACCCTTAAAGCCCTAACACTAACATTAGACAAACATTCCTAGCTAAGAAACATCAAAACCCTCTCATAACTTTCCCCAAACATTCAAATATTCAAATAATAGTTTTGGTGGGAAATGTCTTTTTGAACGTTTCAAACAACTTGGTATCTCTAGAACATCAAAATAAGATCTAGAAAAGAATCCAAGACACCTAGACACTTAAGTCAAACCAAAAATGAAATCTTAAAGATGCTCCTGCATCTTACTTTCAAGGGCAGAAGAAATTGAGCTCCAAGCTCAATGTTTACTTGCTTTTCTTTCTCTTCTTCCAATCTGTCAAACGTTTCTGATCTTTCATTATTTTAATTGGTCTTGTGGTTGCCACTATCATATCTTTAAATGGATTGAACTCTTGCTGTACCTTTTTTCCTTCATTTACCTGTGACATCAAAAAGGATTGTATTTCCTTCATGTTTTCAATGTGGTACTTGAACTCAGACTTGTCTTCCACCACTTTGATTCCAACTATATCTTGTAGCTCATCCTTTGATTGTGCTTGGCTAATATCTACACTTTTGGACTGCAACTTTACAATTTGAATGCTATGATAGCTCTCAAATGCATTGAGAGTTTGTTTCAGTTGCACCTTTTTAACTTCATCTTGACTTTACTGATTCTCATATTGTTGTAACCACTCTTGTACTTGTTCTTCTATCTTTGCCTTGTCCTTATCCATCACTGTTCCAAACTTTTCTCTTTTACTCAATTTTTCACTATGGAACTTGATTATTTTCCTTCAATCTTCATCCCTTGGCAAGATATTTCTTGAATGGACTGAGTTTCAACTCTTTGAACCTGAACATCTATCTTCTTGCTCACTTCCCAATTTTTTGTAATGGTTGCCTACTCCTTATTTGAACTTAGATCAAAAAACAACATGTTAGAAATACAATTTGGAGCCTTCATGGCTCTCTCATGTGTTGCCTCCTTGGACACTTCATTGTCCATCTTCCTCTTCTGCTTGGTGTCATTTCCAAGCCATTTCTTATCTATATCAACTACAATTTATATTACTACTTTGTTGACATCTCTTCATAGGCTTGGTTGCCCTTCTTATTTTGGATATCTTCTTTCTTGAGCACTCTCATAGGTGCTATAAACCACTCTCTTTATCCCTCTTGATGACTTCTACTGTTACCTTGCATTTTTGTTCAACTTCTCTTGTGTCCATATTTTTGGACTCATAAATATTCATATTAACCATTTCAAGACATCTTATCTATATCAAATACAATTTATATTACTACTTTGTTGTCATCTCTTCATAGGCTTGGTTACCCTTCTTATTTTGGATATCTGCTTTCTTGAGCACTCTCATAGGTGCTATAAACCACTCTCTTTATCCCTCTTGATGACTTCTACTATTACCTTGCATTTTTGTTCAACTTCTCTTGTGTCCATATTTTTGGACTCATAAATATTCATATTAACCATTTCAAGACATCTTATCTTTTCTTCTTTATTTGGTGCCTTGACCAAACCCAAAATTTCCATGGCTTTGCTCCAATACTGCTTTGTTTCCATCATCATTATTCTCTCATGTTTTCTTTCCTCTTCACTCTTCAATGAGATAAGAATGTGTATCTCTCCATGTTGCTTGATGGTGTATGTATTAGCTTGAACATCATGAATAGCCTGCCTACCAAACTACCATGGTCTTCCTAACAGTAAATGACAAACATCTATGGGCATAATATCACACAATACTTTATCTCTATATCCTCTTATATGAAATTCAACCCAACTTTTCTCACTTACCAGGATTTAATATCCCTTTTGAACCCATACAACCTTTTATGGTTGTGGATGTGGCATAATTTTCAAGCCCAATTATTGTACCATATCTAAAGACACAATGTTATTAGTGATTCTTCCATCAATGACTAAATTACAAACCTTACCTTTTGCTTTACATCCACTTTTGAATAAACTTCTTCTTTGGGTTGGTTCTTTGACTTTCCTCTGCTATAATAATATTCTTCTCATGAGTAGAGACTTATTTCTTTCTTATATGCTTTCCTCATTTAATTCTCTTGTATTCTATTATTTTATACTCTTGCCAATACTCAATAGACACTTTGTTTCCCTATGTCCCTCTCTATGGCACTGCCAACATTGTCTTTGAAAACATTGTCTTGGTCCACTTCTCATGTGACCTTCATCTCTTCTTAATCTACCATCTGCAAATGATTTGATTTTCCATGCATGGTGTTATACTCCCATGCCTTCTTGAACTTCTACTACATGCATTTGTGGTCTTTCTTGAATCACCTTTTCATTTTCTCTCTCATTTATTTTTCGTTGTAAAGGTTTTACTTGACCTTACTGCCTACCATTTCCCTCTTTCTCTATTACTATTCTGTAAACTCTCTTCTAAGATCATCCTCAATAGCCTCTATTCTCATGACCAATGGGGCAACCAATTGTGTCACTTGGTTTACCATATTCTTGACAAAATCTTCTTGATCCCTACTAACTCTCTCCATGGAACTTTGTTCTTGGTTCCCTGTCCTACAATTTACCTCAAAACACATGATGTTAATTTGTTTCAAAATCCACCAATAAATTTTAACCTGGATCTGATACCAAAATGATGTAGAGCATACACAATCTTTCTCTCTCTATACCTTATTCCAACACACACACACTGTGAATTTGGTTGCTTGACTGAATGGTCAGTTAGTAGTTTCACTTTCACTATTTGTATTCAATGGTCTCAGAACTTATCCAAACTTTTTATAACCCTTTATAAATCTGAAATTCAAATATAAACTCCCCAAAACATCTTCTCTTTTGTTGGACAACTATACAATCTTGGTAGACAGGGCTACTAGCCCTATTTTTAGTGTTTTTCCTGAAGTACAGTCTTGCACAATTTAATTTTGAAAAACAAAATAGTGTCTTAGACACCCTCTATTATCTTGAACATCATGAATATCTTTCCTATCAAAATACCATGGTCTTCCTAATAGTAAATGACAAACATCTATGGGCATAATATCACATAATACTTTATCTCTATATCCTCCTATATGGAATTCAACCCAAATTTTCTCACTTACTAGGATTTGATGTCCCTTTTGAACCCATGAAACCTTGTATGGTTATGGATGTGGCATCCTTTTCAAGCCCAATTTCTACACCATATCTAAACACACAATGTTATTAGTGCTTCCCCCATCAATCACTAAATTACAAACCTTACCTTTTGCTTTACATCTACTTTTGAATAAACTTCTTCTTTGGGTTGGTTCTTTGACTTTCCTCTACTATAATAATATTCTTCTCATGAATAGAGACTCATTTACTTCTTGTATTATTTCCTTATTCACTTCTCTTGTACTCTGATGCTGTATAATGTTGTCAATACTCAATGGACACTCTGATACCCTATGTCCCTCTCTATGGCACTACCAACATTGTCCTTGAAAACATTGTTTTGGTCCACTTCTTATGTGACCTTCATCTCTTCTTAATCTTCCATCTATAAATGATCTGATTTTCCATACATGTTGTTATACTCCCATGACTTCTTGAACTACTACTATATGCATTTGTGGTCTTTCTTGAACCACCTTTTCATTTTCTCTCTCATTTGTTCTTAGATGTAAAGGTTCTACTTGACCTTACTGCCGACCATTTCCTTTTTTCTCTATTACTATTCTTTGTACTCTCTCTCTGAGAGCATCTTCAATATCCTTCATTCTCATGACCAATGGGTAAACCAACTATGTCACTTGGTCTACCATATTCTTGACCAAATCTTCTAGATCCCTGCTAACTCTTGCCATGGAACTCTATTCTTGGTTCCCTATCCTATAATTCACCTCAAAACACATGATGTTAATTTGTTTCAAAATCCACCAAGAAATTTTAACCTAGATTTGATACCAAAATGATGTAGAGTATACACAATCTTTCTCACTCTATGCCTTATTCCAACACACACACACCATGAATTTGGTTACTTGACTTAATGGTCAGTCAGTAGTTTCACTTTCACTATTTGTATTCAATGGTATCAAACCTTCTCCAAAATTTTTATAACCATTTATAAATATTCAATCCAAATACAAACTCCCCAAAAAATCTTTTCTTCTGTTGAACAACTATACAATCTTGGCAGACAGGGCTACTAGCCCTATTTTTAGTGTTTTTCTTGAAGTACAGTCTTACACAGTTTAATTTTGAAAAACCAAATAGTGTCTTAGACACCCTTTATTATCTTCTAGCTAGTCACAAAGTTTCATTCCCAAAATAATTTCTTAGACTATTTTTCTAGGCACACTTTGTTCATTGTTTACCCCTATTAGGTCTTTTCCATCCAAGTTCACACACAATCCTCTAGTATGGTACGAAGCCATACAAAAATCCACTAAAAACTCTAGAATATATTTGTACACATTGTGATCCAAATTTTCATAAATTTTAATCACTTTCTGATAGTTAGAATTGTCTCTATCATCAAAATCCTAGAACCAGGGTTTATGGGGTCTGTTACAGGCCAAGGAGGAATATTTGAAATTCTAGATCATTGTATCAAATTTCAAGCTATTTTAGGTAGTGTTTAAGACCTGTGCATTGACTAGGATCATTTACCAAATGATGTAATACCATCTTGATGCCTTATTCAACTTCTTCCACCTGATCTTAATCTTGATTGTGTTTAAACTCAGCACAGGGTAACCCAAGGGAAAGCAATAAACTGGTATGAGGTGATAACAATATTTACACACCTATGTGAAGGGTTATTACACCTTTTAAAAGCTTCATACACCTATTGACTTCACTAAACACTATCTTTATTACCTTTGTTCTATTTTTATATGACATTTCAATCTTTATGTGAACACAGTCAAAGTCTACAGGGTTATAGAGATTGTCTTTGAGGTTTAGTCCTTAAACATAACACAATTTGGTAAGATCCACAATAGTTATTCTTACTTATTTGGAATAAAAAAATACTTGTTTTAATACATTTAATATACTCTTTATCAATTTTTACTTGACTATTGCTAATGCATGCTTGTTCTAATGGGGTCTAGCGCTGGATTATGAAATGAAATGAACTAATTATTGAAATACATAATTCTTTAATGAACATAACAAGAATTCATCAATTCATATTCCCTTTTCAAAATCATAGTTCTCCTATGTCATTCTTCATAAAACCATCATTTCACTATTTACCAATATGAAAACAAACAGGGTTTCTATATGGAGTCTTTCAATAAACCCTCACCAGATACAATGAAAAACAATGTTCCTTGTTATTAAGACTTGATAGATTTTCTAACAACCAAATACACATTTTGAATAAGTTCCAACAGAAAGTTTTTTTTCACTTCATATACTTACTCTTGTGCATATACCAATTACAGTCAAGTTATTTATGTGCACATAAAATAGGGGCTCCATGAACTAGTCATCAATACAGGGTTTTCTCCTTTAATCCTTATATAGTGGAATCCTTTGAGCAATAAAATAGGGTACAAGAAAAATAAGGGTTTGTGACCTTAAACTTACACCAATGCTTATAGAAGTTAGTTAATACAATGTTGTATATCCTTCATAAGAACTTAACTAACTTACCATAAAAAATCAAACATCAAAAACAAAGATAATTTGAACCTCTTCCATTGAACCATTATCACACAATCCATTCTCCATCTCTTTATGCAGGAAACAACAGAGTTATATATTTCATCCATCAAAATTTGACATATTCACTCCTTACATCTTGGGTCTAATACCCATGCTCCTTCAAATACATTTTGCTCACTCCTTGAGAATCTAGATATAACAAGCTTTTATCGCAAGTAACTATCATAACTACTTTTCAAAACCTCCAACCCATTCTTGAAACTGCCTCATATGGGCTTACAAAGGATTTATGACTAGAAGCACTTACCCACATGTTTTATGTCTTTTATCAACCCCTACAACCCTAACACTAATATTAGACAAGCATTCCTATCTAAGAAACATCAAAACCCTCTCACAACTTTCCCCAAATATTCAAATAATAGTTTTGGCAGGAAATGTCTTTTTGAATGTTTTAAACAACCTAGTGCCTCTACAACATCAAAATAAGATCCAAAAAAGAATCCATGTCACCTAGACACTTAAAGCAAACCAAAAATGGAATCTAACTAAGATGCCCGTACATCACAAATGGTGTTCTCTCCCAAGTTGATAGGAATCTTCATCTTCTTGTCTTAAAGAGGAGAAAAAAATATAATCTTAAGAAAATGGTGGTAGGAGGATGTTTCATCTAGTTGAAATGGGTTTTCTCGTATACCTCAACAACACCAAACATGTCATAGCATCTTTATTGATGACACATTTATCCTCACATATGTAACAACTAAATAATCAAGGTCACAATCTCATAAAGTGGTGTATATGTGACTAATGCCAATAGAATGTGGTCATTATAAAAGGCCTCAAAATGCATAAAGAACATAATTAGTGTTCAAGCATACTCTTGTTTAGCAAATAAACTAAAAATATAACAAATATGAGCATCCTCTTGTTTAGAAAATAATATTGTTCAAGGATCTTCTTGTTTAGAAAATAAATTAGCAATATCAAATATGAGTTAAAAGAAGGAAATGTGAAAATGTTAACTCACTACTTCATTAGTCATTATCTAGCTCACGCAAAGTTGTATTTATGTCTCTTATAGTTATTTCTCTATTTATGAATATGTAGACACTAGAATTGAATATTATTGTATAAATATTTTGTATACACCATAGTTTTTTTAACATGAAGGAATAATTTTTCCCTCTTTCTATCCCTCTCCCACTTTCTCTTTATGTAAAGAAGGAATAATATTAATTTTGATTATTCATAAATTACATTAAATTTTATTTGATTCATAATTGACCTCTTTCATTTGTTGGTTTTATAGATGATGTGAGATGCTATGGGTACCCCACATGAATTAGAACAACGTCTTGCAACACCTAATTTAGAGATAGACTGGTGAGAACATAGTAAAATTATTTTTTAGCTTCAATAAGTGATACTCTATGTCATATTTATATTTATTTTCACATCTATATCTATTGATATATGTATGCTCCATAGGATTCTCCATCATCGATATATTCACAATCATGCAAGCCAAAACAACCATTTAGGTGGCATACGATAAGTCCAAAATCACCTTGCTGCAAAATTTTCCTCATGGAAACTATATAATTTTTAATATATCATTTTAATGCATTAAATTTTCTATTTCATATGTTGTGCAGACACCATAGTTTTCTGAGGTTGCGAAAGAGAGATTCGATACTTCACATGCTGAGAGAAGAGTTTCTCCCCATAATGATTCATGTAGCACCCCTGGTTCTACATTTATGGCAAGGAAGTGCAATTTATTTGGAGGCAATGACAATCAAGAGAGTTAGTTGTAGGTACAATCTATTTTGTATGTTGATATGGCTGACATTATATGCCTATATGGCACATTTTGTATATGTACATGTTATGGTCTAAATTGTATCTCGATATATGTCCTTTTTAATGTCATTATGACATAATTTACATACACATATATACTATTTGACATATTTACATCTGAATAATACATTTTTATAATTTTTGTATACATATTTACTTCTTAAATATGTCATTATTATTTGTTGAACATGTTCACGGATAGTTCAAATGTTTAACTTTCATGAAATTAATGTACTAATGTTATAATGAGTACAATGTAGTCATTTTATTGTGCATGTTTATGTGATGATTGTTGAGATATGTGATGGTTTCTTAGCATTATCATATATTTCATTAATAAATAAATAAAGAATGAAATTATATTAATGTGCACAAATGACCATTATCATAGAGTTTTAGGAAGAGAGACCCAAAGAAATAAAGTACAAAGACATTTTGTCACAATTGTAAAGATATCATGTTTTCATAATATGTGTATATAAAGAACACAACCCAGATGAGTTTCCTCAAGTCCTATAATTACATGTACAATTCCTCTTAACATCCCCCAAAGGATTCTATGGCACTCAGGATGAGTGAGACATGACAACAAGTTTTCTCTCATAGCCAAATGTCTCTTAAGAGACCAAAAGTTTATCAGTGAGAGGCATATCTTGTGATTCGTTAGCCCAATCAGTAAACCATTTGTGAAAATACATCTAGATATTTGTTTTAATATTAGAATGTCTACCCTGTGCTCTATGCCAAGTCTTACGACTGAAAGTTATAGGTGGTCAGATGTATCCCTTAAGAGAAGTTTCTCATCCCTGAGTGGGAAAACTAAGTGAATTATCATCATGCATTATAGGATAATCATGAGGGATAGAGAGGATTAGTGATCTCCTATAGTTTTATAGGTGATTCCTCTTAACATTCCCAAGAGGATTTTGTGTCACTCAAAACAAGCGAGACATGGTGTTTTCTCTCGTAGCCAAATGTCTCTTAAGAGACCAAAAGTTGGTTTGTGGGAGGCGTATATTGTGAATTATTATCCCAATTGATGAATTATCTACACATATGCATATAGATATATGTTTTTAACACTATAATGGTCACCCTTCTCTCTCCATCAGTCTCCATGACTAAAGTTATAGTTGGTCAGATGCATCCCTTAAGAGAGTCTTTGACTGCATGTTGTAGGAAAACTGTGAGGGGTAGAGAGGATTCATAAACTCATATAGTTGTGTTACAAGTCATATTAACATCCTTGGAGGATTTCATGGTAGTCATGATGAGTTAGATAAGGCATCAATTTTTCTCTCACAATCAATTATCTCTCAAGAGAGCAAATGTTGGTATGTGGAAGGCATATCTTGTGACTCATTAGCCCAATAGATGAATCATCTACACAGATGCATCTTGGTGGGAATTTTAACACTATAATGACCACTTTCCACTCTTCATCAGACCCCAAGACTAAAATTTATAGTTGGCCAAAGGCATCCCTTAAGAGAAACTTCTCGTCCTTAAGTGAGAAAATTGAACAAACTTTTGTCATACATTGTAGGAGAATTGTGAGGGTAGAGAGGAGCCATTAGCTCCTATAGTTGCATGAATGAGTCCTCTTAACATATCCATAGGATTCCATGGCACTTGTTATGAGCAAGAAATGGCAATGAGTTTTCTTTCACAGCCAAATGTCTCTTAAGAGACCAAAATTTGGTTTGTGGGAGGCGTATCTTGTGATTCATTAGTCCAATTGATGAATCATTTATGTGGACTCATCTGGATGGACATTTTAACACTATAATGGCCACCCTCCACTCTCCATCAAATTATATGACCAATATTTATAGTTGACTAGATACATCCCTTAAAATAAGTTTTTTGTCTTTGAGTGGAAAAACTAAGTGAACTTCCATCACACATTGTAGGAGAATTATGAGGGGTAGAAATGAGTCATTAGCTCCTATAATTGTATGGGTGAGTCTTCTTAACATCTCCTAGAGGATTTTATGGCACTCAAGATGAAAAAAACATAGTGGTGAGTTTTCTCTCGTAGCTAAATGTTTCTTAAGAGACCAAAAGTTGGTCTATGGGAGGCATATCTTGTGATTCATTAGCCCAATCGATGAACCATCTACATGGACATGTTTGCATGGGTGTTTTAATGCTATAATGGTCACCCTCCACTATTTTTTAGGCCACAATACCAAAAGTTATAGTTGGCCAGATGCATCTTTTAAGAGAAGATTTTCCTCCTTGAGTGGGAAAACTGAGAGAACTTCTACCACACATTGTAGGATAATTATGAGGGGTAGAGATGAGCCATTAGCTCCTATAGTTATATGGGTGATTCCTCTTAATATCTCCCAAAGTATTATATGTCACTTATAATGATTGAGACATAACTATGAGTTTTCTCTCGCAACATAATGTCTCTTAATAGACCAAAAGTTAGCTTGTGGGAGGTGTATCTTATAACTCATTGGTCCAATCAACTAACCATCTATGCAGACATGTCTAGATGGGAATTTTAATGCTATAATAGCCATCCTCCACTATTCATCAAGCACCAACACTAAAATTTATAGTTTCTCAGACACATCCCTTAAGAGAAACTTCTTGTCCATGAGTAAGAAAATTGAGCAAACTTCCACCATGTGTTGCAAGAGAAATGTTAGGAGTAGAGACAAGTAATCAAATAATATATTTGAATGGGTGAGTCCTATTAACATTTATTATAGGATTTTTTGGTTCTTGGGATGAGTGAGACATGATGGTGAGTTTTATCTCTTAGCCAAATATCTCTTAAGAGATCAAAAGTTGGTATGTGGTAGGTGTATCTTGTGACTTGTTAGCCTTTTTAACAAACTATCTATACAAACATATTTGGATAGGTTTTTTAACATTATAATGGAAACCATCCACTCTCCATCAAGCCCCAATACCAAAAGTTGTATTTGGCTAGATGCATCCTTTAAGATAATTTTCTCATCCATTAATGAAAAAATTGAAGAAACTTCCATCACACATGTTAGGAGAACTGTGAGGGGTAGATAATATCTGTCAAATATTATAGTTGTATGGAAAAAAATTATTAACACCCCTTGGATTATTTTATGGCATTCAGAATAAGTGAGATATGATGATGAGTTTTCTCTCATATCCAAATGTCTCTTAAAAGACCAAAAGTTAGTCTATGGGAGGCATATTTCGTGACTGCTTAGCTCAATCAATGAACTATCTACATGAATGCATTAAAATGGGTGTTTTAATGATAAAATTACCACCATAAACTCTCTATCAGGTTCTAGGACAAAAATTTATATTTTTTTGAATGCATCCCTTAAGAGAATCTTCTCATACCTGAGTGGGAAAAACATAGCAAACTTCTATCACACGTTGTAGGAGAACTGTGAGGGGTAGAGATGAGATGTCAATTTTTATAATTACATGGTTAAGTACTCTTATCAAATCCTAGATAATTTCATGTCACTCAAGATGAGTGAGACATAACATCAAGTTTTTTCTTGTAACCAAATGTCTCTTAAGATACTAAAAATTGGTCAGTGGGAGACGTTCTTTTGACTCATTAGCCCAATCGATGAACCATCTTCACCAATGCATAAATATGGGTGTATAAACACTATAATGGTCACCCTATACTCTTAATTGGGTCCTATAACCAAAATTTATAGTTGGGAATATACATACCTTAAGAGAAACTTTCCATCCCTAAGTGAGAAAATAAGTGAACTTCTATCACACATTATAGGAGAATCGTGAGGGGTAAAGATGAGTCATCAACTAATATAGTTTCATAGGTAATTATTAATAATATACCAAAGAGGTTTTTTTGGAACTCAAGATAAGTGAAACATGGTGGCCAATTTTCTCTCGCAGCCAAATGTCTCTTAAGAGACCAAAAATTGGTATGTGAGAGGTGATTCTTTTGACTCATTAGCCCCATAAATGAACCATCTATGTATACATGTCTAAATGGATATTTTAATGTTATAATTACCACTTCATAATATTTATCATGCCTCATGACCAAAATTTTCTATTGTCTAGTGCATCTGTTAAGATAAGCTTCTTGTTTGTGAGTGGGAAAACTGAGCGAACTTCTATCATGTACAGGAGAATTGTAAGGGGTAGAGATGATCCATTAGCTCTTATAGTTACATTGGAAATTCCTATTATCATTTCTTAGATTATTTTTTACCACTTGATATTATCAAGACATGACATAAAGTTTTCTCTCGTAGTTAAATGTCTCTTAAGAGACCAAAAATTGGTTTGTGGGATGTGTATCTTTTGACTCGCTAGCCCAATCGATGAACTGTCTTCACCAATGCATCCAAATGAGCATATAAAAATTATAAGGGTCACCCTCAACTCTCTATCAAGCACCAAATTTGAAATTTTCAATCATTTCGAGGCATCCCTAAAGAGAAGCTTTTCGTCTTTTAGTGGAAAAACTGAGCAAACTTCTATCGTGCATTGCAGGAAAACCATGAGGGGTAGAAATGATTCATCAACACCTAAAGTTACATAATCAATTCCTCTTGACATCCCCTAGAGTATTCCATGTCACTTGGGATGAACAAGAAATGGAAACAAGTTTTCTCTCAGCCAAATGTCTCTTGAGAGACCAAAAGTTGGTTAGTAGGAGGCATATTTTTTAATTCACTAGCCCAACTGACAAACCATCTTTGTTGACAAATCCAGATGGGCATATAAATGATGTAATGGTCACATTATACTCTTTTTTAGGCCTCAATATTTAAAATTTTAGTCGTTTGAAGGCATCCCTGAAGAGAAGCTTCTCGTCCCTGAGCAAGAAAATAAACTAGACTTCTTCTACACATTACAGGAGAATCGTGAGGGGTAGAGATGAGTTGTAAGTTCTTATAGTTGCATGAGTGATTCCTCTTAGTAAATCCTAGATTATTTTATGTCACTCAAATGAGTGAGACATGACTACATCTTTTCTTTCACATCTAAATATCTCTCAAGAAAATAAAAGTTGGTTAGTGGGAGGCGTATCTTTTGACACATTAGTCCAATTAATGAATCGCCTTTGCCAACGCATTTGAGTGGCCATATAAAAGTTTAAATGGTCACATTCAAATCTCATTTAGAACCTAAGAATGAAATTTATAGTCATTTGGAGGCATCCCTTAATATAAGCTTCTCGTCCCTCAGTGGGAGAAGAGACCTAACTTATGTCATACATTACCAGAGAACTATGAGGGCTAGATATGAGTCATTAGTGCTAACAACTATATGGATGATTATCACCTCCTATAGGATTCCATGCCATTTGAGATAAATGGGACATGATAATGATTTTTCTCTTACAGCCAAATGTCTCTTAAGAGACCAAAAATTATTTAGTGGGAGGTGTATCTTTTGACTCGCTAGCCCAATCGACAAACCATTTTTATCAACACATATAGATAGGTGTATAAACATTGGAATGATCACCCTACACTTTTTGTCTAGCCTAAAAATTTAAATTTATATTCATTTGGAGGTATCCCTAAAGAGAAACTTCTTATCATTGAGCGAGAAAATAGACCAAACTTCCACTACGTATTAGAGGAGAACCGTGAGGGGTAGAGATGAGTTGTTAGCACCTAAACTTACATGCATGAGTCCTATTATCACACCTATAATATTTTTTGCCACTCAATATGAGTGATACATGGCTGCATATTTTCTCTCATAGCCAAATGTCTCTTAAGAGACCAAAAGTTGGTTAGTGGGAGGCATATATTTTGACTCGTTAGCCCAATCGACAAAGCATCTTCATTGACACATCTAGATGGGTGTACAGATATTGTAATGATCACTCTCCACTCTCCATTGGGATCAAGAATGAAAACTTTAGTCATTTTCTCACCTAACACACCACTAGTTTAACATCTCCTTTGGCATGAAGGAGCTTGATGCCTTTGTCTTGAGCAGCCCTCAATCCAAGCAATAGAGATTCATATTCAGTTGTGTTATTAGTGTTGCTGAACTACAACTTGTAGGATGAAAGAAAAAAATATCTGTGAGGAGATATCAACACAACCCCAGCTCCTAAACTGATAGAGGAGTAGCTGCCATCGAATTCAAGAATTTATACCTCATTAGATACTAATTTTCCTTTGGATTCTTCTTCATTCAGAGGTGGAGATCCTTCCACATTGGTATTGCACTCCACACATTCTCCTGCTATTCTAGTTGAATGCATTTCTAGGTTGCCATCTGTGGGAGCTTCATCTGATGCCTGATGAACTTCATCTGTGGATAGGAAGTAGTTACCTATGCCTAAAGACTTGAACAAAATTTGAGCTTCAGGTGCCAAGGTTTGGGTAACCACATATTTTGTTTCCTTTTCAGGGAGTAGCCTCTTCATAACACCTTTGACTGGAATCCTTACCTCGAATAAGTCCATGCTCAATTCACTGCCAACATCCCTGCAAAAATTTTGCCCAAGAAGGATGCTATATAATGGTGGGACGTCGGCTACCAAGACAGTCATCTTGATTCTTTTATCTGGGAATGCTGCAAATGCAAATTGGGCATCTTTAATTTGTCCCAATAGAGGTACTTACTTGTTCTCCATGGAGAAGCATCTACCAAACATCTTGGTCAGTGTGAGGCCAAGGGATTTAGCCACTTTGGTAGGCATGACATTGTCTGAAGCTCCAAAATCAATGATGCAGTTATCCAGCTGATGACTGTTTATCAGTAATGAGACATAGAAAGGTTCAGTTCTACTAGGAGCAGCAGGAGGGGTAATGACAAGATTATTCTTGGAGGGTGTATTCTTGGGGGAATCATGTGTCATCTTGGGAATTACTTGTCCTTTAGGGATGGCCTAGTTTTTAACACATTGAACCAATTTGTCTAATTGCTCGGGGTTAGACTACAGAAATTCAAACTCAGACATTTGAATTTTGGTTTTCTTTATATGGTCAATGATATCAAATGTTGGAAATGAACTAGACACAGAGAATAGGAGCTTATCCTTTTGAGTTTTGGAAGGGGAAGAATTGGACTACGAATTTGAAGTTGAAGGTGCAGATATTTTTGGGGTACTTATCGTCTTAGTAACTATCGAGTCCTTTGGCTGGAAAGGCAGAGTGGTCCCATGTTTAGCAATTAAAATTGCTAGTTGAGGTTGCCCCTCTGTCTTCTCTTTACTAGTCTATTGAGTTGATTGATTCTTGGACCAGGTGAATACAACATATGATCCCTCAACTGCATTACCTTCACTTCTGGGTTGTCTTGATAATTCAAGAAACCAATATTAGAGTCACCAGCTAATTCTTCTCCTTCTTCAATGAAGAGATTAGCATCATCTTCAAGACTCAACTCAGGCTAGAATGAGAAATCTGATTTAGCTTCAAGATATCCAACTGCTGAGTTAGTTGGAGGTGCCTCAATGGTAAGGTTATTCCTTTAAAGAGGAGGAAGATGATTGGTTTTCCCTTGGTTTCTAGCAGTATTGCCTTGGTAAGACTAGTTAGGGAATGTCCTGCTTGGTACATCTCTGTATGAAGGAGCAGATGACATCCCTTGTGCCATTTGTTTTTTGAGGGCTAGCAATTCATTTGCTAGTTTCTACACCATTGGATCAATGGTGGCTAAAGGGGAGTATTCAGAAGAAAAAGAAGATTTACCTCTATTTGGATCTCTCCTTATCTTTTCTGCCAAGATAAGGTCATCTTCAACTTTAGTAACCAAGTGTTGAGCAGCCTCAAGGTCTATGTGGCTAGCACGTCTTAGTAGAAAACTCACTGCAGGCAGTTGTGAGTTGATGAAGAAACATTTGAGGTTTTTAGGTGTCAGCTGAGCAATAGCAAGAATTCAGTTCCTCAGCTTATCAAACTTTGCTATGAAATCCCTCATAGTCTCATGAGGTTCCTTCTTCATCTATGTGATATGGGCCAGTAAGGTGTGTGCATCTTCTACAAGCTTGAACCTGGCTTCAAATTTGGCTTTGAGTGTGTCCCAATCAGTCATTGACCTAGCTTATAGATGGTAGAACCAGTCTGCAATAGCACCTTGTAGTGTTTTCTTGAAAATCCTAATTTCCATGTCCTCAAATTCCACTCCTATTATGCCACAGGCTATGCTGAAGGTTGTAATGTGTTCATCAGGATGAACTCTCCCATCACCAAAAAATTTGGAGAAATTCTTTCTTGAGCTGCATGGGAGTTCATGTAGAGGTGAAGTGAGGTTCAGTGGGCCAAAGGAGTTACCCTAGGGGCCTTGAATTACCATGATGGGATTATGAAAAAGAGGGATAACAAATATGGCCAGTGTGTGCATAGGCAAAGCTCTGCTAATAGCATAAAAAATAGCTTTGCCTTGTGTTGGTGTCTTGGTACGAGTAGGAAGAACATGTTAGGAACCCCTTATCCAATGGAAGCACAATTGATTACTTTCTTATAAGCAATTAAACATGAAATTATACCAGAATGATTAAGTAACTAGAAACTTGAGACAACAAAGAATTTGAGAGACAATACACACTCTTATATTAAATATTACTAGAAGAAAATACAATAAGGAAGATGCCACTTCTTCCTCCACCTCAAAGGCTTGCCACACCTCAAGACCTTCTTCCCTCTCTCTCTTGCTCAACCACAACCAACTCAACAACTTGAGTTGTTATCCCCTCCTTGAATGCTTCAGCTGATCTCCTTGACCTTACACCTGTAAATCTCCTTGACCTTTCTCCTTGCTTCAATGCTTTTACTTGCCTGCTTGATTTACAATACATGCCTCATGGGTCTTTAAATAGAATCCCATGCATACAAAAATAGAACTCTAATTACAATAATTAGACACGCAACTCATGACTATAATTAGCCCCTAAATATGCAAACACTCGCTTCACTTAACTGACTTTTCGTCAACAGCAGTTCTGGAACCGCCACAGGTGACCGACGTCGGTCCCTGTCTGTCTGGTGCTGATCGACGTCGGCTGACTATCTACCGATGCCAGTTTCCTTCTGCACTGGTCATGACCGACGTCGGTCATGCTACCGATGCCAATACTTCTGGATCTTCATCAACCTCCTATTTCTTTGTGTCTGTAACAGTTGAAGCTTTTAGCTCCACACCCTAACAATCTCCCACTTGGAGATAAATAGTTGCAACTGTACCTATACTTGTACACCATCTACTTTATTCCCTTGGCTCTGTATCCCTCTTCAAATTCCCTCTTGAAGACCAACCACCACAAAACCTGTGATGCTATACCTGTCACTTATGCCAAAATAATTTTGCTGCTCCCAAATTCTTCATGACATACTTCTGAACCAACTTTACCCTTAGCTCAGAAAACTCCCTGTATATGAAACCCTGCAACAAGCAACACAATAAAGTAACATGATAATGTAGCTAATATTATCCAACCTGGTAAAGATAAAATACAATGGTCAAACCTCCATTGTCCTGCAGCCTAATCAAGACCATATACCATAGCCTTCTGTCTCACGTGTCCATCCACTCTCTTCTCTAACTTGGGAATCCATCCCTTATTCAGTGCTTTCTTCCAGCTAACAACTCCACCAACAAATACCTGTTTGGTTTTTCTCCAAGGACTCACACTCCTCATCCATGCCAAGCTCCCACTGTTTCTGGATTCTACCTACATTGCTTCTTCCATATTCCTAGTTCTTGACCATCAGTAAGCAATATAAAGAAGGTGAACAATGAATATGAGGTTCACTTACCCTTTCTGACCTCCATATGGGCGTTTGAGACTCCTTGACAGCTTGTTGTCCACCCAACATCTGTTCCAGTGACCAATCTCAGCCATCTCCCAGTTTGCTCTCGATCGATGTCAGTTCCCTACACTGACCCTGACTGCCGACATCGTTTCCCTGGCCGACGCCGATGTCCCCTCTACCGATGTCGATTCTTGCCTGACCGACATCAAACTTCTCCTGCCCGACTCTACCCACCCTGCTGGTCTGCACATGACCAATGTCGGTATTTGCCTGACTGACGTCGGTTCCAAGTGACCGACGTCACTGTCTGTGTGTTCCTGTAAGTGATGAAATCTTCATATGTGAGCTCATCTTGGATCAAACCCCTATCCATACTGCCCTGCTCAGAATTATTCAGCCCCTGTGACTGATCTCTATCCTTCATCTCCTCCATAAACACGAAGGCTTCTTTGTTCTTGTCAAAAGCATCAAATTTTCTTTTCCTGCAATGAACTCTATCTATGCTTTCTGAATCTGAACACATACCTTTTGAATCAAGAATGTCCATTTCCTTCTTATTCATGTGACCAAGCCTATTAAGCCACATCTTTGAATCTACAGCTGAAGTAGATAAACCAGAAGTAGAATCAGTAATACAAGTAGATAGATAAAGAGTACCTACTTTCTTACCTCTTGCTAAAACAAGTGCACCCTTGGTAACCTTCCAAGAATCAGCTGTGAGGGTTACTGTGCATCCCTCATCACCCAACCTTCCTACAAAAACCAAACTCTACTTTAGAATTGGGACATGCATGACCTCCTTCAACACCCATGTGTTGTCCATCTGCAATCTCAGCTGCACTTTCCCTTTGCCAACTATTTGACGAGGCGTACCATCCCCTAAATAAAGCACTCCAAAGTCTCCCTGGACATACTCATGGAACAAATCTCTGTTTGGGGATGCTTGAAAAGAAGAACCAGAATCTAAAACCCATGATCTTATCTGACTATCCAAAGAAAGTATGAGAGCGTCCTGTACCACGATATTTGCATCCTTTGCTTCTTCATTACCTTCATGTTGATTCTCTTTATCCCTCAACCAACACTCCTTCTTTGTGTGTCCTCTCTTTCCACAAAACCAGCAGGTAACACCTCTGGACTCGGACCTCCTTCCCACCTTCGACCTTGATTTCCCTTGCTCTATCTTCTCTCTTTACCTTCCCCTGCTTTCTACACTTAGAGCATTCCCTGATGATTCACCTGTGCTTCTCCTGCGTATTTCTTCATTCAAGATCACACTCACAACATCATCAAATTTTAATATTTTAGAAGCAGATGCAGAATTACTTACTGCCATAACCAAACTATCCCAACTTTCAGGCAAAGAACATAAAATCAAGAGAGCCTTTACTTCATCATCAAAAACAATATTGACTAAAGCTAACTGGTTTACCAAACCATGGAAATCACTAAGATGAGTATGTACCAATCCACATTACTGCATTTGCAAATTAAATAGCTACTTCATAAGAAATACCTTATTAGAAGCCGAGGGCTTTTCGTATAAATTCACCAAGGATTTTATCAACTCTTCCATTGTCTTGCACTGTGATAAGTTGGAAATCACAGACGATGCAAGGCTCAACCTTATGGAATTGAGAGCCTTCTGATCAAGAACACTCCATTCTTCATCCTTTATATCTATGGGCTTGCATGCAATCCCACCCAACGGTAAGTACAAATCCTTCTGATACAGATAATCCTCTATCTGCATCCTCCAATGTTCATAATTCTTGCCATTAAACTTCTCCATTCGTAGCTTACTTTCTTCTGCCATTGCTAAACTCCCACTCAATCAGAAAACCCTGTGAATGACCTGTAATAAAAAAATAATAACCTGCTCCCTACAAACCGTAGCTTTGATACCAACTATTAGGAACCCCTTATCCAACGGAAGCACAATTCATTACTTTCTTATAAGCAATTAAACACGGAATTATACCAGAATGATTAAGTAAATAGAAACTTGAGACAACAAAGAATTTGAGAGACAATACACACTCTTGTATTAAATATTACTAGAAGAAAATATAATAAAGAAGATGCCACTTCTTCCTCCACCTCAAAGGCTTGCCACACCTCAAGACCTTCTTCCCTCTCTCTCTTGCTCAACCACAACCAACTCAACAACCTGAGTTGTTATCCCCTCCTTGAATGCTTTAGCTGATCTCCTTGACCTTACACCTGTAGATCTCCTTGACCTTGCTCCTTGCTTCAATGCTTTTACTTGCCTGCTTGATTTACAATACATGCCTCATGGGTCTTTAAATAGAATCCCATGCATACAAAAATAGAACTCTAATTACAATAATTAGACACGCAGTTCGTGACTATAATTAGCCCTTAGACATGCAAACACTCGCTTCACTTAACTGACTGTTCGTCAATAGCAGTTTTGGAACCGCCACAGGCAACCGACGTCGGTCGCTGTCTGTCTGGTGCTGACCAACATCGGTCGACTATCTGCCGATGCCAGTTTCCTTTTGCACTGGTCATGACCGACGTCAGTCATGCTGCCGACGCTGATACTTCTGGATCTTCATCAACCTCTTGTTTCTTCATGTCTGCAACAGTTGAAGCTTTTAGCTCCACACCCTAACAGAACACTCTTGGATCATTGAACTTGAAGCTGGAGAGGAAATGAGTCAAAATTTCCTTGCTACACCAATTCAAAGATAGGGTCAACAACACCTTAAACTCTTTGGCTCCTAGTATAGCGTGGAGTTGCCAGATTGTGAAACAAGAATGGAAAAGGACTGGTCTTGCTTTAACTTGAAGCTTGAGGCTTCAAACTTCTTGTCCTTCCCCAATGGAGTCACCAAAAACTGTTGGGTGAATATTTTGTCAACCAGCTAACTAGGGAGCAAAATAGGTCTCTTCAACCACAGCATAAGGAGATTGGTCAGCCAGATGTGTAGGTTTACTACATCAACAGGGGACAAATCTCTCCTCTCATCAAGGGGAGGTTCCCTATGAATATGCAGGAGCTATATAATATATATATAAGCATAAAATAACACTCAAGGGTAGGATACACCATCCATCTCTCTTCTTTCAAAGATGATGTTCACAAACAAAGGATAAAATCTTGGTGAAAGCACTGAAGGCACTTCTCTTCTTTCAGAAGTGTTCTTGCAGGGGACAACAGGAGTTCTTTTAGGTAGGATAAGTAATTGGTAACAGAGTATAGAGTAACCAACAATCTAAGATGTAGCACAAAGTCTCCACCTTGACTGCCCAAGAGTGAAATATGAAGAACAATGGGGGCACAAAGTCATCCCAAGGTCCTTTACACAAAAAGAAATAGAAAAACACACACTAAAGATAACTATAACAACACAAAGTATGAAAGTAACAGACTTCAGGACATCTTCCCTATCACTTCCACGAGTTCTGCTTGTTAGATTAAATAAATAAGAATGCATCTAGAAGATAGACATAAGAACAATCTCCTAAAATGGCACAAGTTATGACAGCACAAAGTCTGCAAGTAACTTGCTTTCTCATTCAGATAAAATAATATGAACAACAATCTAAGCTCAAAGTCTCAATATTCGCCTTTCAATTTGGGCAGAGTTTTGCTTCTGGTAATGGGAAGATCTCCCTTAAAATGATACAAGAGATTACATTATATAGAGGCCAAGGAAGGCTTGGCACTTTGTCCCATGGAGTGGCCCATGCTGTGCATTAATGCCTTGAATGCATTTTTGGTTTTGTTAGGGAGGGCCATGCTGAAACAAGGCAGTCGCCTTAACTATGGCATGTTGATTCATCTTGAATGTCTTTTTCTAAGCCTAAGTCACTTATTCTATCACCTGCTATCCACGCAGCTGTCCACTTTGCCTTTACTCCAAAGGAGACAAATAGGCTGCACCTTCAATGTTTGCAGGCTCAAATATCTACCCAATGAACTGTTCCACCTAATGGAAATACCTCCTATAGATATTTCCCTCTTTGTCTCTTCCTGCTGTGATTTGAGCCCTCGGGCTACCTTTTCCCTTTTTTGGTTTTTTTAGTTCATTTTTTGGGCAGTTCTTCCTTTCGGCATGAGAGTCTTTGAATGCCTTTGAAAGCAGTCGGGTCCACGGTTAAGCCTGCAAAGATCAACAGTTATCTTATTTCCACAAATTTGACGTCTTTGGGTCCATCATCGCTTGAAAGCTAACAACTAATTGGTTGTCTTAAATTTGATGGATGCGGGTCCGTCATCCTCTTTAGCAATTCTTTCATGTCTTTTCTACTTGCTGAGTGTCGAGTGCCTCTTCGGGTCTTTGGAAAAGGTCCTTTCTGAGTGTCGCGTGCACCCCCACAAGGGTACCTACCCTTCAAGATTTTTTGGGTGGCCTTTGGGCTTTAATTATTTTGGAGGACTATTGTTTCTTTATTTCCTTCGGATAATTTGTCTGAAGGAAACCTTTCTTTGGCTCTACATCTTTGACATGTGGCACATTTAACTGCTTTTAACATGTGACACATGGCATCTTCCACTGAAATAGGTGAGGACACTTGGTGGCATCCACTTAACTTATCAGAGCTTTTAGAAACCTTTGAGAGTCTTGTGGGAGATGACACATGGTGACTTCTGTTGGGCTCTAAAAACACTACAAAAACATTTGGGACTCATTTGGATTCACGCAAACGATGACACTTGGTGCATTCTACTTGTTCCTACAACTTACTCGAGGTCCACCACAGTCCTTACTCAATAATTGTAGATGTCGACACTTGGCGACCTCCATTGAGTCTTACTAGGGACATGTGGCAACTTTCATGGCTTCTTAGAAATAGATTACAACTTTTCATGATTGCCACTTGGCATTTTCTGCGAGACCCTGAGAGAAGCTTGGAAACTTATAAGAAGCTTGAAATGTGGATGCTGACACTTGTTACACTCTGTTGAGTTATAATGGGACACATGGCAACTTTTTCTCAATTTTATCAATCACACAGACGATGACACTTGGAGCGCTCCGCTTACTCTTTTAGTAACTTGCCCAAGGCCTGCCATAGTCTTTACTTGATAATGAAACCAAAGGAAGATACAATGATCGTTGACACTTGACAGTCTCTGCTGAGCTTTGCAGATGACACGTGGTGGCTTTCACTACTTTGAGAAAAAGATATTGAATCTTTTTGCAGCTGCCACTTGTTGCCTTCTGTGGAACTCTACAAGGCACACGTGGCACGTTTCATTCCTTGGTCTTTTTATTTCACGCGCTCCTTTGAATTTTTTGATCAAACCGATAGATTGAAACAACCTTAGAAATGTATAAGTGTTGGAAACTTGCTTTTTCAAAGGAATTTATAGGTTAAAGCCATCGAACCCTTTGAACCTGTTAATTTCAAGCATGTTGAGTTCGTATATTTCTTCTTGCGAAGTCTGTAGAAATTGAGAACGTAGAAACCCGCCTGTAGAGTTTGTAAAATTTTGAGAAGCTTGAAAAATGAGGAATTTGAATGTTTAAGACAAATTTTGAAAAGGGAAGAGAAAATTTTAGTTTGTGCATGGCCAAAATAGTCCATAGATTGTCCCAAAAATGAGTGACATTTTTTGGGGACAACACTACGTAGAGTAGCTTTAGAACATGAGTGATCATAAATTCTTTAGGACGTACATGAAGGAGTTATATGAGCTCAATTCAAATGACAAGCTACTACAAGGAAGATACTTTATAGTGGTCTTTAGTGGCTAAATTTATTTCATGATGCATATAGGGTGGCTAAACATTGTGATGTTTACAAAAATTGAATCAATGTGATGAGATGCCCTTGGTCCTAATGCTATAAAAGTAACCATTTGAATAATGGGGCATTGACTTTAAATGGATTATAACTCCCCCAAGTAAATGTAGTCGTGTGTGATATATTATTACTGCAATTAAATATTTCACAAAATGAGTGGAAGCTATTGCGACACCAAGTTGTAGTGTGAATGATGCCATTAAATTTTTATATGAAAATATTATAGTAAGGTTTGTATGTACAATCAAATTGGTTAATGACATAGGTACTAACTTCCTTAATAACACAATCAAAAATCTCACTGAAGAGTTTATGATATCGCACCACAAGAGCCTGACCTATCATCCACAAGTAAATGGGTAAGTTGAAGCTTTGAACAAAGTTTTGGGTAAAATGCTGACAAAAATAAGCAATGTTCAAAGGGATGATTGGGAGGATCACATTCTTATGATTCTTTGGGCATACAGGACAAATTATATATGTGTGATAGGTTTCATTCCCTTTCAATTGGTTTATGGTCTTGAGACAGTTATGTCTATGGAATACATTGTTCCAAGCCTATCTATTGCAATGATTATGAGGCTGGGCGATCAAGACTCCCTAAAACAAAGATTGATGTATTTTGTCAAGATGAAGGAAAATAAACAAAGAGCACAGTGGACATAGGATATCAATAAGTTAATCCAAAAAGTGTGGCATGATTGCAACTTGCGATCTAAGAAAATTTATCATGAGAAAATAATATTAGTCTATGACAGTAGATTCAAAGTATTTTTGGGAAAGCTACGCATCAGATGGAAATGACCCTATATTTCTCATTATGTTTCACAATAGGGTATAATTATTTTAAAAGATTTAAAAGGAACCATTTTACTAAGGCATATCAATGGTTGTAGGCTTAAGCCTTACTGTCATTAATCTTTATCATGCATTGTTATAAATTAGAGAGGGTGTTGATTAGCACCATGTAGTCAAGAATTTTATTTAATATTATTTTTTTATGTTTGTTTTTTAGGGTTAGTGTGTTTATACGTGTAATATGTGGATCGTAGCGCATTGGGATGAAGTTTGGATAATCAACATCACAAAGTGTGATTGATATGTGGAGTTAGCCTGAAGGAAAGACATCTAACATTTAGAAGATGATGGTCATCAATTAAGTCTAGGAATGGGGTGATGATATGATATGTATAGAGAAAGGATATCGAGTGGTCATTCAAAACTGTTAATAATAATGCACTTGAGAGAGTACATCTTTCTTGAAGCAGATCGTGTGGTAGAATGACAAGATGGCCAATGAAAGAAATTGGATTAAATGAAAGGATGGCATGTCACATCAACTACCTACCAATAGATGGATCAAATAACCTAAATGCATAATATTAACCATCATGTCAAATAATATTCAATTGACATATAGTTTGGAGATACACTCGTGCACAACTATTCAATGTATTTAAACTTGATGGCTTAATGGATTTAGGTGGTAAATGCTATGTAATAGAGGGCACGAATAAAAAAAATACATCTCATACTCCTAAAACTATGCAAACTTTGTGATCTACATCCAAAACAACTTCTGGGGCATAAATTTCACATCAATGCTAAACCAAGCAAAGAAAGTGTTCAGTGTAGTCCACAACAACAACCATGGATAGGTCACAATTATTTATTCCACTCAAAGATGTGTAATATAAAGAAATAGGGATTACCCTCAGCCTAAGACAAACCAACTATCATTATCCAAACCCCTTTGATTTCATTGATGTGGCATAAGCTACTTTGTTTTCCCATGACCCACAAGAAGCAACATAGGCAGGAGCACTAGGACTTCAACATCCATTGCGGGGATCAGATGTCTAACAATAGATTAAATTACCTAATTTTGGGCAACTGAATGAAGTAATGCTTACTTTGTTAATTTTGTATAATGAAGGTGCCATTAATTTATCTCAAGATGTTACTATATTTATCACCTTTGAGACTATGGCAAGAGCAATAAAGTTTCCAATTCATAGTAAATCTCTCCTACCTTACAAATCCACAACTCCACCAGTCTACTCCGACATCAGAGAAATATATCCTACAAGGTAAGGGAAGGGAATCTCCATAAATTTCATGGAAGATGTTTTGATTCACATTTTTATTGAATGCATCACCAAATCATTATGGTAGACAACGAAGTAGATGAAGCAGGCAACTAAAAGAGTAGTAGACATTACGTATCACATGATACTCCTACAAGTGAATTTTAATTGGCTCGAGTTTTTGGCCTTCAAGATAACAATGAACATTAAGAATATTATTTTTAGCATTGTGTAGGCATTCTAGTACCAAAATTTGGTACTACTAATCTACTCACACAATAAAAATCATTAGAAGGCCCAGTCAAACCTACTACATATTTTTGGCATGTTGCTTCATTCAGCAACATTGCATGGATAAAAATAGGGTAATATTATGAGAAATTGGTGATGTTCAATGTGTGGTGGTTTGAGATCCAAGCCATGATTAATTATATCCCAAGGGTACCCCAATATATAATGCACTATTTGGGATAACATGCGTTAGTGACTAAATTACACAATGGCATCCAAATCAAAGTGCATAAGTTAACCAAGTAACAATAACTCCACTGTCATTTTTCATCACCATGTTGGATGTGCAGGTAGTAGTTTTGAGATATAAAACCCTTACAACTAGATCGGTACAAGCTTTGCATTTCATGACCCTAGGTACATAATAACCTCTGCAACCTCAGGTACAACATCAAACACAACCATAACTACAATCACAACCACAACCATAAATTAAACTATAGGAAACACCACAACCAACAATAGCTCCATCAAAAGTTGACAAGGGAAAGAGGAAGGCACCAATGTGAGGAGCCTCACCACTGCTACCTAAAAAGAAGACATGCCACACAAAGTCCTAATTTGAAAACTATAGAGATGGAATCCAAATAGTTAGATCAAGCATTGGTCAATAAAAAATCAAGAAAAATGCATATGAACATAACTAGATAATCCAAGATGTAGATATGGAATATAAAGATAGTTAGATCAAGCATTAGTTAAGAAAACTCAAGAAAATGCATAAGAACATAACTAGTTAATCCAACTCTTTCGATGGGGTTTGGAAAATAATAATTAAGAGCTATTTAAAGAAAGCACATACACAATACCTTCCCAAGAGAATCCCATCACCCAAATTCAGCTCAAAACATGATTTTCCCCTTTATTTGGTGCTCTCAAGTCTTTAGCAATGATGCAAGGCAAAGCTCCTCCATCATCTCAAGAGCACCAATGAAACTAGGCTCATGATATGAAATCAAATCTATGCCTATTAATGAAGCTATCCTATTTCAAATTAGGCATAATAACCCTACACACAAATGAGTTATGGAGAAAATTTTGCATAATAAGTGCACACAAATAAAGTTTACACAATGTTGCTAATTCTAGATTTGACATAATTTTTGGTGTGGTAGGGCTAAAGACTTTTGCACATGCTCTCAATAGGACCACCAAATTCTTATATTATTTGGGCTTAAGAGGAGCTACCATCTGATTATGTTGTAGACTAGAATTTTTATTAATTTGGTCTTGAATAATGTCTTCATCAAGCAATGAAGAAATTTTGTGCTAAGTTGTTGGTGCCTCGAGGAGGTTTTCACTAATGAATTTATCTTAATTATCCCATATAACCTCTGAGAAGGTTTACGTAAGGGATGTTAACATTTGAATTTGATTGTCTTCTAACACCTTCGAAAAGGTTTCACTAAAAGATGTTGAGTTTGAAATTTGATCACCCCCTAGCACCTCCAAAAAGGTTTCACTAGGAGATGGTTATTCTGCATGAATTTTTTCTTGGTCCACCTGATATTTTATAATTGATATGTCACTATGGATGCAGTTCAACAAAGTGTAATTTTGTCAATCCCAATCGATGCTTGTGGGAGGTGGACTGTTAATATAATGATTATGTTGGGTGGGGTTAATGAAATGATGAAAGGCAACATAATCCTCATAGAAGATACTAGGAGAACCTATGTCGATGTTGAAGTAATCATCCTCAACAATCGTATAAGGATTACAAATATATTTGAATTGATCTGTGAAGCAAGTGTAACTAACATTGTAACAACCACGACTGGAATCTGATTTTGAAGTTGAGTCCAAGTCAATGGACTATAAAGTTGATGTTGAGACCAATAATGATTTTGATTCTGATGTTAAATCCGATGTCAATTCAAGAAGGGAACTTGACTCTAATGTTGATTCTTCATCTGATGTGGTTGCTTCTATAATGATGTTTTGTTGAATGCTTAGTGTTGGATAATTAATTGCCTATGATGGCATAACGAGATCGATAAAAATTAATTCATCTAGGAAGGGTTCAACATAGATTGTCTCATCTAGGTGAAGCCCCTCAAAGAAAGGGAATCACTTGAGGGATGACTCAATAGAAACTAGCCTGTCAAAAGGAGACTCCTCAACGAGTGGAAAAAGATAAAGAGACAACTACACAAATATTGGATTGCTAAAGGGATGAGGTTCCTTAAAAATAGGACAATGGTCAAGGTAATGATTTTCCCAAAGGTAGTTATAACCATTAAGAAGTTTCTTAACAAAGACTGGCTCATTAGAGTGAGACTCCTAGATAATAAGTAAATGATTAGAAGGTGATTCATCATAAGTTAACTCATCACAAATGGGTGTTTCAAAAATAACATCGTGGTCTTGGTTTACAATTGGTTGCAAATTATCAATTTTGAATGCATTTTGGTCCTATTATAGTTAGAAATTGTACCCTTGTGAGATATTTCTTTAGGCTCTCTCACTTCCAACTATAAGCATGGGGACAACGTCAAGCTGTGCGTATCCTGTAGTGAGGTTGAACCTCTAAGATTTTTTATGAAGCTAGTTCCTCAGGTGCTTCACTTTAGCTCTTGATTCCTACACTAAAAGCTACCATTGGCTAAGGAAAAGGGATAGGAGGATAAAATGAAATTAAATCTAAGCTAAGGGAGGTGATGCACCAAAAGAAATGATCCACTTGGTCTAGAAAATGACACTAATTCATCATAAGATAAATTTACTGACACAACCTCACAAGCAGTTAATTTGCATAAGTATTTTATAAACTAGGCTCACTGAACCATACATGAAGCAAAGAGAGATTTTGAAAATCACACTAAGCAACCATTAATTCTAGAAAGAGCTCTTGTATAGACTTGAAACTAACTGAAAAATACCTAAAAATAGGTAAGAAAGAAGGACAATGAGCTTGGAAGGACACTTCTTCACAACACCATTGTACACAAGCTAACTCAACATAATTTTTAGACAAAGAGATAGGTAAAAAGTAATCTCTATTGCTTCAAAAGGTCTATTACAAGGCAATTTTAGCAGAGTAACTTTATCTCTAGGCCAGAGATAACTTCTTACCTCTAAGCCCTCTATTTATAACAAAAAAGGGGGAAGAGAAGATGGGAAGAGGGAAGAAGTTGTTAATGACTGGGATCCCTATCATCATCCTCCCTTGTGACACTAAATGCACCGCTTAGGATCATTGAGCAACCTTCTTGAGTCCTTCCCACCTTCAAGTCTATCTTTGGCATATCTAAAGAGCCATATTATGAGCAACTAAATGTCACTTCCTTACACAGCTAAAATGATTTTTGCATTTGAAATAGTGTGGTCATTTCATTATCATCTGTCCTGCTAAAGAAGACAAGGTCTCCATGTGTTGATAATCTAGCCAAACCATGTTGCCTTTATGTTTGAACGACCATTTTTCAAGAGAGGGAACCATGTTGAAGGATGAAGGCCTTCATTAAATTCTTAGCTACCATCTCCTGCCAATCATTTGCACTTCCTTTTATGATAATTAGCCATTGAACATTACCTTAGATCCTTGACCTACATCATGGATCTTCCCATCGTGGACGCCTATGGATCATCGATCTCCCTACCAGATGGGTGCCCTTTGTGCCACTTGATAGCCTCTCATTTATCTTTTCCATGATTCTTATGCACTATCAATCCTTAGAACATGCCATTAGACTGAGCATATTTAGTCAAGCAATGTTGGAAACCCGATTTACTCTTTGCTGTGTAATTTGGGTTTTCAAAACTACTTGACTTATGAAGCTTTTCAATCTAAGCCATTGAAGAATCTTGATTTACTCTATGTAGAGTAAGTCAAGATTTTTGATCTCTCCTACTTCAAACTTTATCTTCTCCTTTACTTATTTTGAGCTTCGTGTATGTCCCTTCGAACATGCACAAATGATCCTTCTGACAAGAAAAGTGCACTTTGGCCTTTGAAAATGGTCATCTTGAAGGGAAAGATACCCTTCAAGAATTTTTAAATGGTCCTTACAAAGGGTGATATACCCTTCAAACTTTTGTTTGAGACCTTCGAAAGGATTCCTTCGACCTTTCCTTTCCGCTTTGTTCCTTTGAGCAAATATATTGAAGGAATTCTTTTGGACAAATTATCCAAAGGAATTCCTCTCGAATTTTGTCTGAAGCTTCCATCCCGTTCATTTTTCCTTTGGAATATTTTTTCGAAGGAATTCTTTTAGTTTTCCCTTTGTTCTTTCTATCGGTGTCTCAGATTTTGCAAAATGGACCTTCCCAAAGGTTAAGAGACCTTTTGAGCCTCCCATAAATGATCCTTCCAAAAGGAGCTTGCCCTTCAGATTTGTCAATGATCCTTGGAGTATTCTTTGGAGAAGACTTGCTCTTTAGAGAACCTGAGAAGCACCTTTTTGAGACCAAATCAGGTTTATCAAGCCCCTTTACTTATTTTGGGCTTCTGAATGCTCACAACTCATGAAGTAATTAGGTAGTGCTCCTTGGAGAACCCAAAATACACTATCCATGAGTAATTTGGGTTTGTAAACTTGAATTACTTCTACTTATAAAACATTTAGAATTCAAGCACCGCTAGAAACCCAATTTTCACTGTGTCCTCAAAAACCTAAAATCTTGTGAATTCGAAAGCCCGAAGACTTCTTCTTTGGAGAACCTGAGGTTGTCTGAACTTGCCACTTTTGATTGAATGTCCACCTTCTCATACTTGGGCAAAATTTTATATGGGGACCAAGAAATGGCCAACATTTTTGGTGACTCATAGGGAAGCATGCCTACTATGCTTGAAAACCCAGCTCATTTTCTTCATTTGATCCATTGGGCATGGAGTCACTACTTTTGTACAATTCCAACTCTATCTATAAATTTCCCTTGAAGTAACAAGAACAACTGAAACAAAACAAATTTTGCTCAAGGCACTTAGGGAAGGGATGACACTCAACTGAAACAGATGTGCATAAGGCACTTAGAGAAAAACATGAAAAGTTATACAAAACATAAAATAACATATACAATGATTGTGAACTCTTAATAGCAAGGCTTCAAATGAATCCCATTGAATAGGATGGGTAATACCTCTTCATCTAATTGGGTGATCTAAAAGGCGTTATGTTGTTTGCATTCGTAGATCAAATAAGGGCCACTGTACAATTTATCAAACTTGGTAAGGTTGCCTAGTTTGGCCCTATTTGAATCCCATTTGAGGACTAGGTCTCCCTCCTTGAAGTCCCTTGCTATGGATCTCTTGTCAAAAGCTTTCTTGACCTATGTTTGATGTGACTCTAGCATCTTCATTTCAATGTCTCTTGTCTCCTCAAGTTCCATTAGTTTTGCCAATCTCGCATTCATAGGTTCATCTTCTAGAAACTCTAGCTGATGGGCTAGTTATAATGCAATAAACTCAAGAAAAATGGGTAACTTGACCTCCCTTCCATATACTAGAACATATGGATAATTTCCAACAACAGATTTAAGAGTTACCCTGTCAGCCCATAAGGCTATCTTCAACTTGGTGTGCCATGTCCTTTGGTTCTCCTCCATAGTCCTCCTGATGATCCTCAACAAATTTTTATTTATGGATTTAGCTATCCCATTTCCTTGAAGATAATAATTAGAGGAAGTATTGAGGTAGATTCCCATCTTGAGATCCCAATCACTTATTTTCAAACTGAGAAAAGCTAATGCATTATCAGAGATGATAGCGTATGAAACACCAAACCTGGTCACGATGCTGTCATAGAAATCTAAGACTGCACTTTCATTGTTTTCCTTCAATGCAATGGATTCCACCCACCTGGTGAATTAATCAGTTTTGGTAAGCACCCACTTGTATCCAACACTTGATGGGGGTTGATCACTCTAATGAAATTCAAACCCCACTACATGAATGGTTGCTCTACTTGAATTGAGTTGAGAAGAAAATATGCTAACCTTTGCTTACCCATAAAGAGAGCACATACCTGACACTTCCTCACCCATGCATAAGCATCCTTGAAGAGGCTAGGCCAAAAATAGCCAGCCCTCATTATCTTTGCTACTGTAGTCTTGGGTGAAAAATGACCTCCTATAGGTCCATCATGGAAATGATCCAGAAGCTTGGCCTCTTGGTCATCATCTATTCACCTTAAGAGCATTCCCTTGAGGTCCCTTTTGATTAAAATCCCATCAACCAATGCATACAGTATGGACTAAAGTCTGAAATACCTTATTTTTGCTTTGTCCATACCTTGAGGGCACCCACCTATTAGCAAAAAGTGAGTCATATCATGGATCCAACTAGTGTGAGATGGACGTGCATCTATTTATGGGTTAAATTGTGTTACCAAGATGACCTCTTTATTTTCATGAATGTCATCAACCATATGATCACACAAACCTTTACCTCTTACTAGCTTAGTGACCTTGATCTCCATGTCATACTCCATGACCTTAGTAATCCAACCAGATCTATTTTCATTCAAGTCTTTGTTGAGAAGGAAGTCCCTTACTTCAAGATGAGACACCATAAGGTATCTTTGTCTATTAGAGAGCATTGGCCTAAAATTTTTTAGGCTTCTTATTGCTTTAAGGACTTGATTTTCTAAAAAAGTATGCCTCAGCTCATACCCTTAAGCCCCTGACTGAAAAATGTTATTGGCTGCACAAGACCTGCACCAGCATAGTTGATATATTATCAATATTGGCAAAAGCATACAATATAAAGTCCCTTGAGAAATCAAGATTCATAAGTGTGGGTACTTGAGCAATGGCTTGCTTGATAGCCTCAAATACTGACTTACCTTCAATTGACCAAGTGAACACTTAATCCTTCTTTAGCATAACAATGATGGGCTTAACCAAATTTTCAAAACCAAGGATAAATATTCTCAAGAAGTTTATCTTCCCAAGGAAAATTTGGAGTCCCTTCTTATGCTTAGGTAAGGATAAGGTCAAGATGGCACTTATTCTATCAGGATCAATGGGAAACCCTTCCTTTGAAATGATGTGGCCCAGTAACTTGCCTTCATGAATGGCAAACATATACTTCTTGGGATTCAATGAGGTCCCATATTCCCTACATCTCTCAAAAATTAGCCTTAGGTGGTCTAGATGTTCATTGGCATTCTTGGAGAAAACTTTGATGTCATCCAAGTATACCAACACTATTTTATTTATCAGCCCTTGGAAAGCCACGTCCATGGCTCTTTATAAATTTGTGTCAACATTTGACAAACCAAAGGGCATCTTTTGGTATGCATACAAGCCCCATTTGGTGGTGAATGTAGTCTTGTACCAATCCTCATATTTTACCCATACTTGGTTATAGCCTGAATATCCATCCAATAGAGAAAAGTGTTTTGATCTTGTAACTACTTGGAGAAGTTGCTCCATGGATGGTAGAGGGTAGTGATCCTTCAAAGAGACTTTCTTAAAATCTTTGAAGTCAACACACAGCCTAATATCCTCACTCTTCTTCCTTATAGGCACCAAATTAGCTACCCATGATGAGTGCTTGATGGAAAATATGATCCTAGATTCGATCAACTTGATTAATTCTCCCCTCATCAACTCTTCAATCTTGGGGTTGATGGGCCTTTGCTTTTGCCTTACATGCTTATCATTGGCCCCCAATTCTATCGAATGTTGGGCTAACCTCAGATCAAAACCTTTCAGGTCATTGTACTCCCAAGCAAAAATGTCTACATGTTCCTATCAAAGTGTTATGAAAGCATGCCTCTCATCCTTACTGCTTACCTTCCCAAACTTGAGAAGGTTATTCTTGAAGATGAGGACTCTCTCATAGTTTTATTTTTTATTAGACATTACTAATTTTTCATTTCTCACATGGTCCCCTTCAAGAAAAAGGCCTTCAAGTGTAACTAGCACCTTAGGAAGCCTGTTCGACCTTAGTTGAACAAGTTGATCCTTGCATTGATGTTGCAATTTACCTTGATTGGTGGAGGAGAACTCGACTCCCTACTGTAAGAAACAAGTAATTTGTTTCACTTTTGAAAACTTGTCAGTGGGCTTCATTATCTATACTGATGGCCTCACCACCACCTTGACATGTGGCTAAATGTTAACTTTTTTTAGCTCACTTGAAATGTCAAATTGAGCTCCCATGGCTGCCAATCTGTTAGCATGCTAGTTCTAATTTCTTAGGACAGATTTAATGTTAAAGGTTTTAAAATCTTCCATTAGGTCCCACACTCTATTTTTATATGACCTCATCAAATGATTCTTTATAATGTTCAAGCCTCTGACTTGGTTTACTATGAGCTCGTTGTCCCCATATGCTTGTAGCATTTTGATTCCTCTTTTATTGGCCCATTGAAGGCCATGAATCAAGCCTTCATATTGTGTTGCATTTGAAGAGCAACTAAAATGGAACTCATAAGAGGAGAAAATCTTATTACTTGAAGGGAAAACCAACATTGCCCCAACACCTACACCATTTTTGCTCCTTGAACCATCAAAGAACAACTTCCTTATACCATTGGGGTCTTCTTTAGGTCCAATGAGGGAAGGCATGAGTTGATTCTCTTCATGCAACAAATACACACCCATGCCACTTTTCTCAACACCTTCCAAAGGGTTGAGAAATTTATTGTCTCCCCATAGCTCATCCAAGAACAAGTCTGTAACCTCTTCAAGATGAGTGTTCAACTCCTGACCAATTGTAAACTCATCCTCATCAAGGATAGTAAAATTAAGGTTTATGCTATCTGGTTGGTGGGGTTTAATGTAGAATTGTGCCATGTGTTCAGCCTTGATTGAGAATTTAGTCCCATACCTTGTTCTAAATGCCATGTAAGATCAATCTCTGAATTCTCTAGAAAGACACAACTCAAAGCAGGGAGTGACATCAAGGATCAACACATCCTACACCACCAAAACACTAGGACAAGCATGCAGGGTTAAAATCTAATCCTTGATGATACATGATGGCTTTATGGAAGAACTATCAAGCTACAAGACTCCCTTGGTATGTGTCTCATATTTAAGATATAATTGATCAGCTATAGACTTTAGCATGATTGAGGTGCTAGCCCCACTATCTACCAAGCAATTGTGCATCAAGGAATCACCGATGATTAATGAAATGTAGAATTGAGGAGGCTTAGTCACACTGTTTGACCATTCTCCTAAAGGAATCTTGTTTGCATTAGTGAATACCTCAGCTTCCTTGCCTATTTGTTTACCAATAGCTATCATAACACTTGTCTTGGACAAACCTTCTTGAAGGATGTCCACTTGGCTAGGCATAGAAAGCATGTCCCACATTGGTACGCTCACGCTAGATTTATTCATTTTCTCCACAATGTTCATTGGTGTACCACCAGCTTTTACCTAGGTTTTGGGAGCTACTACTATTGGCTTTGTCAATGAAAGAATGGTGACAAGAGGTTCTTTGAAAACTTCCTGGTTGTCACCCATATTCCTTCTCTTAAATATTGTGTTTGTTGAGACTGGGATGTCAACTAGACTAGGGATGGCCTATTGATTCGATGCGTAACACTCCTCTTGTTCACTGATGACCATTGTGGCTTCCGTTGGTTTGACACCTGATCTGAGCCTTGTTCTTATAGAAGTTGCTCATACTTTGTCATTATGGGAACCTCTATGCCTTGGGCCATAAGAGCTTGGTTGTATCCATAGACAATAGCCTATTTCCATTGGTCATTGAATGCCTGGTTAGAGACATTAGTTGGGATAATGGATTGCCTAAAAGAATGATTCCAAGGTATTGTCCCTTCAGCCTGCTGAACCATATTGTTCTAAACTAGAACTAAAGAATTGAATGGGCATGTAGCATTTGGATTATAATTATGTTGTTTAGCGTAATTAGGTTTCCCCTATCCTTAGAAATTTCCTTTGTATGGAGGCCTATTTAATTGATAAGGCTACTGTTGAGGCTAGTATGGAGCTTGATGTGGCTTGTTGTAAGCTTACTACCTCTTGAAATTGACCACATCATTCCCTAAATATTGTTGGAGCATGCTTTTCAGTTTTAAGTAATTCTTTTGTTCTTGGGAGTCACTAGATCCATTAGTGGGGGCCCCCTCTTGCTTTGGTGAAGGCACAATAGTAATCATTAGAGTTGCAAGTATAACATCAAGTGGAAGAATGACTATTGGAGGTGGTCTGATCTCAGGAAAAAGAGGCATTGGGGGTTTGGGAGTATGTTTGACTGCCTAAACTAGGTAATCTTTTGCTTTAAACCTCATATGCACCTGGCAGTATGTCCCCTCCCATGGATTGGATCATTACAGCTATATCATTGTTTAGAGCCTTTAGATAATATAAGAAAGCAATTTTTGGGGATGGTCTAACAGTGGTTGGAATTCTATCCTAAGCCTTGTAGAATCTCATGTTGAAGTCTTGCATGATTTCATGGGGAGCTCTTTTGATTTTGGTCAATTGTTCTGCAAGTGATAGATGATCACTCTTATCTACAAACCTCTTACACAAGGATGTTCCTAGTTGGTCCCATGATTGGATAGAGTTAGGAGCTAGACCCCTATACCAATCTAAGGCCTTTCCCTTAAATGATACAACCAATATCCTAACAACTACACTTTTTATTATGAGATTATGGATGCTGCAAAAATTGGCTATGTTTGTTATGTGTTTAGTTGGAGTTACATCTTGGTCTCCAATGTAATATGGGACACTTTTGAGGGTTCCTGCTAGCATAGGGTCATACTGTGGCAAGTTTAAAGGACTTTGGCGGCTAAAACCAACAAAAGCTCTTTGGGGAATCATGGTAGCAAGAGGGGCTAGCAAGGATCTCCTCACGTAGGTATGTCTATGATTGGTTTAGGAAGGCAGATTCTTACATAAGGGTGAGTATGGGTGAACCTTAACCTTCTTTCTAAGTTTAAAGGTAATTCAATAAACTCAAAAATAATACCTACATAATTTTATCTTGTAGTCACCTTTGGCATGAAAGATAACTACTACTCTACCACCAGATAGTTGGGTGTTCTTGGGAGTCACCAGATACTAGAAGATGAAAGCTACCACTATTAAAAATTGATCAAAACAACATCAAACTTGACCAATCTTCCATAAAAAAATGGAGGTGAAAATGGAAGTGTGTCCCATCAGGTCTGACAAAACTACTAGAAATTGCACCCCTATGAGAGAGTTCTTCAGGGTCTCTCACTTCCAGCTATAAGCATGGGGATAACCTCAGGTTGTGGGTATCTTATAGTCACTTTCATTTTCACATGTCCTACTATTATAAATTGATCAAAACAACATCAAACTTTACCAATCTTCCATTAAAAATGGAGGTGAAAATGGTAGTGTGTCCCATCGAGTGTGACAGAACTGTTATAGCTAGAAATTGCACCCCTATGAGAGATTTTTTCAGACTCTCTCACTTCCATCTATAAGCATGGGGACAACCTCAGGTTGTGGGTATCTTATATTCACTTTCATTTTCACATGTCTTACTAAAGAAGATGAGGTTTCCATGTGTTGATAATCTAGTTAAACCATGCTACCTTTATGTTTGAACGAGTATTTATCAGGAGAGGGAGCCATGTCAAAAGACAAAGGCCTTCATTAAATTCTCAGCTACCATCTCCCACCAGTCATTTGGACTCCCTTTTATGTTGATTGGTCGTTGGATGTTACCTTGGATCCTTGACCTGCACCAAGGATCTTCCTGTCATGGATGCCTATGGAACATCGATCTCCCTACCAGCTGGGTGCCCTTTGTGCCATTTGGTAACCTCTCATTTGTCTTTTCCATGATTCTTATGCACTGTCGATCCTTAGAATGCACCATTGGACTGAGCATATTTAGTCAAGCAAAATTGGAAACCCGATTTACTCTTTGTTGTCTAATTTAGGTTTTCAAAGCTACTTGACTTATGAAGCTTTTCAAGCTAAGCCATTGAAGAATCCTGATTTACTCTATGCAGAGTAAGTCAAGCTTTCTGATATCTCCTACTTCAGAGTTTATCTACTCCTTTACTTATTTTGTATGTCCCTTCAAACTTTCACAAATGATCCTTCCATCGAGAAAAGTGCCCTTTGGCCTTTGAAAATGGTCCTCCCGAAGGGAAAGACACCCTTTGGGAATTTTGAAATGGTCCTTTCGAAGGGTAACATACCCTTCAAACTTTTGTTTGAGACCTTCGAAAGGATTCCTTCGACCTTTCCTTTTCGCTTTGTTCCTTTGGTAAAAAATCCCAAAGTAATTCTTTCGGATAAATTGTTTGAAGGAATTTCTCTAGACTTTTGTCTGAAGCTTCCATCCTGTTCATTTTTCCTTCAAAATATTTTTTTGAAGGAATTCTTTTAGTTTTCCCTTTGTTCTTTCCTTCGACCTCTCAGATTTTGCAAAATGGACCTTCCTAAAGGGTAAGAAACCCTTCGGGCCTCTCATAAATGATCTTTCCAGAAGGAGCCTATCCTTCGGATTTGTCAATGATCCTTGGAGTATTCTTTAGAGAAGACTTACTCTTTAGAGAACCTGAGAAGCACCTTTTTGAGACCAAATTAGGTTTGTCAATCTCCTTTACTTATTTCAGGCTTTTGACTACTCACAACTCATGAAGTAACTAAGTAGTTCTCTTTGGAGAACCTAAAATACATTGTCCATGAGTAATTTGGGTTTGTACACTCAAATTACTTTTGATTATAAAAAATTTAGAAGTCAAGCACCGTTGGAAACCCATTTTTCACTATGTCCTCAGAAACTCAACGTCTTGTGACTTCGAAATCCTGAAGACTTCTTCTTTGGAGAACTCGAGGTTGTCTGAACTTGCCACTTTTGCTTGAATGTCCACCTTCTCATACTTGGGCAAAATTTTATATGGGGGCCAAGAAATGGCCAACAGGTCCTAGAAAGATGGTTATTGAAGAGGTAATGGTTATTGTTGAGGCTCGAAGATCGGCAAAAATTTTCTAAAGTGGGGAACAATAGGTTTAGGGTGAATAATGTTTCATGGTTCAATAATGGGACCTCCAAAAATTAGACTATTGAAAAAGAGATCAGTAAAGATTGGTTCATCAAATTAACGCCCTTCAACAATAGCCTCAATAAGTATTGGCGATGGGCCTAGAATGGTAATGATTGGGTGTTATGGAGCTTGGTTGCTTGTGCAAGCCAAAATACGAGGGACTAAAATGGTAACCTTTGCATGTTATGGAGATTGATGGCTTGTGCACGTTGAAGGAAAATATCCTAAAATGGTAACCTTCATGTGTTGTGGAGCTTGATTATCGTATAAGTTGAAGGAGGATAACCTAAAATGGTAACCTTTGAGCATAACATGCAAATTGAAGGGGAAGGACAAGGATGATATACAAAAATTAGCATGGATTGAATTGCTTTTCAACAAATAGGCCCAAAAAGGGTGACATCCTCAAACAAGACAGAGTGCTCACATCCACCATAAAAGTGTTCTTCCTGACAACTAGGGCCACAAGAGACATTATTGTGAGTATACCCTTGTGTCATGTTTAGAATATTATTCTCTATGTTTGCTAAGATTTAGAGAGTGTTTTGCAAACATTTATAAGATGTGTTATGGTGTTCTCTTCAAACAAGTGACAAGGCAAAAAGATACTATAATAAAGAGAAGGGTGGTACAATACCACACAATTAGAAGAATTGGGTCATGAAAATACTCAACTTTGGTGGGTTGAAATCATTAAATTGGATGAGGGTATGATAACTCAAAAACCTATAATGTAAACTAGTACACCGAATGCAAGTTTAGGGATACGTCAATACCATAAAAGCTAGTTTAACTTTGACAAGTTGCTGCTAGAAAATTAGAAGAGAGTCTTTCTAATGAGGAAAGTAATAATGTCAACTAAGAAACTCAAGATGTAAAAACATGCAAGAATTCCTAAGTATAAAAATAAAACCAAATGGGCAACACAATGCCGCCACATGGTAATAGGAAGTAAAATAAAACGTGTTATATAACTTAGAGCGTAAACGACACCCAAGATAACCTAAGTTCACAATGATCAAATGATGATGAGTCTATAAAATGGCCTTCAACCCAAACAGAAAATCATAACCAAGTTATCTCAACCCGATAAATGATGTCACTTGATGATGAAGATATTAAGAATCAATTTCCAATTAAAAGATACTCAATAACTTCCATAGATTTTTCACTTAAGCTCTTAATTTGGATTGATTTGTCTAAGTGAATTTAATCAAATTTTGTGCAATTCTTTGGAAATTGGTTGCAAATTATTAATCAAACTGGTCAAAATGTCATATTACTGGGTCGTAATTTGACTGGAGTGGAATTAGAAGAATATGTTAGTTGGGTACGAACCAATATTCCATTTAGGATATTATCAACATGAAATAACACATGCACATGTCATGTGCTTTTGAATTAGAAGAATTCAGTGGTTTACAGGGTCAAATTGCATTTTTATCATTTTGACTCAAATGATTGGAAAAAGTTAATAATCACATAAAATGCATTACCCCATTTAGGGATACATTAGCCTAAATCGATACTTGTATATGATAAGCTCAAACTATTTAGCAAGTTTAAGTGATTTTGGCCCAATTTATGTGTTTTCACAAATTTTGAGTAAGATTGACAATTTCAACACAATGGTGTTAGGAAATGGATGTCTACACAAACATGTTCCAAAGATAGTTGTTGAGTGCAACTTGATAGATTTAGTATTTATAGAGTAGGAAGTTCTATAGTCCATGCTCTCAGACGTCAGCAATGATGTTTTTGAGTAGGAAGAGGAGAAAGAATTATTTTTTTGGAAATAGTCTGCACCTATTAGGTGTAGAATCAGGTAAGACAAGACCTATGGGTGGAAATCACCCAACCTCCTATTATTATTGATAATGTAGGTTAAGAAGTAACTCGACAATGATTTCAGGGTGAACTTTTCTAAGTAGATCCAACTATAGGATCCTCTGCTGTGTAAGAAGTAGAATTACCAACACAAGAAAGTCCAATACCACCTTTGATGCCTATAGCACAAACACATGCTATAGTTTGACCATCGCCAATAATTAAGGACAAAATGGTGTCTTTCATAGATCCAACAGAGGAGAGTGTAACAAAATAAACACATGAAGCACAACCAAAACCTCAGGCCTAGGCTATGAAGAGGTAAAAGAAGAGCCTCACTCTACCTCCAAATTCAAGAATGCAAATGACTACACTAAGGGGAACTATTCTAGAAGCATCTTTTTTGGAATATTTTGAGTCATCTACAATGTTAGATTCATCCACTACCATGGACGCACCTAAATAAACTAGCTTGCCATAACCAAAGCCACAAAATGAAGTTGCACAGAAACAAGAGGATCAATCAGATGTGCAAAAGGAGGCTACACAGAAATATGAGGAAGAGAAAAAGAAAAAGAAGCAAGAGGCAAAGTGAAAAGTTGCAGAGAAAAAGGAGAAACATAAATAACAGGCTGTAGAGGAGGAATGCAGGTACAAAGTCGAAGAAGCAGAGGCTCAAAAGCAAAGAGCCAAAGTAGAGGTTAAAAATAATAAAGATGAAGAAGAACATGCTCAAAAGAGAAGATATAACAAAGCAAAAGCAAAGAATAAATAACAATAAGAGGTACCAAGGAAACAACAAGAAGTGTAGGCTATAAAAATGATGAAAGAGGACGCAGTGACAATTACAAAGACTGAAGAGGAGAAAAAGGTCAAATGCAAAGCTGAAAAGAAGGAAGCTAATGATAAATCCAAGGTTGTGACATAATCAAAGTCTAAGGTTGAATCAAAATTCAAAGCCAAGGTTGAGGTAGAAGTCAAGACTAAGGCTAAAGCAAAATCTAAAGTTAAAGTTGAGGCTGAAGCTAGAGCTAAAGCTAAGAAGGGGCTAGAGGTAAAATCCAAGTAACAAGCATATAGCACAATGCAAATAACACTTATGACATAAGGAGATACATAGGAGGAGGCTTCTCAACCTACACCATGAATAACAAACCAATGGCTATGGGATGTTCCCATATCATCCACCTAGTGTACAACCTTTTTTCTTCCTTTGGGGTAGTTTTCAATGGTCCCTACAATAATGGTGGAAACATCCATGGCATTGGCTATGAATGTGCAAGAAACATCTTTTTATCTTTATCAGTTGTTGTTAACCAAATAAATTGAGGGTACAATTACTTTTTAGGAATCAATTATGTAGAAGGCTTCAACCTTAGAGCAGGAAGTTTTGCATTTGTGAGAGGGCAATGTAGATCCGAGCCTTTAATTCACCAATGCACATTAGATCATTTATACCAATTTCCCTACACTAGTGATCAAAGTCTTAGGTAAATAGGTTATGTTTGAAGAAAAATAATTTTCAGCTCTATTGGCATGACTCAAAAAAGACTGGTTGGTTGTACATAAGCTATAAATGCTATGAGCTCAAGGGAAAAATATCAAAGCTGAATCAGAGGTGATTTTTGAGCTCTTAGAGGAGTATGAACAAGTTATATATATAGTTGCATTTCAATCCAACTAAATAACATAAGGTATGTTGAATTGGAAGAAACAACTTAACAAGTCATTAATCGTCGCTAAGATAGAGTTTAACATGATCAATAAAACCAAATTTATCTTGGAAGATCACATGGATACTTTTGAAATAATGAGAAGCATGCTCAAGTAATTTCTAGATCCAAGGGATAATGCAATGCAAAACCTATAAACATGGCATAATGAGACTCTGCATAATTCACTCACTGGCATCCATGCTCAGAGGTATGCAGATTGGTTGGAGGAGCTAACACATGACACAAGATCAAAGTGTCAAATGCTAAAGCACTTGTCACCATTATAAAAGATGGATATATTTATAACTTGATGGTGATTCAAGTTCCATTTCACATATTTCTCACTATGGTGTAGGAAGTGCTCACTGATTGGAAAATGCTCAAGCAAGACTTGTCCCAGTTTGATGGCTCCATTGCATAACTTGTTAATGAGCCACAATTCATTCCTCCACAACAGTTGCAATAAATAATTCAATAAGAGAAAAGTACCATAAGCACGCAACCAACCATCCATCAACCATAATAACCTCCACCAGTAGTTTCTACATAACCAAGTGCTTCATCCACTTCTCCAGTAGATCCATCATTGCAACTACATGTTGCATAGCCAATATAAAGCATGACACCACCTACATATTAGGTATTGTGCAGTTCAAATTTTGTAATTTTCATAATTTTTTTGCATAATTTTTAAGATGACCTTAAACATTAGAAGCGGGACTAGGCTAGTTGAAAACCTGTAAGGGGTGACTAACTAATTAAACTAGTCTATTGAAAACTTGAAAGGGTAGTAGGCTAGTACGTTACTTAGTTAAAAACCCAAAAGGGTGGTTAAGTAGTGCACAAAGAGTGAAAACTAGTAAATAACACCTGAAGTAATAACCACGTCTCTTGTTTTTGGTCAAATTCTTTAGCTCGAGCTACAGATCAGGGTCCTTTGGTTTGACTTTGTCTCAGGATGAGACAATTGTTTAAGTTTGAGAAAGTGTTGAGTGTAGAATAGGATTACTAAAATCATAGAGTATATTTGATAGACACATGTGCGACTTGTAATATTTTAAATTTTGTATAATCTTTTTGTATGTATTTGACCTTTGTAAGCATAACAAGAGACATCAGAATACGAAGAGTCACTCCTTTTGGGCATATTGAAAGGTTGGAATATGAAGAGACAACATTGGGTAAAACTCTATAATAACACTAAATTATATTTAGATATGGTTTCGATGTGATAGATATTAATACATATTGTTTTAAAATGGTTTTCCTATGTATCTTTTATCATTGTTCTGTGCATAGTGAGTACTTTGTTTGCTTTAATCTATTAAACATTTGAGATTGTATCGATTGTTCAGATTCCAATAGTCCTACGTTTATTTGTGCATCTATGTATTTTGTCTGTTAATGAATACATTCGGTCTAAATTGTCATCAAATATTTAATTTTATTACTTCATGCACAAGATATCCCTGTAATAACATGTTCTAAAGGATTTTCCAGGAACCTGTACTAACATCTTACTAAGGTGCATTTGTGTGTGCAAGCAAATCAATTTGGATGGATTTTTAATGAGAAATGATAAAGAAATAAAAAATCAAATATGGCTCAACACCCAAAAAGTCACAACTCAAACTTTGCCAACATCTTAGGTTGATGACATCAAGGAGAAACACACAAATAGGAAGAAGAGGAACAAAAAAGGGAGAACATGAATTCTAAGATGAAAAATAAGCAAATTGCATGGCATGAATGAAGGTAGATATAACAAATGATCATCGGGGAATCTCTCACAAAGCACCATGAACCAGCCTACTCAAATCTTGATGCACTCCTTGGGACATGCACTCACAAAGATTGATTTGGCAAAAAGCCCTACAAGAGAAATCGTTAGTAAGCAAAAATAAGATGTATACATACTCCACCTTATATTTCATTCAAAAATATGATAGAACCATATGAATTCTATTGCATGCCGAGGAAAAAGTAGATAACTCACTAATAACTAGCTTCACATATACCATTTACATTTTCCATTCACCCTTGTTTTTGTAAGAAAGGTAAGTGTGGTTTTGTAGATTCTAAGACTCAAATGATTTGTCATGGCAACTATATCTTTTTTATATTTTCTATTTCTAAGTGTGTGCCCACACCACACACTTTGTGGTTAAACATGCACCTCAAAGTGAGGCAAAATATAAACACTCAAAATACCCCTTGACATTTACTATGTATTATTTTATACATGTTGGACACATTTTTCTTTGTATGGGTGAATAGTCCAAATATGGTATTTATAAATCATTATGGTGACTTCCAAATCTTGAAATATCCTTCATGCATCCTTGAGAAACCCCAACATCTACCTCATGTTTATCTTAACCCAATGCCAAGAATATTTGTATGGTCTTAACTACTATCAAGACTATCTATATAGTCTTGGCATAGTTACCTAGCTCCCCTTTAAAATTATGTTAGTTGATCTGTGTTTTTCTCCTTTTCTATTTATAACCATTGGAGTTCGATCATGCGTGTTAATATCATCAAAGTTCAAATGTGTTCATCTATAAATAGACAAGTGATTGAATTCATTTGATTGTCAAGCATTTATCACACACATATCAAGAGCACATTGTTGGCTCTATTACTATTATGTATCCTCTGTTTATTGAATTGTAATTTCTTCATACACTTTGATGGTTTGAAATTTTGAATGGTATATCTAACCATATCTAGACAAATCCCTGAACAAAAGCCTTCCCAATTTTAATCTTGTAGGACTGCTCATTTCGGAGTTAGAGGTCGAAGTGCGTGAAATTAGGGAAGAAGGTGATAAGTTAGAAGAAGACAAACAAAATTGCCAATTCGCTTTGCAGATCACAAACCCTAATCAGGGTTGTCTATATAGCCCTAACACTAACCAAAACCCTCCATAGGATCTTGGCACTATCTATTTAAGTTTATATTTAGTCAACGGCCGGTTTAGGTAGAGTCATATTTGTAGAGACACTTCTAGATTATGGCAACATGGTTGAAAATGATTCAAAAGCACTTGTTCATTGAAGCGACAACATTTTCAAAAGCTAAGAGCCCGTTATTTCTCCATGTGGTTTATTGTATAATTAATTAGACATTGTTTATTATATTGTGTATGTTTTGTAACGTTTAATTTAAAGTAGGAGTATTTTTTACACATACAATTACTAAAAAAAACATAAGAAATAATGCGTAGAAGTTAATGATTACTTATAAAGATCATCTTGAAATGACTTAAATATATTAAGGTAAAATAAAAATAAAAATATAGTAATTTGAAGTTATAATTTTTATTGGGTAAGATTCTTTTAATCATATAAATATAAATTTCAAATAAATGATCTTCATTGTAATGATCTTCGTATGAAGGTTGTGAGTATATTTTAATTATTTGTTTCTTATTTTTATTTAGAATTATAAATTTTATTTAAGTTTGTTAAATGTATGAAAATTATAAATTTTAGTCAAATTAAGAGGCCTTTTTAATGAAAGAGATGTTTTTTTATTTGATTTATATGTTTGAATTGATTTAATGTTAAATAGTTTATTTATTTTTAAGAAAGGAAGTCATATTTATTTAAGGAAGCTATATTTTTAAAATGTAATATACTATAAATATATGCCCCAACATCATAGAGTTTAAAATTTCATATAAATTTAATATTCAAGCTTACGTTAATGAACTCATTAAATTATTTTGTGGAGTATTTATCTAGTGTTGCTTTCAAAAATTCAATGGTCAGATATGAAAATTATAAAATTTAGTTAAATTAGTAAGGTTTTTTTTTAATGAAATGTATGTTTTGTTTTTTGTTTAAATTATATATTTAAATTGATTTAATGATAAATAATTTATTTTTAAAAAAAAATCATAAATTTAAATTTGTAAGAAATAAAATATGTATATAATTTACTATTAAATGTCCTTGAAACATAAGTTAATGACTACTTATAAAAATCATAAGTTAATGATTATTTATAAAAATTATAAGTTAATGGTTACTTCTAAAGATCATTTTGAAATGGCTTAAATATATTAAGATAAAATAAAAATAAAAATATAATAATTTGAAGTTATAATTTTTATTGGGTAAGATTTTTTTAATAAAGTAATATAAATTTCAAATATATGATCTTCATTGTATCATGGAACTCATATGAAAGATGTGAGTATATTTTAATTGTTGATTTTTTATTTTTATTTGAAATTATAAATTTTGTTTAAGTTTATTAAATGTATGAAAATTATAAATTTTAGTCAAATTAGGAGGCCTTTTTAATGAAAGAGATGTTTTTTTATTAAATTTATATGTTTGAATTGATTTAATGTTAAATAATTTATTTATTTTTAAAAAAAGAAGTCATAAGTTTGAATCTTTTACAAAATAAATTTTATATATAACATAATATACTATAAAAATATGCCTTATTATCATAGAGTTTAAAATTTCATACAATTATTGAAAAACATAAGAAATAATGCATAGAAGTTAATGACCACTTATAAAGATCGTCTTGAAATGACTTAAATATATTAAAATAAAATAATAAAAAAAATATAATAATTTGAAGTTATAATTTTTAATGGGTAAGATTCTTTTAATAAAGTAAATATAAATTTCAAATATATGATCTTCATTGTATCGTGGAATTAGTATGAGTATATTTTAATTATTGATTTTTTATTTTTATTTGGAATTATGAATTTTGTTTAAATTTGTTAAATGTATGAAAATTATAAATTTTAGTCAAATTAAGAGGCTTTTTTAATGAAAGAGATATTTTTTTTAATTAAATTTACATGTTTGAATTGATTTAATGTTAAATAATTTATTTATTTTTACGAAAAGAAGTGATAAGTTTGAATCTTTTACAAAATAATTTTTATATATAACATAATATACTATAAAAATATGCCTCAACATCATAGAGTTTAAAATTTCATACAATTACTAAAAAACATAAGAAATAATGCGTAGAAGTTAATGACTATTTATAAAGATCGTCTTGAAATGACTTAAATATATTAAGGTAAAATAAAAATAAAAATATAATAATTTGAAGTTATAATTTTTATTGGGTAAGATTCTTTTAATAAAGTAAATATAAATTTCAAATATATGATCTTCATTGTATTGTGGAATTAGTATGAGTATATTTTAATTATTGATTTTTTATTTTTATTTGGAATTATGAATTTTGTTTAAATTTGTTAAATGTATGAAAATTATAAATTTTAGTCAAATTAGGAGGCCTTTTTAATGAAAGAGATGTTTTTTTCTTAAATTTATATGTTTGAATCGATTTAATGTTAAATTATTTATTTATTTTTAAGAAAGGAAGTCATATTTATTTAAGGAAGCCATATTTTTAAAATGTAATATACTATAAAAATATGCCCCAACATTATAGAGTTTAAAATTTCATATAAATTTAATATTCAAGCTTATGTTAATGAACTCATTAAATTATTTTGTGGAGTATTTATCTACTGTTGCTTTCAAAAATTCAATGGTTAGATATGAAAATTATAAATTTTAGTCAAATTAGGAAGGTTTTTTCTTGGTGAAATCTATGTTTTTAAAAATAAATTATATATTTAAATTGATTTAATAATAAATAATTTATTTCAAAAAAAAAATCATAAATTTAAATTTGTAAGAAATAAAATATGTGCATAATTTACTATAAAAATATCCTTGAAACATAAGATAATGACTACTTATAAAAATCATAAGTTAATGATTATTTATAAAAATTCTAAGTTAGTAATTACTTATAAAAATCATTTTGAAATGGCTTAAATATATTAAGATAAAATAAAAATAAAAATATAATAATTTGAAATTATAATTTTTATTGGGTAAGATTCTTTTAATAAAGTAATTTCAAATATATGATCTTCATTGTATCTTGGAACTCATATGAAGGATGTGAGTATATTTTAATTATTGATTTTTTATTTTTATTTGGAATTATGAATCTTGTTTGAATTTGTTAAATGTGTGAACATTATAAATTTTAGTCAAATTAGGAAGCCTGTTTAATGAAAGAGATGTTTTTTGATTAAATTTATATGTTTGAATTGATTTAATGTTAAATAATTTATTTATTTTTAAGAAAGAAAGTCATAAGTTTGAATCTTTTACAAAATAATTTTTATATACAATATAATATACTATAAAAATATGCCTCAACATCATAGAGTTTTAAATTTTATATAAATTTCATATTCAAACTTATGTGAATGAACTCATTAAATTATTTTATGAAGTATTCATCCAATACTATTTTCAAAAAATTCAATAGCTAAATATAAAAATTATAAATTTTAATCAAATTAATTTTTTTTAAAATAAAACATATATTTTTTAATTAAATTTATATATTTGAATTGATTTGATGATAAATAATTTATTTTTTTAAAAAATCATAAATTTAAATTTTATAAATAATAAAATATGTACATAATTTATTATAAAAATATATCTAAAACATAATGAAACATAATAAAAATTTAATATTCAAACTTAAGTTAATAAACTTATTAAATTATTTTGTTGAGTTTTCATCAACCATTGCTTTCTAAAATTCAATGGTCAAATACATGAAATGTGGAACATAATATAAATTTAATATTCAAACTTACTTTAATAAACTCATTAAATTATTTTATTAAGTTTTCATCCACAGTTGCTTTCTAAAACTCAATGGCCAAGTACATGGAATGTGGGTTGGACTTCTATTTGTCCCATATTTAACACGTTTTAAATGCTTGCTTGTTTGACAAGTCCATTACATGTTGAATTGACTTTGAAGAGTTTGTTATTGAATACTTTTTCTAAATGGAAAGGAAGAGCGTGCATCCTTGAGGTTTAATGACGTAATCACTTACATAATTGATGATGTCATCTTAAATCTTATTTGGAATCCACGCGTTGGAATTTTATGGGTGTGATATTGATAACAAAAATAATTTATGATTTAAAGTGATGGGGAGAGATTCTTTATTTACATTATACTCTCAATAAAGGATATGATTGGGGATAAGTACAATTGTATCTTCAAGTATCGTGTATATATATTTAAAAAGTGTTTTGGAACGTGTTCGAGGGTGCAGGGGAGCGTAGTTATACATGTCTCGATAGTAGCAGGGATTGTTGCCGAGGGTCAGCCTGGGTTCGCATCTCTTTAAGAATATTCTGATTTTTTTTTTAGTGCTAGCAAATTAATTGATGCCATGTAGCAAGGACAAGTTGTTGAGTTATATTTGAAGTTGAAAATAAATGTGCGCAGGAGGGGTTAAAATGCTTGGAGTTTTGTACGGCTTCTTTGTTTCAAAGCGCACTCACTTAGTTGGGTTCATCTTCATATGCACAACACTTCAATGTGCAGCGCATAGTTGGATTAGGGAATTCTAGACTATATGTAGTACCATTCTTAAGCCGAATCTTGCACATTTTGTTTGGTGCTTGCTTTATCAAAGCTTATCTCTAGTTTTATTCGGTGCTTGCTTTATCAAAGATTATCTCTAAGCCAAATACCTTGTTCATTTATGCATTTCACACCCTGAATGTAGATTTTGCAGTGATATTAAGACTCGTATGCATTTGTTTTGGTTTCGTAACAAGATATAGTTGGGTTGGACTTAGATCTATGGTTTTTTAAACCCTCTTGGCTAGAGCTTTTCAGTTAGCAGAACATTCTCCTTGGTGATTGGCCTATACTACATGTAAGTTACACACAAATTTGGCATACTTTTTGAATGAAAATTCTCTTTTCTAATCTGGAATGAAAAAATACAACATTATTTACTAACTCTGCCATTGCTGCTAAGATTTTTACATATAACAAGGTAGTGTTTATTTCAAATGTGTGTATATAGATTCAAGTTTACACAAACAAGGTGGCTTTAAAGGTGGCCCATCTCTAGACCTTACTACATCATTAGAGTAATGTGCCATAGTTGCTCATGTTTTTCCCTTGTCGCCTTCAAAGGAAAGAATTCTAAGGGGAGGCCACAAAAGGAGTCATTCCCATCACTGCTCTCAAAATTGGTATGGGTGGTCTCCGTCGCATGGCCACTCACCTCCTCCGGCACAATGTGGTGATTGGGCTCCTTCACCTGTGCATCGTGGTGGTTGGGCTCCTCCTCCCTACATTGACAAGTTTCCACATCTCACTCTAGGAATCTCGCTCCCTAGAATTGCTCCTCATGGCACTGAAACTCGCATTGAGAAAAATGCAGAGGTAGTGAACAATGCAAACATTAGATGGGATCCCATCCCTAATAGAAATAGTATCTAAATATTATTTGAGGCAAACTAGGTAATCAAGATCCACCTACTAGTTGGTTTCTTATTATGTCATTTGGTTGAACTATCTCTCAATCTTATGGATAACTTTTGTCTTTTGGTTTCATAGGCATGTTTTTATCGCTCATTATGTTGGACTTGTGGGCATGCTCTCATACTGTGTACTTTTTTTGTGAATAATTTGCAATTTTTTTTTTTAAAGTTTCATAGTTCTATTTCATCATATATATAAAGACTCAAAATTATACCATTGGATACCATAAATTAAATCACATAATTTTATGCATTTCAAAAACACCAATTATATACTTGCATATATATATATATATATATAATAGTATAAAGATAGTTATAATAATAGGTCGTTGGTTGGTATTCATTGTCCAAAAATTACACTGCCAAAATCACGACAAAGTCAACAAAAAACTTTAACGACAATTGTTGTTAAAGATATATATATAATAGTATAAAGATAGTTATAATAATAGGTCGTTGGTTGGTATTCATTGTCCAAAAATTACACTGCCAAAATCACGACAAAGTCAACAAAAAACTTTAACAACAATTGTTGTTAAAGATGGCTGCATAACAACAATATCAAAACAAAATACTACGTCAAATATAAATTTTATGTAGAGATAATAATCCCAAAAAGAGGAGGTGGCAAATCATCCTTGTGAAGCCAAACAACCCAAGAAAGCTCTCCCAAAGAAGTATTCAAGATAACCCACCACCCCTAACATTTCCCAGAACCGAGAGGTATCAAATACCTTATTAAAAAAACAGAGACATCACAACCTCTATCTGATCACCACTGTATATCAGGGAAGACCAACGTAATCACCACCGTATATCAGGGAAGACCAATGTCATCACCACCGTATATCAAGAAAGACAAACGAAACCACTTTGTGAATTTTTTGTATAATAGACTCCTCCATCCCCTATTTAAAAATAAGAAAAATATATAAATTTTAAAAACATATATAAATTTTTATTTATTTTGCTATGCAATTATATTATTTTATTGAAAATATATTTAATAGTATTTTTTTCCAATTTTACTTGAACTAAATTTTAATTAAGTTGGAAAGATTCCACAAACACTTTCAATTAAATAATATTATTTTTTAGTAAAATTTTTACATATCGGAATGACCTCCATGATCAATATGATGTTGCTTACAGTTTGTCAGCACACTTTCCCGCGGATCTTCATGATTTTGCCTCTGAAAGTGTAATTCCATTCCATTTAAATATATTTCCTTCTTTCCACTCCCAAGAAAACGTTGACGTTCAGTTGTGACGCGTGTGATAAATTTGTAGTGATCCATCGAATTAAAATACACGGATCCCTACAAATTCGATCGCTATCACAACACCTCCTAATTTGAGATCTTTGACGAACAGTAAAAGCTGAATTAATTAATCATTTTGAGCACCATAAAGACAGATCGATTTTGAGATCTCTGATTCATCATGCATGACGTAGCGCACAGGCGTCATAATGGACCTTATTTTACAATAATGTCGAGCTCGGGGCACCCACATGTTATCTCTTTACAGCTTGTCAGCGTAATTTTTAGGGTTCAACGGCACAGATGGATTTGGATACACTCTTCATATTGTGTCATCGCTGACCTTGCAGGAGCACTGAGACGCCTTTAAATAGGTGCCAATTCCAATATTTTTGAGAGCGGCAAAAATAAAAATAAAATCTTTTGAAAGGGATTCGACCCTGTGCGGGTTTTGGATTTATATTTACAAGTAAATTGATCGTGTTCTAACTCTTGAGACAAAAAAGTTGGGGTTACAGCATGGCAATATCAATGGATTTAGAAGGGGCGCTGGGCAGAACAATGAATGCGTGGACGGAAGAAGACAATGCTTTATCGAGGTCGTTCAGCATCAGAAGAAGCAGCGGCGTGGAGACTGACGAGGAGGCGCTCAAATGGGCTGCTCTTGAAAAATTGCCAACTTATGACCGCCTCAGAAAGTCCATTCTCAGCGAAGTTGCAGAAACCGGAAGTTTCAGATTCCAGAATGTGGATGTCAGGACGCTCTCGAATGAAACGCGCAGGAAGTTCATCCACAGAGTTTTACAGGTGGCTGAGGTGGACAACGAACAGTTTCTCTCAAAATTCAGAAAAAGAATTGACGGGTAAAAAAAATCAAAAGATCTTTCCAATAATTTTTTGTGGTATTTTACGTGTGTGCACCTAAACATTTGTTTGTAGGGAGAGGAACTGTGAATGGTATCTTATAATTCTTATCAATGTGGGATTATATGCTTCTAAAGTTTTGCCAATTAGTCAGAGTTGCGAGAAAAAGTGATTTAGTAAGAGGAGCAATTATGTGAATACAATCCATAGCGTTGGGCTTCTCATCATCTTGTCTCTTTTCCCACTGATGGGACTCTGAATGTACATTGGGCTTCTCACCCTCTGTTCTCTTTCCCATTGACAAAGCTTTTGGGACTTTGAATACGCTTTGGGCTTCTCACCTTCTAACATCTTTCCCTAGTGTTAAAGTTTTTATAGTATAATGTCTTATAAGCCACTCTTTGTCTCACAATTCTTATCAGTGTAGAATTACATGTTCCAAAAGCTTTGCCAATTGATGAAAATTGTGAGACAAAGATGACTTTCTAAAGGGGAGAAACCATGAATACAATCCACCGCTTTGAGCCTTTTCACTGTCAAGCTTCTTTCCCCACTAAGAAAGCCTTTGGAGAATGTAATTCCTAATTAATAATCTGTCTCACGATTCTTACCAACATGGGATTACAAGATTTAAAAGTTTTTCCTTGAAACAAGGGTCACTTCATAAGGGAGAGGAATCTTGAATCAGTGTTTGGGTTTTTCACCCTTTAATCTCTTTCCCTTTTGACAAAGCTTTTGGAGTATGTAATGTAATCCTTTATAAGTCACTCTTGTCTTACAATTCCTACGAATAATGTAATCCTACGTTGTTAAGAATTGTGAGACAAGGGTGACTTAGTAAAGGGGAGGAATTGTAAATACAATCCACTGCTTTGGGCTTCTCACCCTCTAAGCTCTTTTTCCATTTAGAAAAACTTTTGGAGCATGTAATACCGAATAAGTCACCATTGTCTCACAATGTTTACGAGTGTGGGGATTAAATGCTCCAAAAGCCTTGTCAATTGATAAGAATTCTCCAAAAGTGACCTTTGAAAACATTATATGATTCAAAAGCTTTGTCAATAAAGAATAAGGTTAGATGGTGAGAAGTCCAAAGCGGTGAATTACATTCACTGTTCTTCTATCTACTAAAAAATGCTTACAGTATTTATGTGCTAAAAATGTTATTAAGATAATCAATACTCATAGAAGTCATTTTGAAATGACATGCACACAAATAAAATCCGACATAAATTAATAATTTCATAAAGTGTTATGTTGGATTTTAGTATTAAAATTAAATTCTCGGTACTGTAATAATATATAAAATTAACAAGTTGATTCCAATTTACTCTTAATAAATTATGTGAATATTATTATAGGGTGGGGATTGAGATGCCAACAATAGAAGTTCGGTTTGAGCACTTAAACGTTGATGCGGATGCGAATGTTGGAAGCAGAGCTCTTCCCAGCGTTCCCAATTTCACTTCAAACATAGTTTTGGTAAGCCCATGCCACTTCCTTTCTCCTTATTTCCAATATTTGGCTTTTACAAAATTGGGTTCTCAGAGTAAATGTTCATTGGAATGCATTGCCATGTGTTGTTTTTTTTAATTTTTTTAATCTAAATTGTCTGTCTTTCAAAAGGTAGTTTCCTTAACGTACACCCTCCCATAGATTTTGTTGGAATTTTACTTTTCCTTAAATTTTTGACAACAAAATTGTAAGATTACTATTTAAATAATAAAATTGAAAAAAACAGCAATTAATGAAAGATGGACAAAAAACCAAAATCCCAAAATGGTTAAACCGAGAAGCTGCTCAGAATTTCTAAATTTTAAGAATGCTCAAGGAAAATTGTATCAAATAGGCCTCGGTGGGAAAAGTGGTTGCCAAGTATTTCTAGGAATATTGTACCAAATGGGAAAAAGCGAGAAAATTGTCTGCTAAGAATTTCAAAAATTTAAGCATAAAAGGGAAATTATACTAAATAGGACAAAGTGGGAAAAGTGGCAGGGAAGGCACAACTAATCGCATACAATAAACCAAAAATGGAGGGAACATCAGCAGATGGATAAAGTTTTTTGTGGTCAAATCTACAAATATATTGTGATAGGAGAATCTATTGCGTCAATCAATGTCACTGGAATCAAACGAAACTCCAACTGCACCCAGCAGAAATAAAATCGTAGTGGTTTCTTTGTCAGCTCAACTTTCTCACCAACTGGACTCTAAGCCTATGGCAATATATTGTGATTTTCCAAAAACAAATGCTATTTTTTAAAGGTGCACTGCAAAAATCACAATTAAACCAACATAATAACAATTAATCAGCAATTTTGGTAACAGTGGCAATCTTGAATGCAAGCTATGTTGGTTCCATTTATTTGTTATTACTGGACACTTCACTTGAGGAAATGTGATTTTGATTCTTGGGGCTCCTCAGTAATCTGCTACATTGTAACATGCTCAAGGCTGAAACATTTTTCCTCTATTAGAAATGTCCACTTGTGTTTGTAATTGAAAGTACTGGTTACTTTTCATCTTCACAAATTATATATGATTTCATTAAACTAGAGTTTGAGAAAACAGAAGAAACCAGGACCCAAAATCTAATGGTAGGGTGGCTCGTTTTATAACTTCGTGTACCCCCTCAGGTAGTGGGGTGAGAATGTAATTGAATTTGAGAACTTTTTATTTAACCGCATCGGAATAATTGTTGTGCAGGGACTTCTCAACTACCTGCACATATTGCATTCAAAGAGAACAACTCTCACCATCCTCCATGATGTAAGTGGCATCATCAAGCCTTCACGGTAAGTGTATTTTATCATCTCTGAAATTGAAGATGTCGAAAATATATAAATGGAGGATTGTGAGGCTTTTTTGTCTTGTAATTAACCTGTCATCGATCCATTCAGGATGACACTTCTTCTTGGTCCACCTGGGGCGGGGAAAACTACATTGCTAACAGCTTTGGCTGGAGAACCTGACCGCAATCTCAGAGTAAGATCAAGCTCTATTTATTATATCCTTCCTAGATAGGGCATTTTTTGTTAAGAGAAGCCGAGATTGTTCATTTCTGTTAAAATGTTTGGATGCATTTGTTGTCTGTATAGGTCATGGTGAACACATCCATTTATTTCTTATGATCTGTGTGACATAGGGCAAATACTAATGTGGTTGCATGCATTTGCGAAAATTTATTAACATTTGTTTTTTTTACAGATTGTCGGAAATGTGACCTACAACGGACACTCATTGACAGAATTTGTGCCACAAAGAACATCCACTTACATCAGCCAGCATGATTTGCACATAGCAGAAATGACTGTAAAGGAAACACTGGATTTCTCTGGCCGATGCCAAGGTGTCGGGTCAAGATATAGTGAGTGTTTGTGCATGCATTACTCACAATTGCATTGTTTTCTTATTTTTTGTGACCAGACTGAATATGTGTGTTGCTTAAAGACCTATTGCAAGAAATTTCAAGACGTGAGAAGGAGGCAGGCATCAAACCAGATCCAGATGTTGACGTCTTTATGAAGGTAGGTACTTCTTCTAGAGTAACATTTTGGATTAAGAGCTCTTGAATGGAATCTTTTTCTTTTGATTTCTGCCACTAATTGCATACTTGATCTGCACTATGGCTACAGGAAACGGCAATTGAGGGCCAGCAAACCAGCCTTGTCACAGACTATGTGTTGAAGGTTGGTTTCCAAAAACTCCATCTTAAGTGGTGCATATGCTTCATAAATTCTGGATATTTAAGATTATTCACTTAGGTAACTGTGCTCTGATTTCTTGCAGATTCTGGGACTGGACATTTGTGCTGACACAATAGTAGGAGATCAAATGCACCGTGGAGTCTCTGGAGGTCAGAGGAAGAGAGTCACCACAGGTGGGCTATACAAGAAAAGTTTCTGGATAACAAAGTAGAGTTGAAGCAATTAAATTTGAATTTGCATTAACTGAAACGTGGAAATTTAGTGATTATTATTGAACATTTGTGCAGGGGAAATGCTAGTTGCTCGTCCCAAAGCTCTTTTTATGGATGAAATTTCAACAGGATTGGACAGTGCTACAACTTTCCAGATTATCAAGTGTCTACGCCAAATTGTCCATGTCCTCGATGGCACAATGTTGATCTCTCTTCTGCAGCCTGCTCCTGAAACATATGAACTATTTGATGATATAATTTTATTATCTGAAGGAGAGATTGTGTATCAAGGACCTAGGGAAAATGTGCTTGAATTTTTTGAGTTCATGGGATTCAAATGTCCAGATAGAAAAGGGGTAGCTGATTTCTTGCAGGAGGTACGTTTTTTGCTCCATTATGTAGGGCATGCTTGTGATTTGTAGGTGGGAAGTGATTTCAAAGCATAAAGGTTCACTTCTTTTGCACACATGCTAGTATTTTAGGTGTAGGTAGATTCGCAAGTTCAAGTTTACTATTGAGTTTGGTCATGAGGTCAAAAACCAAGAGTACAAAAATTTAACAACATCTATTGTAAATGGAAAACAATCCCCCTCTGGGCTTCCAAAGGGGTGTCTCAAATACCAAACCAAATTTATGTCTCGCTTGGCAGTGACCTAAAAAACCTTTACCTTTGGTACACCACTGTCCCATTTTATCCTTGTGTAAATGGTGCTCAAATACTATGTATATGGCTCAATCTTTTTTAAATAAAGTTTCTATTATATCTCATTTATTATGTTTTTGGGTTGAGCTGCTTGAATTTAACAGGTGACCTCAAGGAAGGACCAAGAGCAATATTGGGTGGACAAAAGTCAGCCATATCGCTACATACCTGTCAAGGAATTTGCAGATGCTTTCCACTCATTTCATGTTGGTAAGCATCTCATAGAAGAGTTATCACATCCTTATGATAGAGCAAAGAACCATCCTGCTGCTCTTACATCTACCAAGTATGGTGTTAGTAGAATGAACATGCTCAAAGCTTGCTTCTCCAGAGAAGTGCTTCTTATGAAGAGAAACTCTTTTGTATACGTATTTAAAACAGCACAGGTGAGTCATTTGAATCCCAAATTTGGAGAACTCAAGCATTCCTTTTATTCAGCTTATAAGTGAAAGGAGAATGAATCCTGACATATAGATGACACAGATTGCAGTTATAGGGACAATCGCAATGACTCTTTTTTTACGCACGAACATGCACCAGCGGAACATTACAGATGGAAATATCTACATGGGAGCTATGTTCTTTAGTCTGGCCCACATGATGTTTAATGGTTTTCCAGAAATGTCAATGACAGTTGGTCGTCTTCCAGTTTTCTACAAGCAAAGAGACCTACTATTCTATCCAGCTTGGGCTTACGCAATACCAACATGGATAGTGAAGATTCCACTATCTTTGCTAGAAGCAGTGATTTGGTCTTCTCTTACGTACTATGTTATTGGCTTTGCACCAGAAGCCGAGAGGTAACTCTTGTAATTATATATTTTTATTTCACGGGCAATGTTGTATACATTGAAATCTTTCTAATCCAATTACAATATATTTTATAGTTCTTTGTAAGTAAGAGTATTTCATAAATATGATAGGAAGAATAGAAAATATAATGATAACGGTTAATTTATGAACCACTTACTACATTTGCAATGATGTATTGATCACTTTTTAAGAGTACTTTTTTTTAATACAAACGTTCCTCTATAATTAACAGCTCTAGACAAAATTGTTAACTCTTCATATTACTTTTAGAAGCTTATCCACTTATAATCTTGTTTGTTCCATAATGCCTAAATGGAGCACCAAGTGACTACCACCGCGATTTTTTCAAAACCTGTATAGAGCAAAAAGTGGTCTAAAATTGAGATAGAAAATTTGGAAAATCACGATCTATTTTTTTGCTGCCTCTACCATAGGACACCAGGACATGATACGAAGAACTGTAAAGCTCTCTAAACACTAGAACATAGTCTTTTAGATGAGGATGATCTGTTATTTGATGAACCTCCTTTGAGCCCCTCACCTACCCAACTATCAATCCAACCTACCCAACACCTATCTACTCCCACACTCTCACTTAAGAGTGAGGAGGAATCGAAGCAACCATCTAACCCAACACCTCCCTTGATCCACACTATCCATATGGTTACCCGATCTAGGTCCCAACAAAAGGATAAGGGAAAAGCAAAATTGTCCATACCATGGACATACCCTTCAACCCCCTAACCTTCAAACCGAACCCAAACACCTTCACCTTCACCATTACCAAAACCCAAAATATCTATTTTGGGTGCATCACCTTCCAACCCTTCAGAATCCATTCAGCGTGAAGTGTTGAAATAACTTCACCAAACACCAGTGAAGATGAGTTTTGTATGAGTTAATTAACACCTCACCCCCTCAGTGTCGAACATTGATAGAGATTCTAAAATCTATTGAGGTTCAAACTAAAGATCCTCAACCCATTGCATCCTTTGTCAGATCCCTTCAACTTTCCACCCTAATCACCTTTAAGGATTTAGAAATACCTTATATGTATCCTGAGGATCCTGATCCTCCCGTCTTTATCACGACATACATCAATCAAACCCGCATCAAAAGGGTGATGATTGATAGAGGGGCTAGCATCAACATTATCTCCTCACATGCCTATGACCAACTTGACTTACCCAAGAACATCATGTCAGAGTCCTCAATAGTTCTTCACTCTTTCAACAACACCATGGCCACTACCTTGGGGACAATCGTTCTCCATATTCGCTTGGGACCTTGCACCATTCCCGAACTCTTTTACATTGTAAAGGGTGAGTTACAATATAATGTGTTACTTGGATGCCCTTGGATCCATGTTATGAGTTTTGTCCCTTCAACTTTACATCGTTGCATCAAATTTGAGCATGAAGGCCATGTCATTATCATACCAACTGACCCTAGTCCCTTTGTATCTTACAATATGATGTATAGACCCAATGATGTCCTTATTCCTCGTCCATCCACCTCACCACCTACCACCAATAAATCCACCCCTATCCTTGATGGAGCTTCAACAAGCTCATCCATCCCTTCTTCACATATCCCCGTAGGAGACCCCTTGGAATCCGCATTCCAAAGTCTCTCACTTGGGGAGTATCATCTTCTAGCCTTGGATGCTTTCTCTAGTCCTCAAGAGTATGGGAAACCCAATCATGACCCTAGCTATGACCCCAACATCGAAATCATCGTCCCTTTCAAGATCCCTAACCATCGAACCAAATTCATCTATGGGGGACTTGATCAACCACTTCTTGCTTCTACCACTACCCCTCATATCCAACCATTTACCTCTGACTTCTCTCATTTCAACAAACCCACCTTTGCCAAAGCATACCTTCATAGGTGTGTTTGGAAGGGATTTGGCCTTAGCCTTTATGATCAAGGACCTCACAAGCTACCCCTAATCAAAACTCAAAAACCTCATGAGTTGTTTGGCCTAGGGTTCGTACCACCAAAAAAACCCACCTCACCTAAACCCATTACCACCATTGACAAGGATATTCCATCCTCACCAACCCCATCTAACAAATCACCATCAGAAGTAGATATTCATTCTATCGAATTTATTACCTCCTTGATCAACTACAAGGGGCCAAATACTTCACAAAGATTGTTTTAGTCTTAGGATGCCACCAAGTTTGCATGCAAGTTGGTGATGTTTGAAAGACAACCTGAAAAACTAAAATCAATATTTTTGAATGGATGGTTATACGCTTCAAGCTCACTAATGCCCCTCCATATTTACACAAGTAAGAAACGGCATCTTATGGCTGTCTTGAAATTTAAGAATTATAAATATTCATGATGATGATATTTTGGTTTTAGAGCTTGTTGAGAAGATTGTACAGCATGTACAAGCTTTCCTGGACCTTCTCTAACAATACTTGCCCTAGTTAGAGCTCAAAAAGTGTTTCTTCAGACAAGATCCAGTTAATTTTTTGGATTTGCATTCGACTTGTGCAGGGCTCATGTAGGTCCCTGGAAAGTCAGGGTCCCTCAAAGAATCATCCATCGCTATTCTGCTATTATTAGCTCACCTAATTAATTCTTAGAAAACAAAAAATCATTTCAATGGGATCCTAGACCAAAACAATATTTCTAATGCCCTCAAAGATGTTCTTTGCTCAACATTAGTGCTTGCACTTATTTGACGTGCAGCAACCTCTTGAATTAGAAACATGTGGCCCTTGATTTTCCTTGAGGTCCATGCATAAGTGGGGGGAATCGTGTTATTTATCAATTGAAATCTTTGTTGCATGCAAAATTGTATTATATCCATTATGAAAATAAATTGTATTCCCTAGTTGAGGCACTCGAGAACTTGTGATACTTCCTAAAAAACCGGTGATACTTCCTCCTCAAGAACTAGTGAATCTCTACAATTTCTAACTCTTGACCTGTAAACCAAGAAGATCACCATGACAACTGTACATTTTTTTCCAGCAATGTCAGCTCCTAATTCAGTACAAGAAGCAAGCCATTAACAAGGTAGAAAACTTTTTCAACCATCACTCTACTCATGCACTTATTAGATGTTAGGTGCACTAATCTTGATGGTTGTATAAACATTAACCAATATGTATCAACCAACTACCCTTCTTGGACTATAACTTTTAAGATGGGATGTTATATAAGCTTAACCAGTTATGTTCACCAACTGGCCATGCTCGAAGAGGCACATTCCTCCTCCTATGGGAAACATTATGAGGCACATAAGGCCCTTCAAAACCTTTACTGGTACATGTATTGGTAGCGTAGATCGATGACCAAAGGAGTCATAAATATGAATCTATGTGCCTTGTACATGCTTATATCCACATTATTTGACACAGTTGTGACAAGACACCATAGTCGTAAATATGACTAGATTTTCAGTTGACGTACTTATATTGGCTGATCATGCAGAAGAATGTTCATGCTTATATTCCATTTTGTTGTGCATGTAGCCAATCTAAGCCTTCCAATAAGAAGCTTGGCGTGCATTAACCTTTGCCAATGCCTTATTGAGCATAGGAATCCATTCCATATATTTCATAAGTGATTTGTCTATGACTCATTGCTATCATGATTGTATCTTTGTATAAGTTTTTTTAAAAATGGTCATCTCCATTCCCTACGACAATACCATTGATGCTATTACAGATACAAAATTGTTCTTACCAGCTCTTTTAGACAAGCTATGGGTTCCACTCACCATTATTCAGATTGGGACTCTCAATTCCATATAACTACTATTGAAAATCATTTGGAAATTCCTAGGTTGTAAGCTGTGGTTCTCTATAGCTTTTTGGCTTAGATCGATGACCAAAAGGAAGTTGTAAGTATGACTTTGTGCTTTGTGCTTTGTGCTTTGTGCTTTGTGCATGCTTATGTTCACATTATTCAACATAGTTGTGAAAAGACACCACATATCTCCATTGTCACTCACTTATTCAGGCCGTCTTTAGGTTTTAATCCCATGCACTTTTTGGACTCTAAATTTTCCTCTCGGCTCCTTCCACTTTTTATGAGCAAAATGAATTGGAAAAACCCATTGCTTTTGTAGAGCACCTACTGCAAGTATACGTCAAATTTACAGACTTGGAAAAACATAAACCTGTATAGGATGAACATTGGGTCCATCATCATTTACATAAAGGTTGTGTTGCAGGAAACATCGAAAACAAGTTGTAGCTTTATTTAGTAATCTCAGCATTACAATAACTAGAAAACCATTGTTTTGGTGTCATTGGTATATAGATCAAATTATAGAATGATCTGCGGTGCTGTGGTATTCAGCAGTAAACTAACGTGCCAAAGTGCTGAAGCAAAGTGCATAAAATCCATTCCACAAGCAGCTGGGTGAATATCCATCCACATATATACAAGCCACTATTATGTCAAAACATTAAATGGATCTAATACATGATTTCCGACTTGCACAACCTGGAGCTTATGTAGCAAGGCAATGCCAAGACATCAATTTCTAAAAGTGTAAGACAAATCATCTGTTTATGTAACCACATTTTATAGCATGCCTATGCATTGTCTTACTTAAAACTGCTTTTTCCAAGCAGGGAAGCAGCCTTACACGATAATAAAATTGACCGGTATACTTTGCAGTTTGAATTGTGTCAATACGTTTTTAATTCCCCAATTTCAGAAAATTTTAGTAATGCACCATAGATGGGATACTTTTTCCTTACCATAAGACCCTATCAACTCATTTATATAGGAGTACTAAGGTACGCTTCACCTGAACTAAAAACAGCCTATCTTATAATTCTTCAACGATTTTTACACCAAATTCTACCTCTTTGTTTGATGTTGGCATAGTGGCCTATGAGTAAAAACATACGAATGAAATTAACACATAAATATTTGTCTCTTCCAAACTAGCTCTATGGGATATAAATTATCAAGACGTATGTCAAAACTGTTATAATAAATTATAATCACAGTAACATTCAAATAGCCAGTGCTTATTCTAAGAGATCCCTTCTTTTGTTTGCAGATTCTTTAGGCAACTATTTCTCCTCTTTTTGCTGCATCAGATGGCATTGGCACTCTTCAAGTTCATAGCTTCACTAGGGCGGAACATGATCATCTCACAAACATTTGGATCATTTGCTCTAGTTGTTGTGTTTGTTCTTGGAGGATTTGTGATTTCCCGAGGTATAGTCTACATGATTATACACATGCAATTATTTAAACTGAAGAAAATGTATTGTAGCAATCTTGAAATTTTTAACTATAATAGCAATGCTTGATTTTATCGTGTTTCTGAAACAGAGGATGTACCCAGCTGGTGGATTTGGGCATATTGGTGCTCCCCGTTGTCTTACAGCCAAAATGCTCTTGCTGTAAATGAATTTCTGGCACCCAGATGGAACAAAGTAAGTGAGAAAATGCCCTGATTTAGCATCATAGGCTAGAAAGTATGGATAACCATATTAAATACTTTATTCATCTCAAACTTAAATATTTCACTTATATGCAGCCAAGCAGTACTACCTCAAACGAGACATTGGGACATGCAATAATAGAAGCTCGTGGATTACTTGCTGAAGCTAGATTTTATTGGATTGGTGTTGGAGCACAGATTGGATTTTGTATAATTTTTAATATTCTGTTTATCTTGGCTTTAACATACCTAAATCGTAAGTCTGCAATTTCATTATAAGGTTTAATTCACTACTGTTTTTATCACCAATAATTCATTTTTACAGTGAGATCTAATAGAACCTCTTCCATCTACAGCTTTGGGAAAATCACAGGCTGTACTATCTGAAGATATTCTTGAAGACAAGCATGTAAACAGAACTGGAGAAAGCAGCCATGGAGAGAAACCTAGGTCTGTACAATTGACATCTGAAAAACAGTCCAGAGGTAAGCCACAAGTTTTCCTGAAATCCATTTACTGCTTGTGAAAGTCCGAATCTACTTCTCAAATCTGAAGGTTACTTGTTTTAGCCAGGGACTCAAACATATTTTAAAAATATAAAGGTAAACAGTGATAAGCCAAGAGCATTGTTAAAATCCTTTTACTGCTTGCGAATTTCTGAAGCTATCAGTGAAAGATAAAGCCCCTTGTTTCAGACTGCCTGGAACATGTTTCAAATTAAAAGTGGTACTTTTTATCATCAATTAATAATCTTGTGATTGAAAATGATTGAGCAAGTTGAATGTAACTGTCTATGGATTATGTATCCTGTGTAAGAGAACAATGTAACAAAATAGTAGCGTCAGAGATGTTAGAACTTAAAGGATTCTATTGCTCAAAAAGAAGTATGACAAATGAACTGAGAAAAATGCTATAGAGAAAGCTTGTGACATGCTCAAATGCAAAGCTCTTGAAGTATATCAATTCAGCAGTTCTATAACCATATGAAAAGGCTATCGCTGTTCATTCATGGACTGTAATATTTCTGTCAGGCCATGCAGACTCGTCAGAGAGAAGAGAAAGTCTGGATTCTGAATTCCATTCTACCCATGATGGAGAACTTTCCGATCTCCATGCCTCAGCACCTCGCAAGAAAGGAATGGTCCTTCCTTTCCAGCCATTATCAATTGCTTTTGAAAACATCAACTACTATGTTGATATGCCACAGGTTGGTGCAGTTAGATTTTGTTTGATTGAACTTTACTTATTTTGCAATAGTTTGACTTTGACATACCCATATTCTCCCCAATGAGAAATTTGGAACTAATAGCTAGTTCTATGTCAGGAGATGAAAAATGAAGGCGTGGATCAAAACAGGTTACAACTTCTTTCCAATATAAGTGGATCCTTCAGGCCAGGGGTGCTTACAGCCTTGGTTGGAGTTAGTGGAGCTGGGAAAACCACTCTGATGGATGTTTTGGCTGGAAGAAAAACAGGAGGCTACATTGAAGGTAATATAAGCATCTCCGGATACTCTAAGAAACAAGAAACATTTGCTCGCATCTCAGGATACTGTGAACAAAATGACGTCCACTCCCCAAATGTCACAGTCTATGAATCACTTGTGTACTCTGCATGGCTTCGTCTTCCACAAGATGTTGATGAGAGAACCAGAATGGTAGGGTCTTAAGTGCTTCTCTTTGCATGCAATGCTTTGGATGAAAGGTCTTTCCTTGCAATGAAACTAAGCAAGAAAGTTTTTTTGGTGACCTTTGTTGTAATGAGTACAGATGTTTGTGCAAGAAGTGATGGAACTTGTTGAACTTACTCCTTTGAAGGATGCTCTGGTAGGGCTTCCTGGGGTGACAGGTCTTTCTACAGAGCAGAGGAAAAGGCTTACCATTGCAGTAGAACTTGTTGCTAATCCTTCCATAATCTTCATGGACGAGCCAACTTCAGGATTAGATGCTCGTGCAGCAGCCATAGTTATGCGTACTGTGCGCAACACAGTTGACACTGGCCGTACTGTTGTCTGTACCATCCACCAACCCAGCATTGATATTTTCGAAGCTTTTGATGAGGTAAATTCAATTACTTTCATAAATCACATACACCATAAATAATAATATTTAATATCATTTTGGACCCAAGAAACTCCATATATTTGCTTCCAAAAGGAGGATTCGGGTGCAAAGTCTAAAATGAGGCAAGCCTTTGCAAATGCTTATCAATGCTAAATGTTCACTTTTTTGGCTTGCTGAATTGCAGCTCCTACTCATGAAAAGGGGTGGCCAAGTGATTTATGCAGGGCCATTGGGTCACCATTCTCATAAACTTGTCGAATATTTTGAGGTACAGTTGGTCTTTTTTCTCACTTTATGGCGTCTTGGGGAAGCTACTGAGTAACACGTGGTGAATCCCAATGTCGATACATGGGTAAGAAGGAATAATGTTTGTTATTTCTTGTGTGATGAATTAGGCTGTTGAAGGTGTTCCATCAATTACAGAAGGATATAATCCAGCAACATGGGTGTTGGAAGTAAGCTCCATATCTGTTGAGGAAAGCCTTGGCATAGACTTCGCTGAAATCTACAGAAAATCTTCACTCTGCCAGTATGTTCATAATGATTGACAGTTTCTTGAGAAAGAGCTGTTTTCACCCTTATTTCACTAATTGGACTCCTTCAAGGATGAAAACCGTCATCTAATGGTTTAAAGTATTTTTCTGTTTGTCAGATGGAATCAAGAAATTATTAAAGAACTAAGCACCCCTGCTCCAGGCTCAAAGGATCTAAATTTTCCAACACAGTATGCACAGTCCTTGCTAGTTCAGTCCAAGGCATGCCTTTGGAAGCAATATTGGTCATACTGGCGAAATCCACATTATGTTGTTGTGCGGCTTTTCTTCACCACAGTGGTTGCCCTGCTCTTTGGGAGCATCTTTTGGGACCTTGGGACAAAGAGGTTAGAATCTCTTGACTGGCATAAAATTACAGATTTTCCAATATGCAGCAACCTAATTTTAATTTTATACCCATGCTGTGATTTATCAGTGTTTTACCACAAGATGACAACATGTTTCAAATCAGCAGTCACCTGTCATACTGGCACATTATGTTAACAGTTTTTATTTATAAACACACTCTCTAATATTTCTCATGAGAAATCTTCTTTTGTTCCACATAAATAGAATAATTTATATATGTTAATATTATGTAGATTTCCATGATACTGTAACTTTGAAAAAGTGGTTTCTGGAGAAATCATGTTAAAAAAAGCCAAATCCAAGGCTCTTATTTCTATATGTTCTCCAAGGCTCTTATTTCTCTTTTCTGTTTTAAGTAGTGCTTTGTAAACATTCTATAATTTGTTTTGACAGAGTCAATCAACAAGATGTACTCAATATCATGGGAGCACTGTTCTGTTCTGTACTTTTCCTTGGAATAAGCAATTCATCCAGTGTGCAACCTGTGGTCGATGTGGAACGGACTGTCTTCTATAGAGAAAGAGGTGCTGGAATGTATTCAGCATTCCCTTATGCATTTGGACAGGTACTCTAAATGCCGTCAGCATCACCTTCTCAAATTATGTTCTACCATGCAACCTCAGATTAATCAGATGATCCTCTTGTTATTTATCTATGCAGGTGGCAGTTGAGGTTCCCTATGTTTTTGTGCAGTCTGTAGTTTATGCCCTCGTGGTCTATTCCATGATTGCATTTGAGTGGACAGCAATCAAGTTTTTCTGGTTCCTCTTTTTCATGTATTTCACGTTTCTATACTTCACCTACTTCGGAATGGTGACAGTTGCTATGACTCCAAACTTCCATGTTGCATCAATCATTGCATCTGCATTTTATTCTACATGGAACCTCTTTTGTGGCTTCATGATTCCTCGACCTGTAAGGCCAAGTCTTCCAACTCTTGAGATATTCAAACTATTTTTTGTGTAGGCATATTTTATATATTACAGTTTAAAATGTATAGAGGCAATTCCTGACGATTAGTAACACAATGAAACCTGTTTTCTTTGAACCAGAAAATGCCTGTGTGGTGGAGATGGTACTACTGGGCAACACCCACATCCTGGACACTCTATGGTTTGATTGCATCGCAGCTTGCTGATGTAGATACAGAGATGCAGACTGCGGATGGAAAAAGGGTGGTGTCTGAGTACATAAGGAGTTATTATGGGATGAGACATGACTTTTTGGGAATTGTAGCATTGGTGGTTGTGTGCGTCCCTCTTGCCTTTGCCTGCTTGTTTGCTCTCGCCATTAAAAGGCTCAACTTCCAAAAAAGATAGGCTTTCCATATTACATACTAATTGAGATTGTACATCTCCTTAAAGTATATTATGTGTACTGTTTCATCCAATTGTGGGAGCCGCATGTGCCCAAAATCGTACACTTCAGTTGAAGTCTTATGAACATTTTAATCATGCTCTGTAATTCATATTCGACATTTGAGTATTGAATCCCTGTTGTAACTGCATTCTTGTCGCCTGCTTAGTAAGTATTAATATCAATTTTGTGAATGGCCTCTCCCAATGCTACACCAGTATTCCTTTCAAGATGGTGGCTTTTTACAGATCAAATGCAGATATTTACATCTGTTCAAGGAAGGTTTCAGAGGCACTGAATGTATATATTATATTATCACCTCCTTTATTTTACTGTTCCAGAAATGCGTTTCAGAGGCACTACATGCACTAAAATCTTGGTTATTTTGGAATACTAGTACTGAAGTCCCTCAGTTGTTGTATGTGTATAAATACGCCTACCTCAAATAAATCATCATAAACATGTAAAGAGATATAAGGTTCTTAGCTTTTTGAAAGGCAGTGGCAAGGGCTTTTGAGTCATTTCTGGTGTAAATCTGACTCTGCGAGTGCAATTCAAACCTGTCAAAATCTGATGTTGCTAGCACAATCCAAACTGTGTCCAGATCTGATTCTGCTAGCCCTATTCAAATGCGCACTTATCACCTTTAAAATAAACCTCTGCCTCTGTTACCCTGCTTCTGCTCTTTCGCTCCTGACCCTAATTTCGTTTGCTTCGACCCTGTCTCCTAAAATCTGCAAATCTCCACTAAAATGCTCCTCCAACAACAATATTGCCTGCTCAGAAACTAATATATATCGAATGGGAGTAGGTTGCTCATACCCAATCGTTGCCCATTCCCATTTTTAATCCAACTAAAAAAATAAAATTAAATATTAGAAATATATATATCAATTTTAAAAATAACCTCTAGAATGTTACATTTCTATTGCTTTCAAGGGGTTAGGTTATTATTGATCAAATATAAATATTACATAATTAGAACAAATATCTTAAATATATTTATTTAAAATATGTTATAAATATTTTTCATTCGTTGGTGATAAATTGTGTCAATCTAATCACATCAATGTGTTAAGCGAAAGTTAAAAATAATCTTTTTCGAAAAAGGGGGCTTAAAAAAAATTCATTGTATGATCAAGATATTATGATTTTGTGGTCGAATTTTCTTTTAAAAAAGATAATTTTCTAAGTGACGGTCAAATAGATGTCAAAATTAAAATTAAAAGTAAAAATAAACACATGCACTACATTACAACGCATCACTACCCCTGGATACCATTGTGGAGCATCCTTCGACATGAATACCTCCTTTATTAAAACTGTTCAAAGATCTCAAAGGCACTACACTTAGAGAGATTACATGTAATATTATTTTATTACCTCTTTTATTTCCAAATTCAAGAAAGGTTTAATCACGTGCCCTAAGATCTTGGTTAATTTAAAAAGTTACTTATATTATATATTAATTTTTGTGTCATTTTTATTTGTAGATGACTTTTATGAGTAATCATTATTCAAATGACATTTTTCCTTATATATTTTTAGTAATAATCATGAAGCAAAGGGACCTACTTTACCATACAATCATAATTAACATTTGTTAGTAGGAGGGGAACGGTGAATATGATTCACCACCTTGAGTTTTTCATCCTTTCACCTCTTTCATAATCATAAGCTAATAACATTTTTTCTTTATGTAACTTTTTAGTAATAACCACAAAGCAAGGAGACCCACTTTAATATACAACATAATTAATACTTGTTAGTAGGGGGAGGAATGGTGAATGTGATTCACCACCTTGGGGTTCTCGCCCTCTAGCTACTTTCTTGAGTAGAAAGAGGCTAGAAGGTGAGAAGCCCAAGGTGGTGAATTACGTTAACCATTCCCCACCTAATAATAAATGTATATGGCGGCGTGTCATAATTCTTATGCTATTAAGGTGATATTATATTGAAAGTGACCCTCCTAATATACTAGTTGATTGGTTATAGATGAGTATGTTTGTTTGCTTTGGCTTTTTTTTTATGACTTCAAAAATCTACATCTGGGGATATTCGCTCACCCCTTTCAGTGTAGGGGAGACTTATGAATGCTAAATGGGATATTCACTCATTCCTTTCAATTTGGAAGAGACACTTTCAAACTCTTTGGTCTGCTTGTGTCGAACCTAAGCTTGCTCACTTTGCTTGGTATATACTACACCAAGGGTTTCCTATTGGGAGAAGACTGGTTCAATTAGGGGTGGTGCAGCCCGCAAGCCCATTCTACGGGTATTTGGAGACTATCATGCACTTGTTTTGGTTTTGTTGTAAGGGCCGAGGCATTTGGTTTTGGATCCAGGATTTTTTAGACCTTTTTGCCCTGAGCCTTTCAGTTCCTTGATGATAATCCTAAGACGCTGCTATAATACACCTAAGTTTGGCATACTTTCACAATGGAAATCTTGTTTTGCATATGGAAAGAAAGGAATTCAACGATGTTCTCTAATGTTGTTGCCGATAATCACTTTTCTATCTATAATAAGTCTATGGTTATGTCTAATATCCTTTTGCAGATTCAAGTTCAAAGTAACAAAATTGAAATGGAGATTGAGCACTTGCAAAGCTTACTTTGTCATTAGGGGGATGACCCGTGCAATGTGGCTCGCATGCCGCCCTCCCTGCCTAAGAATACACCATTGAGAGGTTGTAGTGGCCCTTTGTGGGGCGGCATTCACCATAGTCGATCACAATGGCATTCTCGCAATTGCTCCCATGATTCTCCTTAGAAGCACCACTTCCCTCTCCCAACTACTTGTGGAGGGTGGGCTTCTCCGCCTCTTCATCCACCTCATGCTTAGGGGTGGGGATCTCCACCTCTCTTAGGGCAACACAAATGAAGTTATCCTCTTGACAGTTCTTAGCATGGCTGGTAGCCATCGTTGGATAAAGTGTTTCCTCAGCTTGCTTTGGAATTTTATCCCTATCGCATGGATCAAGATGTAGAAGCTCAGGAGGAGGGTTTTCCAAATAATTATGGCTCTGGTTGGGACCCTGTTTCTGGTGGGAATGATCTACTAGGCTTTGGATGGGATGATCCCCATGATAAAGTGTCAGACCCAAATTTTGTAATAAATTCTTAGTATTTTTTAGCCATAAGCACAGAGATGCAAGGGCATGGGATGAGCACGGAAGACCATGATGTAGGAGAGAATGACGCAAAAGAGAGAAATGAAGGAGAACAACACGGAAGACCTTGGCGCAAATGGGTGAGTTTCAAAAGATAAGGAAACAGAGAATAAGGAGCACAAGACATAGGGCTCAGAGAAACACAAGAATATGACAAGGGCACTAGAAGTAGAGGTGGTTACAAAGCAGTTTGTAGAATGGGAGTGCGAATTTGGCACCAAATCACGGAGGAGGAACACAAACGCTAATATCTAGCATAGAGAGAGTGTATAGGCATTGTTAAGTCTAGTTCAAAATGAACTTAATTTTAACAGCTCACCACGAGTTCTTTTTTGGAAACAATCATTGGCTTGTCATCTTTAATGTATTAATGATGCAACCCGAGAAGGGGTTTGCTTATGTATAAATGCCTTTTTAACTTTGATTAGAAAGTGTTGTTAAATATGGATGTGTTGTTGTCAAGATAGAGATCTAGAGAGCGGGTATTAAATGAAGTTCCTTCTATAATCGTATCAAATGAGATCAATGGAACTAATATTCTATGAATCTTGATGTGTTGAATCTATTTGGTGTTAATTTTGCTTTATGATACTAGAGTACTTGCACTATGTGAATACGTTAAATGGCTAACTCTAGAATGATGATTATAATAACAATGATTAAATGAGTTAACTCAAGTGCTTAAGTAATATTGGTCTATAGAACCAATGTGAACCGATCTACACTGCATGCCTCAGGTGAGCGCGAGAGGTTACTCGCATGATATGTCAACATGCTAGCATGTTGGCTTCTACCTTTCTCTAGTTGCACGACTAGTACTTAGTCATGCGAAACTAAGGATAAAAAGAAAACCAACATTTTGGTTCTATTGCTAGGACCCATTGCATTTGTTAGCATGATGGTATAAAGATGCTCAAATGGCTATCCTTGGAAAACATTGAGTGTTGGGTTGGTACCATAGAGGAGAACTTTGTGATTCAACATATTGAACCAAGAGTTTTTGCTTGCACATGGGTAGTGCAACATTTATATGATTATTTATATGAAACATTCTTTATAGAATTACCCCTTCACTTGCATGCTTGGCTTTTGGCATATGTGGAAAACCGTTCAAGAAATTATGGATGAAAGGCCCCTTGGTCAGTAAAGTGTCAGGTAACCTTAGCAAAATTGAAAGCTACTTGGATGCATGTAGTGGACGTGTGGTGGAAAGGAGAGCTCAATAGTTACATTTTGGAATACATTGTCTCTACATACTCTTGTCGAGAGGAAGCACAATTCAACTTTCTCAGAGAACCACGCGGGAGGTATATCAAACAATTTCCTTTAGAGATTAAGAAGCTTATGGTTGATTATGGACTTGAGAACTTCTCCATGGATAACTAAAATCTCTTGTGCATGAACAACACGACTGGTGGGGAAATGGAGGGTTATGCATTGGTATGGGATTGGTAGTTCAACATGGAAGTCAGACAATGAGAACTGTGGAAGTGTAAGTATAATGAAGCCAGGCGTAAAGTTATGAGAGATAGCGATCCTAGAGGCAAAAATGATGATATTGGAAGTGCCGCAAGAGGGTGAAAAGTCATGGCGAGTACTCCCTAACCATGGAATCACACCCTTCACTAGCACATATACATGCAGAAGAAGCAAGACAAACATTGATAGCGAAACCTAATCCAAATAAACCTAATTATCCCACCACAACGCATGCTCATGCATTTGAGTTTGATGGAATTCTTGTTAGAAATTAGGATACTAATAATATGGAACCTGAAGTTGAATCTGAAATCAAAACTATAGAGGTATATCTAGAAGTGTGGGATCAAGATATCAATTTACCATTAATTTCTACCTTTCCATTGTAAGAAAGACCTATGGCTCACCTTGGAATGCCCGATGGACCAAATATAACTAGTTTACAAACTATAGGCCCAACAATAACTAATCAACCTCCTCTAATGCCCATTATCTCTGGTGCACCTATTACTGCATAAGGCATGAGAGGTAATACCGACAATGGTTCTACTAGAGCTAGAGGATCAGGCGATGACATAGGAGGCATTGGCAGACATCCAACTTAGGGTTCAGGAAGAACTGGAGGAGCACCATAACAAGGTCCATTGTAACCACCCAATGCACCTATAGCTTAGTACGAGATGACACTTCACTTGCCTGAATATTGAGGTGTCAAAAATGCAATAGAACATTTTCACAATAATGAACTCATTTGGCAAGCGTGGTGTATCACTTCTTCTAAGTGAAAGGCAACTTAGTTTGCATACTTTATTAAGTCATGTGTACAAATGGTACTGAAAATTTGATCCCCAACAAGTGGTTTTGAATTATGAATTATTAAAAATTGCTTTTCTCCAAGAATTTGAGTAGCAAAGTATGAATGCCTTAAAATATATGAAGCAAGAGCTCACTCAGAGTGTGTATACGTATGATGCACATTTCAAAATGCTTCTTTCCAAGCTATAATTTGAGATTAACCCAATGCAACATACTTAGTTGGTTTGTGGGAGGTGTATTACTTCTATTCCAACGAGCCTTATCTCACATTACTTGCATTGAATCGTGTGAGGCACTATAAGTTGACCTCGATGCCGAAGTTGTGGGAAGTATAGATACAAGAATAAACCCCTTATAGAGGCTCAAATTGTTGTGATGGCTTCTTAATTGGAGAAGCTTACATCCAATAATGCCCACGACACTTGTAACAACTTGTGGTGTGTTGATTGCAAAGTGTAAGGCCATAATAGGGACAACTGTCCATGAAGGAATGCTTATGTTGTATTAAAATAGTCCTGTGAGATTTGCAATGAAGATCATGATGTAAGGAGTTATCTATTGCTTCAGTGCACCACCCAAGATAAAGTGTTTCTATGCTATAAAATATGTGATGCATATACACATGATACCAATGACTACTAGGTCATTAATGAGATTCATGAAGCATGCATGCAAGGTATGCACCAAAATTACATAGCTAAAAACCAGGACATTGATGGAGGTCAATCTTTCATAGGTTGAGGGCATGGAAATATACATGGAGGTGGTCATTTTCCACCTAGGACCACTACTAGTGTGATTGCACAGTCTATCCAACCTACGCCTTTTATAAGAATGAACATCACATAGAAGAATGTCCATGAGAAGGGCACCATGATGATATGTGTTGTAAAAACCCTAAATGCTCAGTGGAGACCTGCCCTACCCCTCCACCAGTTAGACCCAAGCTCAATATTACTACACGAAGTGACACTCATTCCCAACTAGTTTCAAATCTACCTAATGAAAAGGTTTGACATGAAGAACCTCATATATAACACTATTCTGATGTTCAACATTAGAAAGAAGTGTTGCATGATACAATGACCTTAGTTTGAGAACTACAAGGCAAAATTGAGTTTTTAAAGGACAAAGATACTAACATGTAGGTCGAGATGTAAATAAATATAGTATCCATGGACTCAAGGTATGATGAGTTTTGAGAGATGTGCAAATTCTTCCTTAATGAGGACATCATCCCTCTCCTCAAGAATTGGTTACGATAACAAACAATAAAGCCTTCAAGAGACCCATGTTCAACCAAATCCAAAATGTGACAAAGAGGCCCTTGTCAATACGTCCATTGATGGCTAGATGATGCGTGACATCTTGGTAGACATTGGCATGGAGGTTAATATTCTAACCAAAGATGCCGGCAAAAAAATGGGGATCCCCACTTTGCAACCCTCCCCACATGTCTTGTTCATGGCCAAAAAGACTCAGACACTACCCATAGGCATCCTTAAGGATGCCACCGTCAACATCTTGAGAGTCACATTCAAGGTTGATTTTAAGGTAATCAAGCTTGTTGAAGCTGAAGACTTCCATGGTCTTTTGGGTCGACCTTGGTGCTATGTGAAAAATGTTGACTTGCATTTCAAGAAGCGGTATATTAGTTTTGAGAATGACACAAAACACATAGTCATACCTATAAATAATGACCAAAGACCACCCTTTGTGGAACTTGTTGATGTTGGTGGGGATGCCAATAAAATTTATAACATTACCACCCAAAGAAATGAAAATGTGGATTCTACTCCTCATGTCATCTTGCGATGAGAAGACACTCAGTCTATTTCTAACACTACTAGTATCGATTGCAATCAATGGGCTTAAAGCACATATGATCTAACAAGGTGCTTTTATGGTGTCTTAAAAATCCACCTAAGTTCCCCTCCAAAGCTTGCTCAGTGTCACAAAACTATTCACCTCATTGATGGACACCTAATGGCTAGACCACCCTTATTGTTGGACTAGACACCTAATTTTCATGGTTAGATGGAGGTTTGAGAATACTTAAAATAGTTATAGGCTTACTATGTTAATGAGGATGAAAAGTTTCATGTGATCAACTTTCTGTTTTAAGGGACAACTGCTCAATGGTGGGCTACTCATCGGTACCAATTGGATACATGGGAAGAAGTATGTTCAACCATTCATAATCGATTCCACCATGACAACCATGTTCATGCCACCCTGAGTTATAGTGGTATTGTTTCTTTGGAAGAACATATAACACAATGTGAAAGCCTTTGGAGCATCGACGAAACATTTTTACCAGAATTCTTATGGGTACATGCCTTCTATGGTATTTTGCGTGCCTAGGCTAGGGCATCATACATTCATCAATAAATGCACAGAGACCCAGATACCTGGAAACACATCAAACATGGTTTGCATGCCACCTTTGCATTTTATTCACCACAGACAAATTTCAATTTGTCTCTGCAAGCAATCCAACAGGTAGTTGTGGATGATTAAGCACCGATTGAAGACCGAATATAACACATGCATGGCATAATTGAGGATAATTTGGCCACCTTCCAAGACCTTGATACTCCTACCATGGTTCAGTTAGAACTAGACTTCCAATCCGAATATGACCATCAAGAACAAATATGAAAAGGAAAACAAAAGGTTGTGTACCAAGTTGATGAAGGTACTAGTTCTGATCCTCTAGAGCTATCATTTGACCACTTAAATATACATACAAAGTGTGGGGCATGTGATATTAGTGATATGATACAGTCTAAGTAAAAATTGTATTCTATGCCACTCCAAATGGTTCATCAGAACATTGGAACATATTATGCACCTAAACTAGCCATTGTGGGAAATTATTGGTTTGATGTTGAGATAACCAAAATCTTTAAACTTTTGCACAAGTACCAAGACATTGTCCAATGTAACTACATGTAAATGAAAGGAGTGTATCCATCATTAGGAAAAATGCAAATCAAGTTGGTCGAAGGCACTTGACCAATGAGGAAACGACCATATCTAATGAACCCAAATCTATGTGTTTGGGTTAAAGAGGAAATTGATAACATGTGCACTAGAGTTAGTACTCCCATAGATGAATTTGAATGGTTTAGACCCATGGCGATCAAGATTGAGAAGAATGGTTGCATTCGAGTTTGTGTGGATTACGGGCTACTCAATGCAATATGCGTAACATACCCTTTTCCAACACCTTTCAATGAGGAAATTTTGGAAGGTGTTGCTAGGTGTGAAATCTACACCTTCACTAATGGCTTTTTTGGTTATCACCAAGTCCAAACTATTGAAGAAGACAAGATAAATACAAAATTTTCAACTGAACGGGGTTATTTTGTGTATAATGTTATGCCTTTTGGCCTCAAGAATGTGACAGTCATGTTCTCACACATTGTGATGGAAGCTTTCAAGGATTTCATCCATAAGTTCCTTTAATTGTACTTGGATGACTAGACCATGTATGGTTTAGTGTGAGACCAATGTGATAATTTGGGCCTCATGCTTAGATATTGCCACTAGTTTCAGATTTCCTTGAATATAAATAAGTCCATCTTTACCACCCCATGTGGGATTCTATTGGGGCATATTATCTATCACGATGGAGTATTGGTGGATCTGACTAAAATTGCAGTCATCATTCAACTCCCAATGCTATCCACTCAACATGAGGTTTGTGCCTTCTTAGATCACATGGGGTACTATTAGAAGTTCATTCAGGGTTCGGTTAACATATCTACCTTGATGGAAGAACTAATCAATCACAATGGCCTATTCTTATGGATGGCTCAATACCAACAAGCATTTGAGGCCCTGAAAGAGAAACTGGTGACTGCATCCATTCTCTAGTTTCCAAACTGGAACCAACCATTTCATGTGCATGTTGATGCTTCAAGTATGGAAATAGATGATATCCTAACACCACCTGGTGAGGGAAACCTTGATCATCCTATTTATTTTGCTAGCAAGAAGCTCAAACTAGCATAATAGAACTACTCTACGATAGGCCATGAAGCCTTGTCTATGGTTTATATGCTTTAGATGTTTCACCAATACTTGTTGGCAACCTCATTCATCTTCTATACGAATCATGAAGCACTCAAATATTTGGTAAATAAACCAATATTGCATGGGCACATCTGCTGATGGATTGTTCTCTTCTAAGAGTTCAAGTTCTTTGTAGTTGTTAAACCAAACAAAATTAATTTTAGACTCGACCATCTCTCATGTGTTCAATATGGTGAAATCCATACATCATAAAGAATGATTTACCTAATGTACAAATTTTTCAAGTTATGCATGTGCCCAAGGAATTAGTGCAAATTATGGATTTTCTTACAATAAGTTCTGTGCCAAATCACCTGAGCACATAAGAAAAAAACTAGATGTTCATGTTGCCCCTTTCTAGCTTATTAGTGGAGACCTATACAAACTTGGTCAGGATGAACTATTATGAAGGTCCGTAATGCATCATGAGCACACATAAGTACTTCAGGATATCCATGAGGGTGTTGCAAGTGGAGATTATGATGGTGATGCAATAACACAAAAAATTCTACTAGCCGAATTATGGTGGCCCACCTTATTCAAAGATGACAAAGCTTATGCACACCAATGTGATATTTGTCAATGCATAGGTAAACCAAACAGAAGGGATGCTATGCCTCTTCATCCAATAATTATTCATGAAACATTTTAGAAATAGACTATTGATTTTATTGGGCCCATTCAATCTGCTACACAATGGACTGGCATGCGGTACATCATTACTGCCATAAACTATTTCACACATTAGGATGAAACATAACCCACATGCGATTGTATTACTTCAACTGCCACCAAATTTATATGAAAAATATCATCACAAGGTATGGATGCCATTTAAGTTTAATGAGTGATCATGGCACTAACTTTCTCAATGAAATAATGCACATCCTCTTGGTTGAGTTCATGATTATGCACCATAAAACCATGGCATAACACCCTTAGGTTAATGGCACTACTGAAGCATTCAAAAAGATCCTAAGTCATACACTGACCAAGATTTGTAATATTAGTTGCACTGATTGAGATGATCATGTTTCAATAGTCTTATTGGTGTATCAGACCACATACAAAAGGTTGCACAAGAGTACTCCTTTTAATCTTGTCTTTGGTGCTAAAGTAGTTTTACCAGTAGATTTTTTTGTGCCCTCTTTATGTATTGCATGTGTAAGCAGATTAGATGATGATGAATCCTTCAAAGTGTGCCTGGACATTCTACTTCAATTGGATGAAACCTGCTTTCTTGCCTATTGGATTTAAGGAGTTAAGAAGCAAAATTAAAAAGCCTGGCATGATCGACATATCAAAGCTGAAGTTTTTCATCCTGGTATGCATGTCCTGGTCTACGATTCAAAGTTTGTGTGCCATTTGGGTAAACTATGGATCTATTGGGAAAGTCCATTTATTGTTCATACTATTTGTCTGACGGGTGTTTGCAAATTAAAATGATTAGATGGCCAATTCCTACTAGGCCATTTCAATGATAGTTGACTCCGACCCTACCATTCTATGCAATTCTTCAATTCATTGAATAAGGCATATGCCACTAGGTTAATCTAGGGTTTTATTTCATTTTCAAATAATCATGGCATTGGTTGTATGCCTTTTGTAATTGGTTTACACTTTTTGGTATTTAAAACTTTCTCTTTCTTTTCTTGATATGATTTCACTAAGTTATGATGTGGAGGACCATGCACAAATTTTATTGTGGGGTAGGTTTTTAGGATGGATAAGCTACTTAAGCTAAAAGTGAATAAGGGGAAGCCCATAGATAACTGTGTAAAGGAAGTGTGTATAAGAGGCACGTGAAGGAAATGATGGAAAACCAAATGAGATCAAAGAGCTTAAAATATAATGGGGTGCGTAAAATAGGGCACATGAGGGATGCATGCAAGAGTTAGCACAAGGCGTGTAAGAGGTGGCATGTAACCCAAGTAAGTGGAATGAAAATGTTAAAGGAAATATCTTTATAAATATGGTTTAAAATATAAAAGGTATTTTCCCATGAAGAAACTAGGAAATTTGCATGTTTACAACTGACATACACTTCAGGAAAGACGAAACAACTCACAAAGGATGGGACATGCATTTGTTAATGATGGAGTGGTATGAATGGCAAACATGCCAAATAGATACCAAGGCATTCCATTTAAAAAGTTAAATGGTTGAAGTGATGGACAACAATGTGGAGGAATTAATGTGAAAATTTGGGGTTGACTATAAAAGACAAAGAGACCTTCCATTTTCAATTTTATTAAAAACTTATAAGCCATTGTAGAGATCAAACAAAGTGTGAACAAGTGATAAGAGAAGATGATTGTGCACTATTTTAGTGATAAAATGTGCAGCAAATATTATGGTGAAGAGCATTCAATGAATGAAGTGGTAAAACAACCATAGGAGTGGGTGTGAGAAAGTTACAGGTTGCAGGCGTCAAATCTGCCATTAGAGGAGGTTAAAGCAGGAAGCTGAATCATTTTAAGTCTAAAAAAAAGGAATCAAAATGTATTCATTCAAGAGAGTTGGTCAACCACGCATTAACCTTCAAGGACCCCAATCGATGATGCAGCCAAAGTGAAAGTCTAATAGGAGTAGAGAGCCATTACTAGCAATCCCTAAAGTAGAACTATATGAGGGTGAAGAAACATGAAGTCCTTTTTATATCTAAGAAGAAGAATCTAGTGAATGTGGCACATGAGGCATGCACCTGACAAAGCTAGAGGAAAGGACATATAGTGGGAAGGCACAAAAAATGGCATGCATGGGAAAGAAGGTTGCTACAACACCACCACCCTCTCCCATTTTCATTGAGGAAATACAATACGTAGAGACAATTCTATGTGTGGATGATTGGGAGTTGAAGGTTTCCACTTGTCAGGTCCTCGATTATAATCATCATCAGACTAGAAACAAACTTGAATTTCAATAGGATTACTAGGTGGAGTGCCAAAACACAAGGAACGAGATCACCTATGATCTCACAATATACAACTTACTAGAGGATGCAAAGGTGCTCTAACTCTTCCAACTACATTATTTTGGAAAACTACAGGAGGTTGTTCACTTTCCAATTTTGAGCATTCATGAAGACTACCTCTACTTTGTTGGGAGCATAATGAGAATCACCCTTGAATAGATCAGTAAAGCAATGGGGTTATTACTTTTTTTTGGCATTGATGTTAGCATAGATCTTGAGGATCAGGAAGCAATTGATAAAATGTTAGTGGCACTGCAATATAAAAAGGAAGGCCACACCATGTACATCACAAGCCTAACTGATCCCATAATTTGAGTAGTTGTGCTCTTGGCCATGACCAAGATGAAAGGCATAGATACATGTAAGGAGGTGGATATGGCCTGCCTCTATGTCATCATTTGAATGGCTAATGGAATAAAGTATAATTACTCCTTGTACTTTGTCAAAAAAATTGAATAGGATGCTGAGAAGGTGCATCATCTACCTAACCATTAGTTCCCTTGGGGCACAATTTTGTTGACGTTGGTTTTTTATGAACTTAGCATCCTAGAGTATTATGGTAAGGAACTAAAATGGGTGTACCCACCAAAGCATAAGTATCCCACTGAAAGGTTCAATCAATTCACTTGCCTCAATGCCATCATGCCCTCCTACAAAGCAAAGATGAAGGGTTGGTTTGATGGCATGAGGAAGGCATTTGGGAATGAATGGCACTTACCCAAAGATTTGTTCGTGTAGATGGAAACCTATGATACATTTTATGTAAATCAACACTACTCCCTAACATGAATCTAGATGACAAACACTGACAACTTGTTGCGATGGATCAAGTTACCCTACACATTCATTGCCAAATATTTCATGGACTTTGTGAATCGCATTGAGGATGTGCACCCTGTAAATATTGATATGGACAAGATTGATGTTGAGACCCACACTCTTCATAATCTTTAGGTCTACCTAGAGAGGTACACATATATAGAGAGGCATGAAACTAATAAAATTGATATTAACCCCTACAAGATAGTCGTATAAGGGTAGATCTAGCTGATTTTATATATACTTAGGCATTGAAAAAGAACATTGGGAAGACAAGAGGTGGAAAAGGAACCACTCCCTCATCAAATGTGAACACATATAGAAGAAAGGGCATGAATGAAGGAGAAGAGGCCAAGACCAAAGGCCACTAGCTCAAGTAGGGCATGGGAGGAGCATCCTAGGGCCGAGACTAAATGACAAAGTAAAACCCCATTGCCAACAAGATCCCAGGGGCTACTTGTAAAATAAAAATATGTTGCTTCACATCGAGCTACCCAAGTAGAGCATGAACATGAAGTGCCTGAGTGGTGATTCCAGACATGTGAGGTGTCTCCAGATGCACAACCTGTAAAGGAACCCACTCTTAAGCCCAACAAATAATAACCTACTAGGCATAGTGAAGAACAACCTATTGATGAGTAATAAATGGACATTGAAAGTCCAAAACCTGAAGCAACACAAAGCGGGGAAGGCCTCAACATAGAGGACCTTGTAACTGGTACCGATGATCAAAGACAAAAGAGTCCTAAAATTATTGATCTAAAACACAACCCCAAAAAGGACAAGGAACCTATGAAGAAGGTAGAACAATAGTAACAAACAAATCAAGAACCCCCTATTCGTGTTGCATTCTAATAGGACACATCAGATAAGCAACTAAATTTGTGGGCTTATTTCCTCGAACATGGGTCCACAAAAAAAATGTAGCATGAGATGTCTTTTGTAATGGAAGTGTATCATGATGAAGAATTATTTGAGCTTCCAAAGGCCAAAACTAACATAAGCCTAGAGGTGGCCGATATTCTAGACACTCTTTGAGTAAGTCCCATGAATTACTCTTCATCATAAATAGGTGCAACCCTCATCAATTTTGCCCTAGAGGTTTCTAGGTAAAAAATTCTCAACAGTTATGACATGGGCTATATTAACTACAAACATCGCGAGGTCATCTGGTTGAATCAAGAAGATCATGAAACAAGGCAGAAGCTTGAATAAGAATTTGAAGAACTCAAGCTCCAACTGGATGCAATCGAAGCAGCTCGACTTAGGACCTTGGGCCTTTGCCAAACAACTTTGAGAATTGAAATAACACTTGCAGATGGAGTTCCCATTATTGGTGAAGTAATTAATAAATTAGAGATGCTCATGGACGTTTTGTTGAAGAAATGTAAAAACATGGTAGATCCTAAATAGTAGAAATTATGGGTTACTATGTAGTTCATTAAGGCCATGGATGTCTGCCATAAATTTTTGAATAAACTAAGTGACAATGTTCCCATCATCGATGGGGTTTTTGTCAACTTGGAATGGCCAAATAAAATTTTAGAAGTAAGACTGCTACCTGAAGAAAAAAAGTGCCAACAATTGGTTGAGAATGCTCTAAGCATCAAGGACAAGGCCCAACACATGTAAGTATTCCAAGATGTTGAAGAATTGGAAAAATAAATAAGCACCCATCGACATCAATTGAATGCTAGTTTTTTATTGCTTCATAAGTTTTGATGGAGGTCGAGGCACTTGAGGATTTTCACAAAGTTGTAACCACTCAGTTTGAGACTTTGATAAATCAATTTGATACTTTTCTAGAACAACCCAAAGACATGAAAATATTAAAATTCAAAGTGGAAGTTATTACTTTCAATCTTTAGACAACCTCAACTGTTGGGAGGAGTTCAATCACAAAGTAAAAGAGGCAGATTCCACATTTTTTTCAACTGAGGAAAATGCAACATAGTCTAGGACGGACTATCAGTTTAGTTTGGGGTAAATATTAAACCCAAATTTTGTAATAAATTCTAAGTATTTTTGATCCATAAGCATGGAGATGCAAGGGCACAGGATGAGCATAGAAGACCACAGCACAGGAGAGAACATTGCAAAAGAGAAAAACATAGGATAACAATGTGGAAGACCTTAATGTGGATGGGTGAGTTGTGAAAGATAATGAAATAAATAATAAAGAGCACAAAATGCATTACTTAGAGAAGCGCAAGAATAAGGCAAGGGCATTGAAAATGGAGGCAGTTTCAAAGTAGTTCATAGTGAATCTAGCACTGACTCGTGGAGGAGGAGGAACATGAACACTAATATCTAGCATAGAGAGAGTATACAAGGGTTATTGGCCCTGGTTCAAAAGGAACTTAATTGTAATGAATCACCACAAATTATTTTTCTAAAACAACCACTAGCTTGTCATCTTTAATGTATTAATGATGCAACCTGAGAAGGGATTTGCTTATGTATAAATGCCCCTTTAACTTTGATTATAAAGTTTTTTTGATTATAGATGTGTTTTTGTTGTTAAGATAGGAATCTAGAGAGTGGGTACTGAATGAAGTACCTTTTGTAATCTTATCAAATGAGATTAATGGAACTAATATTCTATGAATCTTGATTTGTCGAATCTATTTGGTGTTAATTTTGCTTTATGAAACTAGAGTATTTTCATTGTGTGAATGTGTTAAATGGCTAACTCTAGAAAGATTATTGAAATAACAATGATTAAATGTGTTAACTCAAGTGCCTAAGTAATATTGGTCTATTCACCATCACATGACAAAACTAGTAGGAACCGATCTAGGTTGTTTGCCTTGGGTGAGCGCGTGAGGTCACTCACATGATATGCTGGTGCATTATCATGTTGGCTTTTCCATTTCTCTAGGTGCATGACTAGTACTTAGTTGTGCAAAACTAAGGATGGAAAGAAACCCAACATAAAGATCCCCCTTTTACAAGTCTTTTTGCTATGGAAGCTTAGTTCTTGGTGGCATTTTTTTTGATGTTATAGATCTATGTTAGGCTTGGTCTAGTTGGTTTGTTGCTTTTGTTCCTAGATGTGGCCTAGTTTGTGTACTTTATGGTGTGACCTTAACTGCCTCTTTTTTTGTGAATAGTCTTGTATATTTTGTCCTATTTATTAAATATATTAATATCTATTTCATCAAAAAAAAATATAATTTTTTTAAAAAAATGCCTTACTACCACAAGTCCATACACTTAATTTATGCCTCTTGAAATTGCTTCTACGAATTTAAAATTTAAATTATTATCCACTAGTAAAAGTTAAATCAATATTTGACTAATAACCATACCTTTGCGAATGCCACTTAATGACTTCATATACCCCAGATTGAAAGGGGTGAGCCAAATGGGGCAACGAATGACTCATCATATTGCTTTCACCATTATATTGTTAATAGTTATTTACTCATTTTACATTGTAGTAAATAAGGTTTAGATGAATTCATCATATAACACATCATATTGTTTTCACCATTATATTTTAAATAGTTATCTTCTCCTTATTTCCTTGTAATAATCTTAGAAGGTTTATATTAAACACTTGCGAATCATGTTAAGTAGAATGGAGTTTATTATTTTTAAGGGCCATGATGTTAGGTGTCTTGGCTATGGTCTACAAGGTAGCTTACAACATACGATACCACCTCGTACTCCTAGCATGTGGGAGGCACCTAACTGTAATTCAAATAGGAGGCACACATACCTTACTCCCTAACATTAGATACATTCACACATGTATAGACACCTAAAATAGCCTCGTGATATTATTTAGTGTTATTTTATGATTAACCTAATATACTTTGTTAAGTTAGCTAATTTAGTTTAAATTGGGCAATATGGATCCTTTCATTAACCTCCACCTAGTTAAAATCATCCTTCTTGTGCATCTCTTATCTTATCTCATGCACTACCTTTCTTATCCTTATCTTACCTTTTACTATATAGTCCCTTTAAGTCAAGTACCCATGTTCTTTTCTTTACACCTTTTTAGGTTTTAACTATTGGAAGTCGACATGAGCGTTAATATTATTTTAATTTGAATTCAAATGCCATTTATATGTAGATAAGTATTGTAGTTCATTTAAACACAATATATAACAATCATTTATAGAGAATCTATGGATTGCTCACATGCATTCTAGAGAAATCAAACAATTATTTGAGCACTTATTATTGTTGAAGTTAGTATTTCCCATGGAACACTTTTGGTTCACAACCTATGGTTTCATATATCAATGGAATTGTTTTCAAGCATACAATTTACTATTTTTAATAAAATGTTTATTACCTTGGGTTGGATAATTAAATAATGCTTAAAAACTGGCTAACCCACAACTCAAAGCCCAAAACATTATTTATTTTCCTTAAGTCCTTATATATTGTAAGAAGAAGAAAATTTGTTTAGTAGGTTATAGGTATTATTGTGATGTAGATTCATGATAGGAATGCCGAGTTATATCTGGGTCAACATTGCAATAAAAATATAAGTAAACCTATGTTGGACACCCCTGTTAGATTTATCAATGTTATTGCAGAGAAAGGAAGTAAACCTAAGTTGGACACCCTTGTCATGGAGGAATATTAATCCCTAAGGAGCTTATATTTTGGATCACAAATATGGAGAAATATTTTTACGATGAGTCAATGGAGGATCCCAATAAGGTGATATTTTCTTGTATCATGTTGAAAGGTCATGCATCCTTATGGTAGGATTATGTGCAACTGGAAAGGGAGAAAAAAGGCAAAGATATAATCAAAACTTATAAGAGGATGCTCACAAAGCTAAATGGTAAATTCTTGTCTTCTAATTATCAACTAAGTTTGTTAAAAAAGTTTCCAAACTTGAGGTAAAAGGAGTTGAATATGGAAAAATTTATGGAGGACTTCTACAAACTCCCTATTAGAGCGCTTCATATGGAATATGATCAAGAAAATATATCAAGGTATGTAAATGGATTTTATATTTCCATTCAAGCTGAGTGGAAATGTTTAAATTGAAGTTGGTGGAATATTCCCATCAATGTGCATTGAAGGTGGATTAAAAGTTTTCAAGAAGGAAAATGAACTCTAGAGGTAGACAAAGGTTCTCAAGAGGGAGAGGATTAAAAAAAATACTCGTGAAGGTAAAAAAAGTACTTTGAAAAACTAGAATCAGACTAACAAAGGAAGAGGGTTTTCTTGTAGAGAAAGAGGATACCTTAGAAGATGAAGAGGTAAAGGATTCATGGGTAAGTGCTTTGAATGTGGAAGTATTGGGCATAGAGCTTTTGTATGTCAAAAATAATTTCAGAACAACAGTAAGAGGAATCAAGAAAGCAATCATATTGCTTATGTAGATGAATAAATTGTTGCATTCCCAAGTTATACTAGGAAACTAGAGCATGATGAAGCTCATATGATAAAGAGAATGTTGTTAAAAAAAACCAAGAAAGAAGATGAACCAATGCAAAGGAATAATATTTTATAGACTTTTTTCAAAGTGGGAGCCAAGTATTGTAAGGTCATTATCGATAGTGGTAGCATGGCTAATTTGGTTTCAAAGGAAATTGTAGAAAACCTTGGGCTAAAAACAATTGTGCATCCCAATCTATATAAGGTTTTTTGGTTACTTAATGTCATCAAGTGTTGGTAAATGAATAATGTATGCTTATATATACAATTGGGTCTTATAAGGATGAAGTGTCGTGTGACATAATGCCTATAGGTATATGCCATGTGTTATACAATGCGGATTGGAAATAACAGTTTATTGAGAAAGCAAGAGAGGGAGTAGAGACAATATTGGAAAATCATATTAGTAAGAAGAAAAAAGGTAGATTGTCATTGGTTAAGTGGAGAAATAGAGCAACTAAAGACGCAACTTAGATGAGTGTATCCAAAGTTTTCAAACATGGAAAATCCATTGAAGAGCTTATGGGAAGTTCATGAGTGGGAGCTCAAGGAAAATTTCATTCACTGCTACACAAAGTGTAATTTGTGTTGCGAGTAGGGTCAAAATTGTGTCCCAAATAAGATTATTTTGATGTTTTGGGCAGCAAAAAATCTTAAAATTTTACGTCAAGTTTTGTAATAAAAAAATGGCACAAAAATGATGTGGTTAAGCAATTTTAGCTGTGCCAACATTACATCACCATTTCACTAACTTTGCACCATCTTAGTGCCCCAAAAAAACCATTTCTTGTTGGGCTTACATCATGTTTTGCACCACTAAAAAGTGACACAACTACAACACAAATATAATTCAAATATGTGTGTGTGAGAACAAATAATTTTATGTAATTACTAATTTATATATATATATATATATATAAAATAAATGAAATTATTTATATTATCCTAAATAATAATATAATATATATTATTATGTATATTCTTATTATGTATATTTTTAGTATTTTATATATAGCTATGTTTTAAACATTATTATAAAATAAAAAAAATAGAATTAAAAGTAATAATTAAATAATCAAAGAAGAAAATATTTAAATTAGAAATTTATTTATTTAATAATGTATAATAGTATAATGTCAATGGAGTAATAAAAAGTTCCCTTTCATATTACAAAACAAATAAAATATAATGGTGGGATACATATTAGCTATTATCATCATCGTCGTCATCCTCATCATCATCTTATATTATGGTTGCATCAATATGAGTCTCTTTATAAGTGTACTCATCAATGCAATCAAGATCTTGATTGTTATCATCTTCTTCCTCGATGTAAATACCTTCAATAATGACATATGTTATTTTGACCTGTAAATATAATATGATAAAATTATACAAGTGTTTATTTTATAATTTACATAATTCACAACTAATTGAAAAATACATGTCTTTAGCGTAAGGTTTCGAAAAGTTTTTGCTAGATTTTTTATCAAAATTCTAGCACACAATTTTTCAAAACCCCTATGCTAATAATCATGAATTGTGAAAGCATAAAATATTTAATGCATTTCATATTGGTACATAGCCTTTTTAATGGGCCCAATTATTGAAGGTAGGCGTGTCCCATCCCATCTATTTTAATGTCACACACACTACATTTGTTACCCTCATGTCTAACATATTTCTTAAAGAAATAATTGTGTTAGAATTAGATGTATTAATATTGTATATAAAAGAACTTATATAAACATAAAAAATACCATATAATAACTTATATAAAACCTACATAAAACTGGAAAATTTATTATCAGCCTCAACTTCGTTTGTCTTCCCAAGCCATGAGTCGTTATCATCTTTTTTTTCACTCTCACTTTGGAACCCTTTAATTGGTTGCTCTTTATCCCTGCATTAATTACAATATTTTAAAAATCTTTAATTAATGTAATTTTTTTTTTACATCTCATTAATTTGGTTAACTACTCTATAGCCCTTTTATTGTCCTTGACTAGACATTTATCACACAACTTATTCTAAACCTCTTTGTTTACACCAAGAGGTTGAATATTTCTTCTTTTTTGCATTAGTGTTTCCCAAGTATTGAACTTACAAATTATAGATATAAAAAATTATTAATAGACTTTAAGATTTATTAAATTTTTAATATATTTACATAACATAATTACCCTTATATGCCTCTTCATTCTCCTAAGCCATTCTGATGCCTATTTTTCAATTAAACTTGTCTTGTAATGAGCTTTTCCAAACTCTCCCTGAATTATATTTACCAAATTTATGCAACACTCAACTAGTATTTTATACCAATCTAGATGGTAAAATACACAAAATAATTTTTTGACTAAATCAACTATTCTTTTTTTGAAATCCTTGAAACCAAAAAATATTTAATGTCAAATATATTGTACTTTAATTAAAAACTATAGATTAAAAAATAAATAAATTTAAAATATAAAAAAACAACAAAATGAAAAACTCAAATAAAATATATTAAAATACTTGCTTTCCTTGAGCATCCTTTAATATTTTCATGTTATCATTTACATAAAGCTCCATTTCAAGTGTGCTCGTCACTTGGTCTCTATACTCTTCACAAGTAAGATAAGAGGACATGTCGTTGTTGACACTAGCAGCGACCCTCCGCCCACCCATTTAATCCTTGTGGGAGTACATCATCAAGACTGGTTGGGGGCCTCTTATTGTTTGTGCCTTGCATGACATATATGATGAATAAGACGAGAGGGTCCTATGCCTGATGTGGATTTAAAATAAAATTATAAGATATTATAACTAAATTAATTAAAAAAAAATCTATGGTGAGTCCTTAGCAATAAGCGAAGGATGTCTACTCATCTTAGTGCCCTCAGCCTCCTGTCATTCTATATAAGAAGTAGACATGCCATAATCAATTTGTATTATAATTGTTCAATGAGAACAAATATTTCACATTAAAAAATAAACTAGAAATTTATACCTCCATGACGATTCTTTGAAAAAGTAAAAATGATGTACTCGTCCTAACACCTCCATCCTCCTTAAGGTCCCTATAAGTGGTAACAATGTTATAATCAAGTTGTATCAAATTGTTCAATGAAATAAATATTTCACATTTAAAAATAAAATAAAATTTATACCTCCATGGTGGGTGCCTAGAAGTAGAGGTTGAGGGATATCCACTCATAGAAGAGTGTCGAAGCAGCTGATAATCCTCCTTGATGTCCTCCTCTATATCACATTTTGGGAAAACATGAATGCTCTAACCATCACAATTAAAACTATGAAATTTCCTTCTAAAAAAATTAAAACGAGAATAATAAAACATACCTAATATCCAAATAATAATAGATAATTATTTTAAAACATAATAATTTTACATAATAATTTTTCATGTTTCACACTATAAGAATAGTGATCAAAATCAAAGTAGAATGCATTTGAGATTACACCATATCACATGATGAATTACTTTATTCCTACAAACTGTAAAAGTTCAATTCACTGATTTTTTGAAAATAAAATTTATTAGAAAATTGAAATTTTAATTTGACTAGATGATTCTCACGAAGGAAGATTTTAATTATTCCTTTTCAATAAATAAGAAAGAATGATATATTTATTCATTGCATTATACTTCCAACCATTTGTATTTTCTTTTGCACTATATATAATATAAAAAATAAATACTAATGGAAATGTCATCCAATATTAAATTCATAAAATATATATTGTGGATTTTTTTTTTTTTTTAAAAGTCAAAATAAAAAATGTTATATTCACATAAAGAAAATAAAAATAGCATCAACTGCATCAACTTGAATATTTTTATCTAACCTAAGAATAATAGGTTATGTTATCTTATATTTGTGCCAAATTCCACCTCCATTAATGGTACAATGCTTTTATAACACATGAGAAATATGGATATTTAGTTTGATTACTTTTATAATATATATTTTAAAAATATTATAATTTAAACTCTATGAATTTGAAAAGAAGAATCATAAATAAGTTAAATTACCTATTTAAAAAAATAATTGAAAGAAATTTAAAATGTATGTGAAATTATACATGATAATATTTTGATAAAATATTTTAAAAAAATCAGTTTATAAAAGTTATCGATTTCATAATATGCACAAAATGGGTTTGGTGTAAATTTTTGAAGGATTTCTAAAGAAATACTCCTGTCTAGATGTCTTTTTCATGAAATGTTATGATTGAAAAAAAACACAAATGAGTTTGATGGAAAAAATTTCAGGTGTTTAAATAAATATAATATTCAAATTAAATTAAATATTTGCTCAACTTGAGTAAAAAGTAGGAGATTTATCAAGTGGATTGTAGTTTAATGGTGAGGATGATGGTGTAAAAGGTGTTGCCTAGTCATCCACCAAGGTACAAATCCCAGGAGATACAACAAAGGGATGAGGCCGAGATCGTGCCTTAGGCGAATTTGGTGGAATGGATACTCCTCAGTCCTTTGTAGCTAAGCTAAAGAAGCATTCTGTACACCTAATCCGTGTAATCAATCAAATTTTCAATTAAAAAAAATAAGAGATTTGGAATTAAGAATTATTGTCTTCAATGGGCTACCCCAAATAACTTGTTTTGTTATCTATTTCCTTAAAAATATTTTTCATCAAAGAACCAAGGTTTGTTAGAATTTTCTTCCATATAATTTATTTATAAGGTTTATATAAGTTTTAATTAAATTAATTCAAAAAAAAATCCAAATATCTTTGATTTCGGAGAGGCTCTACATACTCTTCCTCTCTTTATTGCACTTGATCTTGTGTATTTTCCATAATTATGTTGGTATGTCATTATATATTTTTTTGTTATTGTACTTTTCCCCTCCATTTCTCCTCTCTATTGTCCCTTTATCGTCCTTTTTCACTCTCTATTGTCCCTTTCTCCTCCCTTTTTCCTCTTTGGCATCAATTTCTTTGTCTTTGTTGTCACCATCAAAATGAAATAAAGTGAGAGGTTTTTTGGGTCCTCCCACTTTAAGTTTTAAAATTAAGGGTTAGGGTGATGCAAAATTGGTGCACGTTGCATCATATTTGTGTCACCTTCGAAAATATAGTATTTATCTATATGCTTAGATATTACATATTTAATATAATATTATATAAAATATAATAAGTATATTAAAATATACTTAAAATTTATAATATTTAATAATTATAATATTATAAAATAATAATATTATTATTTTAGTCTCTAATAAAAAGGCTCTTGGAAATACAAAGATTATCAAGAATGTAGAGTCGGCTCCTCCCCTAGGACAAAATATTAAGCTCAACTTTGACAATGCCACAAAATGAAATATTGGTTGGGTAGGGACTCAAGGCATATTTCAAAATGATATAGGCACCCCACTTCTTTGTTTCTGTGAATCTTTAGATAATTTCTCCATCAACTTCACTGAGGCAAGATATTTGTGAAGAAGCCTAAAGATTGTACTTGAGAAAAATCGAAACAACTTGGAAATTGAAGGGGCCTCTCAAGTTATTTTAGAAGCCTTAAGGAAATACCACACCAATCATTGGAAAATCTCCAGCCATTGAGTATTAAATAGATTAATATCAAACTTCTAAGTTTTCAAGATTACTCACATTAGACAAAGTAGAAATTAGGTTGTAGATCACCTTGACAACATCGAAGTGGACCTTGACTCATAAATACACTCATTGGAATTGGTGACCCCACTCCAAAAATGGAAATATCAAAAGATTATTAGAAAAATACATCATTCCCGCCACTCATGACACTTAATTGATGCACATCATGGAACTACTTGGGTGGGCAAGGCTATCATTTTTGGGATTTAATGACCAACATTCTCCCAAAAGTCTCAGTAGAGGTAGAGGTGATTGCATGGGAAAGATGCCATGTATGGGGAACTTCAAAGCTTTCCTCTCATCTTTGCTTATAGCATTTGGTGATAAATGGATGGTATGACAAGTTACAAAGTCTTCCTATGGGTATGAATTTTGCCCTACTCACTAATTTTTCCTCTTTTGTAAGACCTGCTTAGTTTTGCTATGGGCTCATCATGGATTTTTGGGTTTCTTCTTCTTTTAAATTCACTCTATCCTCCTTGAATTGCTTGTGTTTCTACTTCCTTTGATTTTTTCTTGGTTTTTAGCCATGAAGGTTAGTTTCTATTCTTTCTAAAATCATTTTGGGAGTGGGTTGTTTTCCTTGATTTTGAGGAACTCAATGTTTGATTTTATGTCTCCTTTCTTGAGCCTTTTATGGTGCATTTTCCTTTTATAAATGTTGGGGGTTTCTAGGATTGAGAAAGATTTTTGGGGATATTACCCCATTGCAGCCTTTTGTTTTTATGCTCACAAATTTTGTTTTTGTTTTCTCTCTAGATGTTTTAGCCTAATTTGGTTTTGGAAACTTTAATAAGATAAAAACTTGATATGTAATTCAAATATTAAGATATGGAATTCAAGCTTATATCCAAATGTAAACTATTGAAATTGAATTCAATGATTTGACAAGTGGTATATTTTAGATATACTAAGTACAACAAAGACATGGGTACTTAGCTTTTATAGTTGACTGTCTAACTATGCTTGTATTATAGAATTAGATATCAGATAAAAATAGGTCTATGATTTGTTTAGTTTAGGAATTATATATTTGTTTGTGTAGGGTCAATTATGTTGATTTGGGTCAATATTATCGATTGATACTGACTTATGTAGAAATTAGGGACCATGACTATACAATCACCTTTACTTGTATCTGCATGTTATGAATATGTTATCCCCCAAACCTTGACGATGCATGAAACTCAAAAAATCAACCTCCTTAGCTAGAAATCATATGTGTGCTTGTGAGGTCTAGAAACTTGTAAAAATTGAGAAAGTATAATGGGCTGAGCTAACCCCAATCATCCATGTTTGATGATTGATCGTTACCTATGTATTTGATACTCTGATGAGTGAAATCAAGCCACACGTAGTTCTCAAACATATTATGATTGTACAATTATGATCCTTCTCTATATGTATGCGACTAATGATTTGGCTTTGATACTTAACAATGATTATTTTGGCTTGGCCTCAATGTGATTCAAACTTGATTTGTGACTGCTCCTAGTGATAGGTTTGTAATTTTGGAAGAACAAGGCATATTTTCTCAATGTGTAATAGTGCATAGATGTGTACAAGATAAGTGCAAAGTCCCTTTTGAATGAGACCTTGATTTGTTTATATATGAGTCGAATTGGGTAATTTTTCATGCCACCAACATGTTAAGAAAATGTATCAACTCTAAAGAATTTTTTATTTTGAAAATTAATTATTATTAGGAGAGGGTTGGTTCTAAAAAATTGGGGTTAGTGTCAACTGGTGATACTGACCAAAATTTATGAATTCTACTTGTGTATAGGTGGACTAAACTAAAGGTTTGGAGATGTCTATGAAATATATTTAACATGTTTAAGATAGACAGTAAGGTTCTTATAGGAGTGTAATAGTAGAATGGAAGGGTCAACTCATAATATAGCATGTAAGTGTGAGAGAATGGCATATTATGACATTATTTATGCTCTCAAGTCATGTGTGGTAATTTTATGTCAATATTGTCATTGTCAAGTACTCAATACTAGATTTTAGTATCTACAAATCCCACCTTTTATTATGGTAATTACTAGAGTAAAAGGATAAAACATACATGAGTGTGTATAACACAATTTGTCTTTGGTATGAAGCTCTAATTATGCAAGTCACTCAATATAAAAACTTGCAATCATATATAGTTAATGTCTATAGATTGAAAATTTTAATTTGAAACAGATTGTTTTTAAAATTTTAAAGATGAAAGGTAAGAGCACGTATGTGTTGGTGAAAACCATGTTGCCCTTGCAACTTGTTGGAGATGATGCTTCCTTGTTGAAGCATTAGATAAACTTGTGCTTCCTTGCTAAAACACATAGATAGTTGGGGTGATTATGCCCCAAATTGGTATAACTATGCAGTCTCTTGGGTTAGAAAGACAACATGTTCTAACTCTCATGAATGTGGGGATAAATATGTAATCTAGTTACCCAAATAACTATGCAGGTAAAGAGGAATATTAGGCTATGTTCACTCAAAATATTAAATCAACCACTACATATAGCTTATATTCACTCAATTTCACTCCATGTAAAAACAGAATGCATGATTGTAAGGGAATAAAATTGATGTTCATTCCCCTATCATGAACATAAGTTTGATTATATAGTTTCACTCAAGTTAGATCAATGTAGAATAAAATGCATAATCAAAAGAGATTAACAATGTCCATTCCCCCATCATGACCACAAATATAATAAGTGTGAAGTGGAATGATAACCTTTTGCCATTCAATTATAAAATTTGTTATTGTGTATGTATGCATGAACTAGTATCATGCATCATGAATATGAAAGTGTGTATATGTGCATGAATCAATATCATGACCCCTAAATCTGTAACAACTAATATATAATATTTTACATCTATATGTTGAATTTGAGAACGTGTATCTCAAATGTATGTGTATGTAGAAACATGTACTTCATGTTCTTATGAATTGTGTGTATCTGCCCATGCGTATGCACCCAAGTGGGTGTGAATCTATGCTCAAGCCTTTATAAAGTGAGTGTATATGTAGGGCATATGCAATGATCCACACCATGGGGCTTAGGACAAAGGTGTGCAGGGTAAAATTGAGTTTGGTTGTGCATAGTGAATGCACAAAGATGTATTCAGATGGAACCATGAAATACACATTCAATGGAGTGGAAGTCTTATTTATAGGAAATTCAAGTTCTATTCATAAATCAAAGAATATGGAAGACATAATACAATATCTACAATGTGTGCATACAAAGTATATGCACATAACAAGCTATTTGTGTTATGACTGTGTGTATGGCATAGATCTGGTTGTCTCATATTATCTGTTGCATATGTTACATATTTTTACATGCATGATTATTATATTAGTATTAACTAATATACATCTATCAATGAGGATGTTGATAGGCATGTTGATATACTATCAAATGTAGTGGTTGGTAATGGTTTGAATAATTAATGTCCAGGTTGTCATTAATGACCTCCAATCTTGAGATCCTCTGTTGGCAGCTAACAACTAGTTGGGCCACATTTTGAATCATGAAGTTGGGGTAGGTTAACATGTGGTTGTGTTGAGGTGGGGCCTAAAATTATTGATGAGTCTATGAGTAGATGCCCATGAAGTGAATGAGGATGCGTAATGAGGGGTGCACAATGTGATGCACAAGTTATGATATGATGTTATCATTTCATGAAAGTTTGTAAGCATATGTGGGACTTGTATGTAAAGTGTCATCAAAGTTAGAAAAAAAGAGTGCACATGG